>JAQMCW010000006.1:16660097-16673786 GCA_030068335.1 Chrysichthys cranchii
TCCCATCAAATTAGATGTCTCAGAGCTGTCTTCTGTGAGACCCAACCAATGCCTAAAAAATAATAATAAAATAATAAAAAAAATACCTGGACAAAATTCCTTCGCCAAGTTTGGAGCCCGAGCTTCAACCCCCCCCCCATTGTGCCGCCGTATTTTTCGAAGCAAAAATTGTGCCGTGGCCCAAAAAAGGTTGGGAAACACTGGTATAGACACTCGCGAAGGGTGTGATTCATCTGACTGCAGTGAGACAATGCAAGACAGAGTTTAGACCATTGCAAAGAAAATAAACACAACCATGTGTCCTCTGTACAATACACAAAAAATGCAGTTGATTTCTTCGCAAATGATTTCATTTCATTAGCATATGAGTCAGGCATCTGGCGCAGAGATTCTTCTAAATTTTCAGGATTGGAGCTTCACTAAGATTGACTGAAGTCTCATGACTAAGATTAAAAGTATGTGAAAAAAACCTTTATAACATCTGCAAAGGAAGGAAACATGCATGCTGATTTACTGACTGGATGTATGGAGTATTGCATGTGTAGCCATTTTTGGTGCATTTGCCCTAGTGAATATAGCATTTGGGGTATTTCTACTTAAAAGTACAAAATTCAGGGCAGTGTCAGTGCAAATCATTTTTTAAAATCAGTTTTGCGCCAAAAATATTGGCTGCAGGATTGTTTTTTGTTTTGTTTTTTTTCAAATGTTTAAAAGTTAAATAGTTTGATTATAAAAGTTAAATTCATTTGCTTCCAGGCCATTGCGAATACATTTTTGAGTGAAAGAAATGCATCGTTTCTGTGTTGAATCTTTGACAAGCTTTATTTATACCCTGTTTTGTCTTAGTAGCTTGGTGAATTCTTGCCAACTGTATCATGGATGAATGATTCCCTAGTGCAGGGGTCACCAACCACCGGGTCTTTTGGTACCGGGCCGCGAAACAATAATAACCTTTCTGAAATTTTTAGTTATTTTATTTTCATTAGTTTCCTGGGTATCTTATTTTGAAAAATTCCACTCTCGTCGCACTACTGCACGTGACTCAGAGAACGTAGCGGCGCCCCCCGGTTCGTCCTTTTACATCGCAACACCCCCCCACCCCAACCCTGTCCGTGGAACACTTCCCCTACGTGAAAGTGGTCCCCGGTACAAAAAAGGTTGGGGACCACTGCCCTAGTGCCTTATTTTCTTGTTTCTAGTGTGTAGTATTTCCAGTGTATAGTATTTTCTTTTTCTTTCGCATATGAATGATCTTGCTTTGTTGCTGTCTGTCTGTGTTTTGGACCCTGCTATTTTCTTTAACTATATATGTTTTTGATTCACCTAATAATGTGGAGACTTTTTTTACACTTGTGTCCTGCCTTCACTAACTGGACACTTCAGTGGTCAGACATTTGATAAAAAGGACATTATATATGTTTCTTTTTTCAAACTTTTGACCTTGATGGAAGCTTGTCCAAAAGCCAGAGTCAGCACCTCTGATTCAGGAGTATGAAAACTGCAGACTCTTGCAGGGGCATCACAGTTAATCAGAGTGCTCTGAATAACACGAGGCACCCAGTCAGAGCTCAGTTTCCCCAAAGCAGCTTACACACAAGACCTTATTGTAAGGCTCAATGGGTTAAATATATATTGTGTAGTATGTAGTGTGTATTATATACTGGTTGTGAATGCAGTTGTTTTTCGGACACTTTTCGTGTGACGGGAAGAAAAATCTAGGGCTAAGCAGAATAGGGGTGAAAGGCCATTGAGTGTACTGGCAGAGAACCCTGTTTGGTCTGATCAAGCCCAGTTGTTCAAACATGACTAAAAATTGCACAAAGAGATAAAAAAAACATCTATTGATAAATGAAATTATGAAGAATGAATGCAGTGATTTGTTTTGTAACCTCTCCAGTTTCAACCCAGCAATAGTTCCTGTTAACATAAAGACGGTGTTTTCTGGAAAGTCTGTACACACAGTGGGAGGTGAGAGACACAAACCTGGTGCGTGTCAAATTGCATTACCGCTGATTTTGAAGGAATAGAGTTTAGCAGATTGAGATCTCCTTTCTTTTTTTGTACCAGTCTTTCAGGCCACCCAGAATTTCACAGAGGTATCATTAAAGTTTTCTTGCAGTTTCGACGCATTTGGAAGAAATTGGAGGTGTTGAATAGGACCGTTCCTCTGCCTCTCCTGACTGTTAGGGAAAAAAATTATACATCCCAGCTTATTATACCTTTTGTGTTCATTTGGACCATTTCATGTGTCCTATTTCACACGGAAGAATTTAGGATTGTTCCTTTTTTCGGGCTTGCATAAAAAAGATTCTTTGAAAAATTCATGCAAGGAATCTGAATGATTGATTGCATTTTCTATAAAGTCACACTTCCTACAAATCAAGTCATCAGAAAAAATATGAATGCTATCTTTTCTCTAACTCTGTCTTTAACCTATGTGACCTTACTGTATGTAAGACAGTAAACTGTGACTCCATTTAACAATTTACCTACCAGGAAAAAAAACATTCAGGACATGTGAAAGAAATATGACAAACAAGAACAAGACAAACATTTAAAGCATAACAAATACACATTTTAAAAAATGTTTTGCAGGGATATTTCAACTGAAAGAATCTAAAGACCTCCCCAGGCAAAAACCTTGAAGGCAAAAACAAATTTAAATGTAATCAAGGTTAAATATGAGCCTGCATGATATTAGACGATATTTATCACATTAGAAAGGGAGATGTAAACTTTTAAACTCAAATCATTGTTGTTCACTATGATTGAAATTATATGAACATTTCTGTGATGTAGTAATATCTTTGAAACCCAGACCTTGCTGTAAATTCAAGCTGACCATTCAAAGCCAGTTCATACTAGATGCCTTACTGAAGATTTTTGTTTCCTGACATGCATGAGAGGTGATTGAATCAAGCGTTTCAATCTATACCAAATGTGTCGAAGGCACATTAACCCTTTATAGGGCAATAAGACTTGGAAATTCAAAATTTAAAACCTAGAGTGTTATTGGAGAATATTACACCACTTTATATTACAACATTTTTCTTTTAATGTTGAAAATCAAGGTCAATAGAGTTACCATATATGGCCGATGTAGGGTAATTACAAAACCCCCCAAAAAACTAAACACCAGCTTAAAGGAACATTTATTAATGATGGGAGAACCTCACAGAGAGGCATGGGGGCCGTTTTGGATGTCCGTTGAAGTTACCAAATATGGTTCTTCACCCAATAAAGGGTTGAAAGTGTATGACATCTGTGCCGGCACATCACCCTGCCCTTGTTTTACTCATTTCTCATTTCGTCTTTGTTTCCGATTCTGATTTTAAGCTTTGTCTAATTTTTCATGGAGTTTATGCTTCCCTTTTGTACCTATCCATTGAAATCACACTCATTATGTAGTTATAATCATATTAATCAATAAACATCTCTGATAGTACAAGCTCTTCTTTCATAGAAGGCTGTTTACATGTTAGGGATAAAGGTATGGTAGACACAGATAACCAAAAAAAGCTGACTATGCTCTGTCCTACAGTCTAATGTCACAATACGTATTGCCGACTTATTGCGCTGTAATTTTATCGTGAATAATTACACCAGATAACCTTAGCTCTCGCCAAACCCAAACTTTTATTGACACAGCTGAGCATTTCAGCATTGGTTTCCCAATGTGTTTATTTTCTTGGGATTCCACAATATTGAGTGAAATTAATATCATTTTTGAGCTTTGAGAGCTAGAGGCTTTAGTGAGTTTAATTGAAATAATAAGTTATAATGAACAACCACAAAAAAACCCCCAAAAAAACTCCCTGAAACACCACCATCATCAACAACACCACAAAGCAAAACAAGGGGGAAAAACAAGGGACGGTGATTCAGGGCCATTTCCATGGCAACCTTAGGCCCTCTTGGGAGTGAGGAAGGGGAGCTGTGGTGAGGAATAGATAGAGACAGACAGATAGAGGGGAGGGAGCGATGGAGGAGACAGTGCTTACGTAAGGTCCACCCCCTCAGTTTTGGATGGGGATGGCTTGTTATTATCAAAGAGAAATGTCAACTAGGTGTGTGTGTGTGTGTGTGTGTGTATGTGTGTGTGTGTGTGTGTGTGTGCACGCCTATGCACGTAGGTCTAGCTCTCCTACATTTCAACACCTTCAAGTGCTAACGACTTCACCACTTACATGAGAAAGATAAAGGGGGTCTCATAATCTCAGCTCTGGGACAGGGGCATTAAAGGGAGCAAGTACAAGTCTGCTGGAAGGGGTGCGATATAAGGGCACATGTTAAAAGCCTGGATGTTGGAGGTTTAATGCTTAGGAAATGTAAAACAGTGCGATAAACTGAGCGAGAGGGAGAGTGTGAGTCGAACTGGAGAAAGGACAGATAAGACACTTCCAGAATGTTCTCACAGACATGCAGCCACGCTATAATGCAGATGCTGAAACACCACGAGTGTTCGCAGGGGTGTCAATCTCAAAGCCTGAGATATGTACATTTAAGTAATAAGATATGTAAGTCTGGAACATGTCTTGGTATGTGTCTGGAGTTGAGTTAATGAGTCAGAGCTAAGCAGAACGAAGTTTGCCTTTACGAAACGCAGCGTCTTATATTAGTCTATATTCTGAAAAAGTCTTCTCTATTCCCCAACCTTCAATCATTAACTGACCTGGAGGCCATTGTTCGCTCTGGCAGACAAAGCATGAATTACTCTGTGGCTTTTTTTTCTGCAGAAGTTCATTATTTTGAAAATTGAAGCTTAATTTCATGGATGAATGTGTAGAATCACTGTTGAGTTTAAGCTCTTGGATGCAATTTACTGTGCGTCTTTGTGCTCCAAAATCAGATGGGGTCAGTGACAGTTTTCGTGTTTTCTCTTATAGAGTTATGAAAAAGTAAAGCAAAGTCATTCTTAGTACTTAGTAGTTTTTCTTTTACCACAGACGTCTGTGTACATTGTACAGATCTAACCAAATACAGATATATTATAGGAAATGAGCAGATAATGTGCTCTAAACAGACTTGAATACAAATGTAAATGCCTTTTTTTTTACTGGGTGGTGAAAAAGGGTAAAAAAAACCCCAAAAAAACAAAACGAACCAAACAAACAAGAAAACGAGTTGTCCGAAATGAAGCTTTTGAACATGCAGCGCTGCAGGATAGATTTACAGTTTTCATTTATTCATCTTTAGCAACTCCCTGGTCATGGTTAAATGGTTTGAGAAAAAGCCTTTCCAGTTTAGGCCACACCCACTTCATGTTTTAATCCAAATTCAGATAGATATATGAATATTTGGAGCACTAAGTATATAAACAGACAGACTCGGAGGTCTACTGGTACCTTCTTACCTCCAGATTAAAGCGTGTGTATGTGGTGGTTGGACAAAAGGCTATGCACGTTTTCAAATTATTCAATTGTACTGTATATAAACCCGTTATGGATTTTAGATATATAGGATGTTTTCCATCATACCTGGTCTTCACCTCTGCTCTCCGTACTATCCGTCTTAAGTCAGCCTTCTGCCCATATTCTTACCATCATGTTGGCATCGTGTTCTGGTTAACCTTTCTCAGATCAGGGCGAGCTTTGTCTGGCTGGTATTGTGTGAAATAATTTAAAAGGCTCCTCTCGTCTGCATGAACAGGAATGGGGGGAATAGAAGAGCCGACAGCGTGGTCTGTTGTGTTCTGTTCCTCTTCACCTGTCAGGTCCGATAAAGGACTGAATGACCAGTAAAGGAATGGGCTGGCAGGAATGAAAGGCAAAAGGGCTTTTGAAAGGTTGCATTTATTCAACAGTGATTTAATGGGGTGTACAACAATGGCAGCTTTTGTAACACAGTAGTAATGAATCATCAGGTACATAGTGGTTTTGTCAGTGGCATTTCTGAAATTTTGGAAGCCCTAAACAATGTCCTCTCTGGGTCCATCACACCAAATATCCTCTACTTATCGTCTACACTATTCTACAGAATTTTTGATTTACACATTTTGTATGATTTTTTTTTTTTATTAAATATGGCTATTTTTGACACACTAGCCCACTTCCGTGTTTCTCTTAGCTTTGCAGCACTATATAGCCCTTAGGGTTTCATTTCCATTAAATTGATGCTTTTACACTTGAGCTAATAGTATTCTTTGATGATGTTCAGTACTTGGAATCCTGAAAGCTCTACTTGCCCGCTAATATCACCTCTGATTGTTATAATACTCTTTCTGCTTAAATGAACATGAAAATTAGATTGCAACATTAAATCTGATTTCTCTTTCCTCCTGTATACTTTGCCCTGGTCATTTAAAAAAAACAAAAAAAACATCTAGTCTGACATGTCCTCTCCTGTGTGGAGGGAAAAATTCTAATCATTCTTCAAGGATTTCAGCTCATGTGCTGGTGCTAATACTTGAACAAGACATTGACAGTTTGCTCTCAACAAAGACCATTGCTTTTGGGGGTTGCGAGGGAGCTTGAAGTATTATGTTTAACATCTAGTTGTATAATAAGCCCCTGGGTCCATTGTACCTCATTGGGATCATCTGGGATTCCAGTCCTGACAGATATTGTATTCAGTTTCAGAGAAAAATTCTTTGCTCGTGGTTGAGGATCCATGTAGCAACAAAATAAACCTTAAATAGTAGTTATCTTGTGGTCAGAAAGAGATCAAGTGCAACTCTCACGGCTGGCTAGATTGCAGTGTAGGCATTAAAGGCTGTCTTTGCTGTACCCTTTTCATGCTCACAACATGGCAAGCATGAACTAGCTGTTTTTGATCTCTTCTGATCTCTGTTGTCCCTGAGCCTGGCCTTTTATCTGGCTTAAGTAAGGCCTGGGTGCATCTCATTTATCCTCCCCAATATGTCTCCCTTTGAGATCTATGGCACCATTATTTTTAAGGAAAGGCTCTGTGATGAGTCCCTTACTTATATATTTATATCACTGCATTGTCATTCATTCCTCAGTAACTGTTTTATCCTGGTCATGGTTGTGCTAGCTCTAGAGACTATCCCAGGGAATAACTGGGCATGAGGCAGGAATACACCCTGGTGGGATGCCAGTCCATTGCATGGCACCTTGCGCACACATGATCACATCTAGGGAAAATTTAGCATAGCCAGTCCACCTATTGGCATGTCTTTAGACAGTGGGAGGAAACCAGAGACCCTGGAGGTAACCTAAGTGGACATAAGGAGAAAATGAAAAGCTTTACACATTAAACATTAAACAGACATTAAAAGAAGCTCAGAATTGAATCAGGGACCCAGAAGATATAAAGTGGCAGTGCTACCCAGGATACTACTATGCTGCCTGCTACTGGATTGTGAATAATGTAATATGGGTCCTCTGATAAGATCCATTCTTGGTGCTATGTCTTTGTGTCAGTTAGTCTTACTATGTGGCCCAGGGTTCTGGTGTGCTCTGTTTTCAGTATGAGTTATATGAGAGAGAATGAAGCAGCGATCTAAGCATTTAATTCCCAGCAATGACCGTTATCCTCGAGTCGAAGCTGCATAATTGTCCCTGCTCCCTGGGTTAGAAGGATAACATTTGTCCTTCCACTTTTGCTCAGAAAGTCTGTGAGTGATGTTGCATGAGCTGTTGTTGTGCAATAATGAAACGACTTGCTAGTCGGTTAGAATTGGAAATCCCTAAAATTTGAAGAAATATGGGGAAAACATAAAACCAAAACAGGAAAGGATAATAAAAAGGGGACATCATGTATCTTTGCTGTTGGCTGGATCACTGATTTAAGGTCAGTGATCAGATGAACTGTCTTTGCTAGAGAGATATATCAGACGTTTGACAGGACAGACCGACATGTTCCTACTTTATCTGTGAGGACACTCTTGGGGGAAAATGGTTGAAACAACAAACCTGTAGTGTTTGTCTTTGCTTTTCCTCTTTGGGGAACACAAAGGTTTTATGCAGTCTTTTTTGTTTTATATCAGAGAACCTGTATCTATCCAAATAACCAACAAGTAATCAGTGACTTGCCAAGAAGAATATGCAACTCTTCTTTGTGCATCCTATCCTGTAATCTTTAGTCCCACAATTCAAGACAATTCACAGGTAAGGTATAACAGCTCTTTGACATACTCAGAAATATCTGTCTGTGCACTTGTGCACTCTGCATGTGATTTGTTTTCTTTACAACCTCAAATAGTTGCTGACCCACAGATGAGAGGTTAAAGAGTTACTTTCCTCTCCCAAATCCCTCTGCAACTCTGGGAGGTCCTCACACAGTGCAAGTTGCCTGATTGCATCAACTTCACCTCAAGTTTAACCTCATACATGACAGATCCAATGTCCAATAGAGAAAAACTGTCTCAGCTGGAGAACAGATTGTTAAGCTTAGGTTTCTCGACATTGCTTGGAGATGTGTGTCATCTTTGCAGACTTACTTTGTAAACATCCTTTTAATTTCATCCATTTAATTAAAAATTTGTCAGCAATTAGAAGCCCTTACACCTACTGTACGTATGTTGTTGTAGATGCCCTCATAGCAACTCATCATATAACCCCAGGACTTTGTAAGGCATAAAAGTCTCTGCTTTTGCCAGGCTATTACTCTCTTGGTTGAAAACATGCACATTCATAGATGACATTTCCTTTTAGACAAAAGCATTAATCGAATTTCTGTGGCGCTACTCTTTTTTTATTCTCATTCCATGGAAACAAAAACCAGCTAAAATGTTCACTGACTCATGTCCCATTAGATAAAGCGAATGTTTCCTATTCAGCTATTCTGTGAGCTAATGAAAAGTTCATGGCTGGGTTAAACTTTGCCATATTCTGCGTTTCTCTCCCAAAATGGATAACGTCTGATATGATCATATGCTTTAAAAATAGACTGTCAGAGGAATGAATAACATTTACTAAACTACCGGTGTAACAGGAAGCATTGGGGTTTTTTCCCCACCGTTAAACTTTGTTACACTGCTGTAACATTGTGTCATTATAACTGGTTCCTTATGTTGTATCCGTATGTGACATTGGTTACCTGTGCAAGAAAAGATGGATTACACGAGTATGGGCAGACTTGCCAAGTTCCCTTAGTCACTGGAGGGAAACCAGGGATCAAGATGAATAAGAAGAGCCAGCCCATAATTCCAGGCGTGTCTTTTCCTATACATATGGTGTGCTTTGTGGACTGGTTTAGCAGATGGTGTGGTTTATCATGGTCTGTTGTCACGTTTTTTTTTTTTTTTTTTTCATTTTAAAAATGAGGTTTGTGTTTGTTGAGGTTCTTAATCTTCTACATCTTGCAAGAACTTCAAAGTTAACGAACTGTTCTGCTGAATTTATCTGCAAGAATATTTATTATCTGAATAGGAAACATGGTGGCAAGTAAGGCTTAACGTGTTTGAGTGCTCTGGCTGTGCAATATGTCGTTTTGCTGGTTAGGGTTCGGCTATGCGACGATGAAACTGAAACATATTGTAGATTTCTTGTGTGTTTCTGTGTGCGTAGACATTTCATCTATTACATTGTCAAGAACTTCAAAGGGCTGGCCAATACCTTATGAGATTTGAAAGGATTTTTAAATCAAATATTTAACTTTTTGTTAATCGTTTAAAAAGCAGCATCGTCATGTTTCTGAGGTTTGATTTTATTCCACACATTTACAACACATTTTTAAACTTTTTGGCACCATTCAGGAAAATAGAGATTTCAAGTAAACATAGAAAAATTCAAAATTTCTACTTACATGATGAGAGAAATCAGACCGGCAATATAGCATACAGCACCTTGAACTATTCTATGATATGAAACGCTCAACAATCGTTTCAATGTCTACAGCCTTGTTAGAAATTACCGGAAGGGTCTCTGTATTTTCCTGGGTTAAGCTTCACCGAATAGGAATACGTGAGCCAATAGTTTTGAAACCGATTTTATAGGAAAGAAAAATCTACGATAGAAGTCTGCTTTTGTAGTATGACTGTAGAGTATTCCCAAAGGGCAGCACTATGGTACCAATGTGCCCCCTAACAACTCCAGAGTTTGATCTTGAGCTGTTCCCACGTTCTCCTAGTGAGTTTCCTTTGGGATCTCTGGTTTCCTCCCATCCCTAAAAACATACCAGTAAGTGGACTGGTGCCTGGTGACTAAATTACCTACATTGAGTTGTTTGAATGTGTGTGTCCATGGTGAGCTCTGAAGGGCACCACATCCAGGAAGTATTTCCATCTCACATCCAGTTTCTCTGTCACAGTCTCTGAATACACTATAAACCAGTCCCCACAGGAGATGAAGATAGCCTTGGGCCTGCTCTTAATATTATTCTGCTTTCACAGTGTGTGTCTGTATGTGTGCATTCATGTATTTGTGAGATGACTTCATGATACCCTGAAGTGTCTTCTTTCTTCCAGTCTCTTGGCCAAATAAGATCATCCAGGGCAATCAGACATCAGCCACTGGGGGGAAACATGACCTTGAAGATACAAATGCCAGACTGGTCATGTGGTCTCATACTCTGTTCTTCATGTCTGGGACATAAACAATCAGAACAGCAGTTCGAATCTTCCAAGAGAGACAGATAGCTTTTGGGTGTTTGTTAAACCATCTGATCTATGTTGTTGTCAGCTTTTGTGTTTCTCTCCGTGTTTCTCTCTATTCCATTAAGCATCCTGTCCTTACACTCACACACTGCCCGACCCCATTCGTTGCATCCTGCTGTTTTATGAAGGTCCCTCTCACTTGACCTTTTACCTCTTCTTCATGGTGTCATCCTCTGGTGAACTAGCGCTGAAGGACGGCATTCTTCTCCGTGTGTTTATGGGGGCTGTGGGAATCTGTCCAGCACAGCAACCCATATTGAAAAACAAAAGCAGATTAAGGAAGAGGGGAAAAAATGGTTCGCATCTGTGTCGATTCACCAGCAGAGCCGAAATCCCATTTCCCCTTGATTTGAAGATAGCATTGCTTTGGGATTTTATCAGCTGTTATTAAGTTTTATTTGTTAATTAAGTTTGGTGGGTTGAATTAAGGCAAGTGGTTGAATCCTTCAGAGTGGGGATCAGGGAATAGATTTAAATTGGGTTTGTGCATCTCTCCTCACTGCTGGTCCACCCGGGCTTGAGTACAGACCAAGATAACAAGAGCTTAGTCTCTATAATTAGTTGTCTTTCTCATACAGAAAGCAGATGTGTTGGCTCAGCCTCTGCTGTGATTCCTGCTGTGAGTGCGAACCTGGCTTTGGCTGCTGAGTTCCCCGTCGTTCGGTAAATGGGAATCTGCCAGAGAGAGTTTTGAGCACAGTAATGAAAACTGAGCAGCAGCCAGGGGGTAGACAGAGCGCTAGAGGGGGAAAAGATGAGTAAGTGTCGGTACGTGTGACTGAAAATTATAGCGATCACCAACTGACTTTGCTAATGGGATAAACATGATGACGCTATATAAATGCAGCATCGTCATGCATTATAACACTTCTGATTAGGTTAGAACTTTGTGAAAGGAAAGACTAGTTAATGCCATAGAAACTTCTACCAATAATGAGTTGCACAAAGACACGTGGGAACAAAATGTGCAAATGAACAAAGGTTTCTAGGCTTGTCTCTAGGCAGATCCTACAGGATCGACACAGAATCCTACAACAGTGTGTAATTATTAGAGAGGATTTCAGGGAAACCCCTTTCAGGATTTAGGATGCAAGGAACGAGTTTATTCATGCTCGGAGGAACCTCACTGCTTCAGGGTCCCTTGGTTTGATCCTCAGCTTGAGTTCCTGTCTGTGTGTTCTTCACTTGTCCATGTGGGTTTCCGCTAGGGTCTCCAGTTTCCTCTCACCTCCAGAAATCCTGCCTTTGGGTGAAGTGTCTGAGCTAAATTATCCCTTGGTGTACATGATCCTGAGTTGTCATCCCACCTCCAGATCTATCACCACCATGGCCATCATACTGTATCAATGATCTGTTATCAATCTCCTCATCGATAGAGTTCTCTGTTTTGTAGTGAATTCCCAAACATGAGCTCATTTTCTCATAAATAAAAGTATGAGGGAGAATCAAAAAGTAAAAGCAAAAGGCAAAATACATTTGACAGTTTTAATAGACGTAATCGTGAGAAACTGAACATATGACTTTTCTACATAGTCCCCATGCAAGATGGCACATTTGTTATATCGTTCAACTAGCTTCTGGATTCCCGCAGAGAAGAAGTTTTTCGGTTGCTCCTGAAGCCAGCTGAGCACCGCTTCCTTTACTTCATCATCAGAGGTGAATCTGGGAGCGTGCAGCACCTCCTTCAGTGGACCGAAGATGTGATAATGGCTCGGCATCAGATCCGGGCCGAAAGGAGGACGTGGAAGAACTGAGCCGTTGCACCCTCTCTACTGTCCCTGCTGCTGTATGAGGATGTGCATTGTCATGGTGCAGCGAGACTGTTTTAGACAGGATTCCTCTCCTTTTGCTGCGAATTGCAGGTTTATGTTCATTTCGCAGCACTGCACAGTCATTCGCACTGTTCACTGTTTGCTCATGCGCTTAGAAATGCACCAGAATAGGAACCTTCATGTCCCAAAAACAATGTTAACATGATTTTCTTGGGGAAGGGCTGACTTTTAAATTTCTTCTTTGCCAAAGAAGATTGATATCTCCACTTCATGCTTTGTCTTTCGCTCTCTGGGTGTTGTGTGAATTAAAAATTGCCTTCAGTTTTTCATTCTCCCTCAGACAATTGCTAACCCCACCTAAGCAATACAAACTGACTCAAACAAATTGTTAAAAATTTGCAAGTGTGATACGAGGAATTAAGGTTCATTTTTTTGGCTGGACTCAAATATATAGAACGTTTGTGAACTTCTGAGGTAGGCGAGTCTTTTCTCATATGTCATGGTTTGTTCATTGGCTGTGAAATGCTGGAACATGCTGGTGATCGTTGGCAGGGCTTTGAGGCTGTTCTAGCTCTCACTTGGGCGAACCATAAAGGTCAGGACCAACAATAAACCCATTTCTAACATCAATCAAAATCTAAATACATTTTCCTAAATATGTCTCTCATCATTTGCAGGAGTATTTTTTCCTAGTCTTCCTGTGCACTCAGATTACAACTGGATGCATTAGTTTATTTATTAACTTTCTCATTTGCTTTTTTCTGTTTGCTTCTTCTCCCATGCCTCCTGGGAAGATTATTCTGCAGTGGTAAAATCTTTCCTCTTAAAATCTTTCCTCATAAACTAATGATCCATTCCCTTGCCATGGATGCACGACTTGGAAAGTTTGAAAAGGCCTGGTTCCTATTTCAGACCTCAGATGAATCATATTGCTGAAGAGAAAACTGCTTTCTCCAACCGTCATACAGCGCTTTCCTCCATCCAGAGCCAAAGTAAACATGCAGTTTAATCAGCAACAGCAACACAACACACTATGAGAAATACAAACTATGACTATAAATGACAAGAAATTTGTATTCTGCTTTTTTGTATTTTTATTGCTTCATGAAGAAAGTAGTCAGACAGTTCGGTTCTCTTAAATGACAAGCTCATGAGTTTGTTTAGCTTTAATAATATTCACTCGGACCTTTGTGATATCTCATCTCTCATCTGGAGCTTTGGCAACATTGTGTATATACAGACATTGCAGAAGTATCACATGACACGATACCATTAAAAGAATTCTATCTATCTATCTATCTATCTATCTATCTATCTATCTATCTATCTATCTATCTATCTAGCTAGCTAGCTAGCTAG
>JAQMCW010000006.1:16687865-16701521 GCA_030068335.1 Chrysichthys cranchii
ATTGATTACACTTTCATTAAATTGGAAATCCAATTTAAGAAGTATCGGTATCGGCGAGTACACAAATAAAAATACTCATACTCGTATCGGTTTGGGGAAAAGTGGTATCGGTGCAACCCTACTAATCCATCTTCGTCTGGTTGTGGCAAACCCAGAAGTCTGTTCACATTGTTTGCTTAATATAACAAGGAGCTGAATAACCTACATAGTGTCTTCGTGAATAATGTATTAAGACATTCAGATATCTGAGATCTGATTGTTTTACAGCTCATGCCTATCAATTTACTCCTCTTGCTATCATGGGTAGAGCAAGAGAGAGAGCCATCATATGGATAATCCTATATTAGGATTTGCTGCTGAGCCACACCAGTAAATACCCTATAGCTGGACAGAGCCACTGACTTTTCCTTTAATTTGGTACCTTCCTGTATGTGTGTCAGTTTTACGCTTCCAGAAGTCTCCTTATGATGCAAACACGAAATCACTACATTGAAACCTTTTTCACATGGTGTTTCTTCCCTCCACTTTACAGTGATGCCAATTAGTCTGTGCAAATCATCACCAACTGTACATGCAACAGATCCCATTATACATGCACCTGAATGCTCTTTACTTGCTCTTTACAACAATACAGTACATAGCTGCTAGTCGCTGGGATGCCATTAAACCAGACGCTCCCCTGACAAAGAAACCAAGCATTAATTGTTTTCTAGTTATTAAAAGTCACCATATAAATTTTTTAGTTGTTCTGGTTGATTAGATCCAAGAGATTGTCAGTCTATTAATGCGGCGAGTAGGTAAACCATATGGGAAATAACCTTTGGTCATATTTGCTAAAACTGTCAGTATGTCCTGATAGGAGTTCATAAAGCAGATAATTTGTTTGGTGGTGGTGGGGTGGGGTCACCTGGCTCCACCCAGTGCTCCAAATGCCATTTGCAAGAATCCACCATGCCTGAAACAAAGCAAACAATCTGAGCCTGGCGGAGTGTCTGACGGTGTGTCGAACACTGTGTGCACAAGCTCCCGGCAGCCCCCTCCCCTGCGCATGCTCCAACTTGGTCAAGCTCAATTTCTTTTAAAGGATTCAAAACTGATACCTAGTTAGCCACATTTCTGCTCAACATTATTGCCCTTGTTTGATGTATGTGTGATTTGATAAAAAATAAATAAATAAATAAATAAAAATTACGATGAGGCTAAGATGTTAATGTTACAGTAACACTCCATAGTCATATATCTGACAGTACTACTGATGCTGGGGTAACATTAGCTTGTTGGCAACGCTAATGCTTCCGGGTAGCGTTGTATGTTGCTGAAAACATCTTTCTGAAGTGCCCAGGAAATCGTACCAGTTTGGTATTTGTCCTGATATTTATGCATGCCTGTGCACTCCCATGTTCTCATAAGTGGCTTCCGGCTTATTTAGCACCACAGTTTTTGTTATAAAACAAATATCTCAGCACTGAAATATATGTGTGCTAGCTCTTTTGCCAAATAGATATTGCTGTACATTACTCTTCATATCCTAAAGATTTATTTCTGCTTGTTTGTTGGCCAGCAATGTTGAAATTTCACAACAGTAATGTCTAGCCTCAGCGTTTCACAATGCGAAATGGCAAAATAATCCAGTGAAAATGTCTGCAGCTTTTGGGAACGTATGGGGTATGCAGCTTCTTCAAAATTTAATATAAACACAGCAGGCTTCCAAACTGTATTTGAAGTTCAGCTTTTCAGTTGCCATGGCTGGTAGCCGGCATCTAAGCCCACTCTCCTCTGAAACCTATGAACTGCAGCTATAAGGTCCATCAGACACATGTATCAGTTAAACCAATAATTTTATTAATTATTTTTTTTTAATGTGTTGCTTACATTTACTAAGACAAATGAAACGTTTTGGGGTATATTTTTACTCTGTGTGTGTGTGTGTGTGTGTGTGTGTGTTGCAGGGGGCTTTTTGCCAGTCACTACACAGAAACACACTACCTGGATGGAGGGAGGCCCGTCACCACCTCACCCGGTTCCAGAGTAAGATCCCTGTCACAGCATCCTCTGCCCTCCAATGCTCTAAAATTTTATCTCTGCCCTCACCTTTTTTCTTTTTTTTTTACTGCATCCGAGAACCGTTTAGCAAGCGCCTGTCATGGTTTTGTCATGACCTAAGATGAAAGTCACTGGGAAAGTTAATTACGTGCTGTAAAAGGGTTTATAACCCCCTTAGCTAACATAAACACATATTCCCTCACTTCTCCCTGCCTCGTTCTCTCTGTGCAGTGTCTCTTATGAGCTTTCATTCCACATCAGCCAGACTTAGAGCAAAGTCTGGGATTAAAGAAGTTGTTTTTGTCAGTTAATACTATTGATTGCTATTTTGCTGACCTTTCGTCTCATCTCATTAAGTTAATCACAAGAACAAATGGCTGCTTTTGTCCTTGGTTATATAGTTGATCCTCTTATCTACAAGTCAAGCCTAGACTTAAAATTTTGTGCTAACCTTTTTTCAGATAGACAGATGGAGGGAATGTGTGTGTGTGTGTGTGTGTGTGTGTGTGTGTGTGTGTCTACGAGGTCTTTTCAGGGTCAGTGAAACATAGGCCATGCTGTTTCACAAGACAGGAGAGAGATTTGAGGATTTCTGCAAGTGTTTGTTTCGCTGTTCCGTCTCCTGCTCCTTGGAGATGGGGTGTGCTAACTGTGCACTTTTTTGGCGCCTTTATTTTAAGGTGAAGCAAGGATTGCGGGCCATGTCGTCCAAACTCTGACAGCTCCCTGATCAACGCAGTCCGCCGCAGGCCAATGTGTTACTGAGAATCCTCATTTAGAAATGACTTGTGCTCGCAGGATAAAGAAAAGCATCACATGAACCACACAGGGTCTGTCCTGATTAGAAACACAATGATCACCCTCCTCGATGAAAAAAAATTCAAGATAGAATAGCGTGGTTTTAGAGCAGACTAGCTGGTTTAAACATAACCTTGTACCTATGCCCATTTGAAAAAAAATAATGGTGCAATTAGTGGGGACAAGGAATAATTGAGTAAATGACCTCACTTGAAGGTAGGAAGAAAAAGCCATTAAGGAGTCTACGTTTTATGGGTATATCAGCAGGTTTTATTTCACATGTCCTGGAACCTCATAGCATGGATGCAACAAGTTCTCAATTTGCCCTTAAGGACCACCAGTATTCATAAGACAATTAGCATACTCACAGCTGTACACAGTGGATGTTGATAAATCCCACACACTTTAAATTGCTCTGCTCATGCACAGGCACGCTCATCTGAACAAAAAAACACCCCCAAATAACCATATATGCTTAACAAGTCGGCTTTATAAAGTCTAGTGGCCTGCTTGTGGCACTGCTTGTTGCAGATAACTCGGAGCAAAATTTCTGAGAAGATAAACTTTTGTTCGTGATATAAAATCAAAATGGCTTATTTGGTGCTTTGTCTTAAAAATAATTCTTAAACAATTCTTTTAGCACAGTGGCTGAGTGGTTAGCACTGTGGCCTCACAGTGAGAAGGTCCTGGGTTCGAGCCCTGGGTTCAGCACAGGGTTCAGCACAGGTGCCTTTCTGTGTGAAGTTTGCATGTTCTCCCCGTGTCTGCGTGGGTTTCCTCCCACGGTCCAAAGACATGCGGATTAGGCTATTTGGCTGCTCTAAATTGCCCGTGTGAGTGTGAGTATGAATGGTTGTCTGTCTCTGTGTGTCGCCCTGTGGCAGATTGGCGACCCGCCCAGAGTGTGTCCCGCCTTTCGCCCAGTGTCAGCTGGGATTGGTGCCCCCCGCGATCCTGTACAGGATTAAGTGTCAGAAGACGAGTAAAAGACAATTCTTTTAGCTTTTTTGGCTACACGTGCGCATACTATTGCCCTACAGTTACAATAAGAAAACCCGTGATGGCATGAAAATCCTGTGGTATTGTTGTTCATTCTACTGCTAGACATAGAATTGGTCGTCTTTTGTAGCACAAGTAATGTCAATTCATATTAGACGAATTGTCGTTAATTAACATGTCATTAATTGGCTAATTGTTGGTTGGGAAATGTCAGACCTGTCTCCGGTTTCTTACTGAAATGTACCCAGGACTAAAAACCCGAGAATAGATATCAACTGGACAAAAGGAATTGATGGGTGATGGTACTCATCACTCTGAGAAAAGTTTCCTGTGCTTCTTAAACACTTTCTTTCTTACACAAAGTGTGCCAAATGTTGAAGCAAGACATCACCCGAAATCGATTTTTAAATGTGCCTTTTATTCCCCTTTACTTCAGATTTCATCTGTGTTATGAGTCTGCACCTTGCTGTAAGCCCTGAAAACAATAATTATGCTGTCAACTATGCTGATTTGATTGACAATAAGTGGGATGAAAGCTCCTCATAATCAGTTTACCCACAATTACACTATTCTACCGCTAGGTTTCTGCAAAGCCATGGTCAGGAGTGAGTGTAAATATTCAAGAAAAACGTAAGATAAATTAAATTCTATGCATAGAAAGGTGCATATGCGTGGTTTATGCACAAAATTATGTATATGCATGGTCGATAAATGAAAACCTCAAATGACAACACAAAGCAAACCCAAAGCAAAAGCTCAAAAATGGTCACTTTTCAGTTGTACTGAGCTGCTAGTTTATTGGGTTTATTGGGTAGTTTGTTATCTACCACACGAGAGACCTTCATAGATGTACAATTACGACCTGTTGTATTAGACAATTTGTCATCTCCACTGTCCATCAGTGGAAAGTGACTGCCATAGGACCACAACAATCCTAATGTTATTTGTTTAGTGGTTGACCATTCTCATTGACTCAATCATCCATTTTCCTTTCGCATTCCCCGCTGAAGGTCAAAGTGGCAACAGTTGACAAGTTTGGTCCAGACATATCCTTGCCCTCTCACAGATTCCAGCTCCTCCAGGGAACTCCCCAGATGTTATCAAGATCCTGTCCGTTGCCGCGTGTTTCAGGTTTACCGCAACAGCCCTCAAATGTCTTTTTTTTTTTTTTTTACCACGGGGCAAACAGGAATTAAGGCTTGGGTGGACATGATGACTTAGATCTGTCCTTCGTGTCAGCTCATGCAAACCTGCCCTGGGTTTTCTGTCCAGTGGGATGTGCATGATGCAAACAGGGGCAGAAGCTAGGAGCTCTACTCTATGGATCGCTTGGTTAGCCAAGCTCCTTGCCTCATGAACCGTTCTCTGTTTTGAAATCAGGGACTACAATAGTGAAGTCACAAACTGTCAGGATATGCTAGTAAATACATACTTACGCAGTAATAGAAGTTAGTTTATACATGAGAAACTGGTTGCTCAGTGAATAGAGCAGCCTCTACTCTAAGTAAGTCAACAGTGATGACATTTATCTTTTGGCTTTGTGCTTCAGGAATTTGAAATGATTTGCAGCCTCTGTTGTACGATCTAGAACCATTATATCGCTGTATCTGACACCTTATATTTTATTTATGATTAATATCCACTTACCTTGACATGTCATCATTCATCACGTCCTACATTCACATCCAGATTCAAGCAATATTTTCCTACCCCTGCTGTTATGCTGTTTAAAACATGGAAACTTAAGCATGCTAAAATCTAATCAATCCATCGTGAACAAACATTGTTTAATCACTAGGCAACAGGGCGGCTTATCTTGTCCATTAAACAGAGATGAACTGCTCTGGAGGATCTCAGAAATGCTTGGGAGGAGACCACAGATCCATTATTGTGTATTTACAAAGAGATTTGCTTATTGGGGTGTATTTTTTGCGTGTCAAAGGGTATCCATCCATCCATTTGCCTCTGTTTTATTTTGTTTCGACCTAGTAAGCCTCGCAATCTCTAAGACGTGAATAAATTGGAACGCAAAACACAAAGTGACGCACAATATGAAGCTTGAGCAGAATTTTGATCCTGAATGCGCTCTTTGAATTTGGTATATTAACCATGACCTCAGATGGAGTTTTTCTCCAATGGGGCTCTTGTTTACTCTTTTTTTTTTCATCTGATAAAAGAGTACAACCTTTCCCATGCAGTAATGACTCAGCACTGCCATTGGAGATTAATATACCGTATTTGAAGAGCATTTCTTCTGCTTATAAAGCATTGAGAACAGCTTAGTAGCATTGAAGTGAACTGTTGTGACAGCAGATATCACACAAGCCAGAGGGAATGTCTGTTGGAGCAATGTTGAATAGATCAGGAATAATTTAGGAAATAATGTCATTATTTACACATCAAGTGTCAAGGCTGAAATGCTTCCTAATGTTTTTTTTTTTTTCATCAAATGCGTAGCATTCTGCTGATCGCTAGTATGTTAGATACTCCTTGTCATTTTTACATCCTTGTAACTATCCTGGGCTTTATTTTTTGACTTTTATTTTCTGATTCCTTTGATTTATTCTGGATGAGGTGAGAGTAGAGAGTTCGATATTGCTCTGATGACATATTTGGTTATGCCACTGGTTACACAACGTTATGTATTGTGTATTCTTTGTATATGCCATGAATTAAAAAAAAAGATCCTTGCTGCGAGATGATGGATAAATACGATGTCAGTTCATTCTTTGTTGTGTCAGTGTGTTGGCAAAATTTCTCCTCAATACTGCGAGCTGTCCTACGTCAGGTTTACTCTGAAACATCTTGTACAGCTCAGCCAGTTTTAAGTGGTGAAATAAATTATAACCTTGTTACTGCAAATGCTTGCTACTTAGCCTTGGACCTCTGTGACAGGATGTGCAATATTTTTTTATATAGCAGCCATATGCTACATTTCAACCATTTAAAATAGCCTGTAGATGCTGAATTAATACCAGCTGGAGCAGTGTTTCTTTGTTATTACCTGAATGGCATCATGCGACATCCACACGTTCGTGACATCATGATCGCTTTGCTAGATCTGACCCTCTGCTTGATCCTGTCCGTTGCCGCGTGTTTCAAGTTTACCGCAATAGCCCTCAAATGTCTTTTTTTTTTTTTTTTTTTTTTTTTTACCACGGGGCAAGCAGGAAATAAGGCTTGGGTGGACATGACGACTCAGAGCTGTCCTCCGTGTCAGCTCATGCAGACCTGAGCGACAAGCTGACAAATTACAGGTCGAGCAGGGAGACATGCCGGGGCGTGAGAGTGGGACTGAGACTCAGCACAGAAATAATGATCTGTGAATCTGAAACCTATTCTGGATGATAGAACAATACTGAAAAGAACGCACCGCGTTTGCTGGCTCTTTAAAAGCATCATATTTCCTTTTGAAAGCATGCAAGCAGATTGAAGTACAGACAGAGGGAGTGAGAGTGTTTTTTTCTGTGTAGTTGAGTAAATGGACCAGAGCTCAGTGCCAGAATAGAAACCCCTGACTTTCATTCCAAACCACACTAAGTCCTCCCTTCTGAATGAAACAACCCAGGTTTGTGAAGAAATACATTATTTTGTTCTACTTATGTGTCTCTTTCCTTCTGTCTTATTTCATTTTTCTTCCCTGATACTTTTGTGTTAAGTACTTGGATTGATAGTCATCCTGAGTACAGTCTTGGCTCCCTCCAGGAAAATGACATGCATTACACAGGGTGATATTTTGAGCTTTTACCCTATGGTGAAGATTACTTGTTTAATGTATGGTTATCAAAATTTCCCTCAGCTAAAGATGGTAGTCAGCACCTTCCTTCCTTTTAGAAGTTTCAAATGTATTCAAGTTTTTTTCCCATTATGCCCATTATGTAGGATTTAGAGGGGTAAAAATCTACCTCATACTAATTTATCTAGTAGTAAAAATGGAATAGAATATTCATAAGTATGTTTTCATTAGTGTATAAATACCTGTAACTAATAGTTGTTCTGTTTTTGTAAGCTTGGAATAAGCCCTACACAGGGAGTGGGTCCATTTCCATGTACCCATCATGTTGCGCTGCTACAGGAGTCCAAAACAGATAAAGATCTAGAGAGCACCTTTCACGTTTTTTACAAGTGGCAGTGTGAAGCGCCAGAAGGAAGATGAAGAAGAAAATAGGAGGACAAGGAAGAAGAAATAAAAGGAATCAGTGTTTGTTGGTGCTGACTAACAAGTTTGAGAAGCCAAATTTTGTAAATTGGGGGATCTTATTATTTAGCAGGAGAAAAAGCAATGGAGCGTGAATGTAAGTAATTGGATGAAACACTACGGGCATCTGATCGGGCACAGGCCATCGTAGGTTCTAATACAAACTCGAAAAGGGAGGAGTAAGGGAGGGGCATTCAGTTGGTTGAAATGAACTTAACCCTACATAGGGAACCTGAAAATAGATTTGCGTTTAATCTTTTCAAGATTTGAACATTTGTAACAATTCAAATGACTTGAATGAAAATCGATGGAAATGTTCGGAAAGGTACGTTTAGGCTCAGACTAGTGGGGAGTCTTCGTGCAGGGATGAATGGAGTAATAAATCCATATAAACCAGTAAAAGTTTAACTTGTCAGACTTGAAGAATCTGATTCATGACCTTTGAGATTTGTAACATTTGTGTGGAATGCCAATCAATTGAACCAGGGGCTATGGAGCTGTGAGATAGCAACACGACCCGCTGTCGCTCACCCAATTATTAATACCTCAGGCAATAACAAACGTTCTGGCAAGTGACAGCAGCTAAAAATATATATATATATATATCTTTTGGACAATTTGTCTGGGATGCCAATAATTTTGTCACATATGTGTTTAAGAGATAACACAAAACAGGTTTTAGTGTTTAACTGTTAGGTGCATAGCTGCATATATTTATTTTATACATTCATTTACTTGAAGGGCAATAATGATTGACTGCAGTGTATTAACTCCCTCAGGAAAAATATGTGTTTTGGAAGCAAAGTGAAGTAAAACTAAATGAAAACAAAACTGGCTCACTGCCAAACCTCCACACGCGCGCGCGCGCACACACACACACACACACACACACACACACACACACACACACACAAAGTCAGCCATCCTTCATCTTAGTGGATTTATATAATCTGGAATTTTTCAGGTGAACTGTTACTACCATGGAGAGGTGAAGGGCTATCTGTACTCTGATGTCATCCTCAGTACCTGCACAGGACTCAGGTGAGTCACCATAGCAACCTGAAGCAATGATGTTCATGGCATTGAAGTTATAGGTAGAACCCCCCACCAACACACACACACCCACACACTCCCACACACCCACACATTATCAGCATAGCCTGAGATGATGCTGTGATGCTGGTGAATGATGGTATGAATAAATGTAGCTGCCAAAAAAAAAGCCATGTTACCCAGGAGCAGCTGTCTGAACAAGAATATGAATTACATGGAATGTATCCAGGAGTCATATCACCAGGAAATATCCTCATATAACTAAGATAAGTTAGATTTGGAAAAACAAATTTTTCAGTGATACACATATTCACACACGGGCGCACTGTAGCATGTTGCTTCAGAATTATTACTATCATAATTCTGCTTGATAGCATCAGGAACATTATCCTGGAAACGGGATCCAACCTCTCTCTCGCGTAAAACCTGTCTCAAGCCACACAATCTGTCTTCAAATCTCACAGCAGACACACACACACACATGCGCGCGCACACACACACACTCTAACAGTGTTCCCCTGACAAGATCTGTGTTTCTTGGCACTTAAGCCAAAACAAATTAGTGTTGATTTTGGTTGGCAGCTTTGGTGTAAGTGTGGTTTACATGGGTGTTTATGTGGTCTACTGTGCACTATGGGTTTATTAAGAAAGCGTACAGTAGAGTCTGGCCCTTTCTCTGCAGAGGAGCACGTCACTTTAAATCAACGTGCAACTGTAAAGTGTGAGAAAAGCTTGTTGAAGCGAATCCCATAACCACAAAACATCAGGATTGGAACTGAAAATCCAGTTGTTTCAATAAAGTATCCCCAAAATTGATCCTGTGTTCACTAGCACTGGCTTGGATGTTGAAATAACCCAGTTTCCAGACTGTTTTTAAGCTGTGGGAAAGCGGAAAGAGCACTTCCCTGAAGAGCAGCATGCGCTATTTAGACTTTAACCACTCCATTAAATGACTTTACACTTCTCTCGCAATACAGGTTCCCCAGTCTCGACAGTGTCAGTCTTTCTTTTGATTTCCTTTCTATTGCTTTCTTTCATTCTTGTGTACTCTTTTCCCAGAGGGCTGATCACACTTAAAGACAAAGTGTTGGTCCTGGAACCAATGCAGAAGCCCAACAGCACTCTACATCACATCTTTAGAGGAGAACATCTCACCCTGAAGCAGGGGACATGTGGACATGGACACAACGTCTCCCACACTCCAGGACTCTACAATAGAGACAATACAGGAAGCCTCTTCAGCTCACGTGGCAACAGGGTGAGCCAACCAGGACCAGAGCAAATGTACTACGGCCTTATAAGCTAGCGTGAAATTATAAGGAGTCTTTATAACAGATATTCATATAACAATGAGATCTAAAACTGATACAAGATCATCTGTAGGTTGAATTGCTGCATTTTGGCTGTGGCAAGTAATCTTTTATGATTGGAACAATGGAAAAATTTCCTGCCAAAAGCCTCGATGCTGGAACACTGATCAATCCAAGCATTATTATTCAGCATAGAATGATGGGTGTGATATCTTTCATCGCTTCTTGCCCAAAGCACAGAACCAACACTTGTGTGTGTAATTTTTTTTTTTTCCAGGCAAATACACATATCAAAGGTAGATTCGGTATTTACAATTAATATCCGGTATTTTTATGGCACCACATTCACCAGTTAGTAATACCAGCATCAGCAGTATCTTGCAAAAGAAATGTAAGGTCAGCATATTGTATGTGACTAAACAATGCTTATATTGACTTCTGTATATTATAGACTGAGGCCTTGAGCAAATTAAATCCATGTCTGATCAGCTTTACGACAAAACTAACAATAGCAAAAAGGATATAAGGGGTTGGAAGGGCAAGAATCACTTGATCAAGAATAAAATCGAATAACATTTTCTGGCTGTGTCCATGATAATCAGGTTTCCAGTTTGCTCTTGACAAAAGATATTATGCTAATATGGTTTGAAACATGATAAAGTAGTTTCCTCGTTAGCATGCGTAATGTGACTTTTTGTGTTGATAACTACCTAGCAGATGTCACCACCCTGGAATATCGTTTTATGTGTGTCAGCTTTTGTCTTGCACCAGTGGGTTTGGTGAAATGTACAGTATGTGTGCTAAGAGCAGGAATCACAGTCGCACTTCGTGTGAAGAGATCAGACACTGAAAACAAAGGGAAATGATCGCTACTCAAAATCAGGAAGCCAGCCAACTGTTATTCTTCTTCCCCCAGTCAGTCAGTTACAATTCTCATGAATTACTCAGCTAAATGATTCGATTATAGATACGTTCATACTTCTATACAAGAAATTTCTAATTCTCTGTCTCTGATTTCAAATCCAACAAGTTTGCATTCTTAAGCTCATTAATTGCTTTCGTTTAGGGTACATTAGACCAAAAAAAAAAAAAAAAAAGACCCTGCCATGAAATTATTTTGCATTTCCCCAAGCAGGCTGAAGGATGAGGTACGAACCTTAACAATGTCCCTAACCTTTAACTTTAACCTTTGCAAATATTCTTCGTATGAGAGTTAGCAGATTCCATTATCTCGTGTGATTTTTCCGTCATGCTTATACAGTATCCTCACGCTAGATCAAGAATATTATTCAGCCCTGTTATATGTAGTTAGTACAAGTTAGTGCATGACTGAATAACAGGTTATTATTATGTTTTTTTACGTATAAGCACTTACAAAAAATTTCAGTACGCGGTAATAGTAGCCTAACAAAGACGGAAATAAATAAATAAGTAAGTAAATAAATAAAAACGGTCCACACCAGCTTCAGAAAGCCATTTCAATTTAGAAAGTTACGCTGGCGTGCTCTGTGGTTTTAAGGAGAAAGAAAGTGCACTTGTGCTCTTAAGACAATCCTTTTATAACTGGAGTGCATTTTTATATTTGGTAAATCTGTCTTTCAGAGATGAGCCCGTGAACCCTTTTTGTTTTTTTGTTTTTTTTTTACTTTGTACATTTCTCGTCCATTCTCAATCTCTTTCTCCCTTAAGCATCTTACTTTTAGTCTTCCTTGATTCATTTACCTCTCATTTCTCATTATGCTCTCTGCAGTACAAGAGACAAGCCCAGAGCAGCACTAAATATGTGGAACTGATCATCGTTGCAGACAACCGAGAGGTATGTAACTTAAAAAAAAACCCTTTCAACCATTTGTATTTAACCATAAAAAGCAAAGTATAGGTATATAAGTAAGGTGACCTTTTCTGTCAAGCAAGAAACAAACTTCTCTAAAGTTTATAACCAACATTTGTCTTGTCTCTTCTTTCTTCTCTGTGAAAACATGGGAATGCAGCCATGGCATTACTATAAGGTCATGACCCTCTAGCCTTAAGGTCTGGGTTGTGGCCTTGGATCTCTTGTTAGGATGCTACGTTGAGGAGGAGGCTGGTGAAGTGCAGAGGTTGATTATTTTGGTAAAAGAAGGGAGTTCATACATGTGGCTCTGTCGGGTGAAGGATTGTTTAAGTAGCACTTTAACGTCATTAATCTGGGCTACAACAGGAAAAGAAGCCCTCCAGCTGTAGCTACTTGACCCTTGACTAATTTGTCTATTTAACGTTGGACTTCGTGTCCTCTAAATGAAGTGCTTGAAAATGATTTTTCACAAATGGGTTCCAGCTGAAGCTATCAGGTGATACTTTCCCTCATATACATAGTCTGACCTATCAGTGCAATTGGTCAGATTATTAGACGGTTTAAACAGCTTCTAAACGTTGGAAGTCTTATACATACTTGTTTGAAAGGTGCTTTAAAGTTAGACATGTCTAGAGAGAAATGTCTAGAGAGTGATGTGTTTGTTCCCATCAAATGTGATTTAAGAATAAGCAGATAATATCAGGATTTGGTACTTACTGTTTTAGTTTAGTTTCTCTTGTGTGTATTGTGTGTCCGTTGAGTTTACATTGTGAAATAGGTTCTTTCAATACAGTTGACTGGTATGTTAACAGTTAAGTTAATCTGATCTTAAAACTCAAAGATAAGCACATTAGCAGGTGGTACATGCCCTTTGTGGATATCAAATGTTTCCTGTTTGCTAACATTGCACCATTATTCTTTATGGCCAGTTCAAATTGGCTAGATATTGGAAGTCAGGGGCTAAGGTTAAAGTGAAGGCCAAACACACAGAAATAATACAAAAAGTTCTCACAACATTGTTACACTAGCAAAGTCTGTTACTTGAGCTAGGCATGTGCATGATAGGTGTTATTAAACACATTTTCACTATAGCTATGTGATCTTCAATGTGTGTTGATTTGTATTATGCTGTAGGTTACTGTCCTTAGGATAAAAATTTTTATTCAAGTATTCTACAAGTTTAGCTGAGTGTATGGCGTGTATGCTGATGTAGTGTGGTGTTGGGTAGACTACAGGAAGCTTTGTTAAAGCAAGACGATTGCTCTATTATTGAGAGCAGTGAACTGTCAGTGCGCTTCTGAATTTATGTAATTCATGACATATGGTTAAAATACTGTTCTTTTACTCCTGTTTGGATCATTTCCAGATAGGACTGCATAGTGACCTTGACATTTACGTACTTGTACTTGTAGGTGTATATA
>JAQMCW010000006.1:16735358-16745856 GCA_030068335.1 Chrysichthys cranchii
TTCAAAAGCAATGTCTGATTTTCATTAGTTCATTTTCAGTAAATTATTATTTATTACTACTTTTGTCAGTTTCAAGTGACCATTGTGGGTTTTTCTTTCTTTAACAGAAGGGTACCAACAATTTTGTCCACGTCTGTATGTGATTTGTCAACTGTCTTACTGTTTTTCTTCTAAATGGGTATATACACATAGATTCCTGGTACACCAGATCCTTAAACAGACTGTAGAAGACAGTACACTCAGATTTTTAATACAGGCAGAAAATATATAGTAGTATAATCACACTAAGACCACTTTTAACTATGCACTAGAAAGTACGATAAAATAATCAATAAATTGTGCCTATGCACAGTGCAGTCATTTTTCAGTGTGTTCCAAGCCAGTGTAGTGTGTAAGTGAAATATGTTTGCCTTGGCAGAAAACACATTTAAATAATGAATGCTAAGGCTTATCCATAACAAAGCATATACTGTAGTCTATATTAGCATTTATGCTAAGTAATGTTATTTGTATACATTAAAGTTTGGGTTGTATTTCTACAGTTACAAATATAAGAATGAAAGAGGGGTGACATGGTGGTATGGTGGTTAGCACTGTGGCCTCACAGCAAGAAGGTCCTGGGTTTGCTCCCCGGAGTTGACCTGGGCGCCTTTCTGTGTGGAGTGCATGTTCTACCCGTGTCCGTGTGGGTTTCCTCCAGGTTCTCCGGTTTCCTCCCACAGTCCAGAGACATGCACAGAGGGGATTAGGCAAATTGGCTACTCTAAATTGCCCGTAGGTGTGAATGTGAGTGTGAATGGTTATCTGTCTCTGTGTGTTGCCCTGCGGTGGATTGGGGTGTACCCTGCCTCTCGCCTGAAGTCAGCTGAGATCGGCTCCTGTTTCGCCCCGCAATCCTGAACAGGATTAAGCAGTAGAAGATGAGAGGTGAGTGTGAGAAAGGATTATTGCTAATGATTAATTCATGACTGATATAAGTCCAGTTGTTTAATCTCATGGTTTTCAAATACCACTTTTCCACCAATAGGGAGTGGATTCTTTGTACCTTGCTCTGCTTCCTCTTCCAACCAATGACATGCTCACTGATGAAATTACAGTTTGGACTGGGAAAAACAGCTATCTTATGGATTCAGCTGGGAGCCAACATTTCTGGGTCTGAACCAATTTCTTTTTGAACCAGAACAGAACCTGTTCGCTGATGGTGGAAAAGAGGTAAAAGTAGGGTCTGAGAACACCCCCTCCCTCCCCAACCCCTGTGTCTATGATGTATATCCAGGGAATCCTGATAATGAGTTGTTTTTTAGTACTGTACTTGCATGAGAGTTGTGGAGATTACTATCAATTAGTATGATAGTTCTTAAGGTTATTATTTTGTTATCGTAGTTGTAAGTATGAATATTCACTGCGATTTGAATAAAACCAGGAAGTACTGTTAATATGATACACAGTGTTTTGAATCGGTGCCTGGAAAGTTTGAATAAATGATTGCACACTCAAAATTAAATTTGTGCTATGACCATAATGAGTGTCATTGGAATTTATTTTACTCTGGAGGAGTTTCCTGCATCGAAGCAATGTAAGTACTCTGTGGGTTAACCCCCCTAGCCCTGTACGACTGCCACTATAAATGGAGTGAAACCCAGGCAATCAGGGCATCATTCTACATGAGAAACAAAACAACACTGCCCAAGCCTCTCCATATGATCAGTGACTGTAACTTGAAAACTGTGTTATTCCATCCTAATAAATTCTTAGTTTCACTCAGTTGATAGTTGTGTGTTTTGGTTTCTTGTTTTTTCACCTTTATTCCTTTTTAAAATAGGTGGGATGAAGTTTTCAACTGTGGAGACTAAATGCATAAAAATATTTCATTGCAAGTTCATATCTGATCAGTTGGAAAAGTTTTTATTCAAAAATCATTACACTTGTAGTTGCAAAAGTTCAACTGTAATTCTTCTACTGTGGCCTTAAACTGCCAGTTCAGCCGGCATGGAGACATCTATGGTTCCTAATCTAAAGTGTGAATATGAAAAAGAAAAAGAAAAAAAAATCAAATAATGGCTGCTGAATGTGATTCACTTAATAAGAATTAACATATTTAATCATTACTTTGGCACAAGAAATTACATTGTGTACCTGTTAAAGGTTAAGGTGTTGACCTACGCAACATCCCCATATAGTAATAATATGGTTGCTTTTCAATATTTTCCAGATTCAATATGAACAGATTAAGTATTACGCCCTTTAGAAAACCACAACTACAGGATATGTAACATTTCATCATTTATTTCTTGCAGTAGTGTCATAGCAGGGGATTCATAATCAACATTTATCAAAATACCAAACCATGTTTAGTAATCATCTTGAAAATGATTCAGTTGTTTAATATATATACATACACAAATGTATAAAAAATAAAATCTGCGCTTATTTATTTTGTTTCAGTAATACATATATGCCTACACACACACACACACACACACACACACACACACACACACACACAGAGAGAGAGAGAGGCCAATGTTTATAACCTCACGAACAAAACTAGGCAAAGCATGTGTCAGGGTTCCTTCCCCAAGACCTTTATCATCAACTTCCGGTTTGATGCTAACCACACCCACTTTTATGATGTCACACGGATTATGTCACATCAGGTTATTTCTACCAAGCAATTCCACAGTTTTGGTTTTTTTTTTTTAACTTTCCAGACCAAAAAGAATTCTGCTAATTTTTAAACTTTTTCTTTTAAAGTTTAAAAGTTCATTTTTAAAAGTTTAAAAATTAATTTACGATTAGTTTCAATTACTAATTTTTAAATAGCCTTTTTTTTTTTTTTTTTTAGCATTTAATAGTATATTTTGCATTTCTATCATTTTCCTGGCTTGTCTACCCTTTGTTTTTGGATGTCTGATTTTCACCCTAGAAAAGCACTTGGAGCTGCATGTATAGTCGCGTAGTGCGCGTGTAGTGCGCATGCTCAGAAACCCTTACGATGTCCCCACGGCTAGAACAAGGACAGTAGAGAGGATTAATGATCACATGCTGGGCAGACACACCCTGTGGTCCGTCCCATGTGCAGTAACTCCGTGTAGCACAATACACAACACAACACAACACGTGGGTAGGAGAGGTCAGTCGTGAGAGGGTGCCAAAATCTGTGAACAACACGTCTGATCACTTATCCACTCCAGTAACAGCCCAACAAGTATCCAACATTCCCGTCTGAGCCAGGCGATGGGACTGTGTCCGGACAGGACAGTGCTTGTTGGAAATCTGTATCTGGACGCGGCTGCTTTGGCACTGTGAGCTCCTCCTGTCAGCCGCGCGTCGTTGTTTGCGCCATGGCGCAGAGCAGCAGCGGTGTTTCCGACGGAGACAGTGTCGAAATGAATGAAACGAGCTCTCTGAAGGGCTTGGAAGAGGTTGAAGAGGATTTCGGCTTTGGAGATGATCTGGAGCTGAACCAGTTTGATGGCCTTCCCTACTCCTCCCGCTATTATAAACTCCTGAAGGAGAGACATCAGCTCCCCATTTGGGAATGGAGACAAGAGTTTATGAGTGTTTTACACACCAATCAGCTCGTCATCATCTCAGGTGCAACAAAAACTGGCAAAAGTACACAGGTACCATGGCTTTGAAATGATACTTTACATGCAGCTTGTGTGGGTTTTTTTTTTGTAATGTTAGTGCATTGCTATTATTTCCAATGTATGAGCATATTGACAAACTGAAAGGTGCAAGAGCAGTTAATCAAGTCAGTTTTATCAGTGACCTCACATTCATGCAGATACAGGTCAAAAACTTCAGTTAGACATCGGAATGGGAGGACTACAAGATGTCAGTGACTTTAAACCATTAGTGGATGGTTTGAGGATCTCAGAAACTGTTGATCTTCTGGTAACAGATCTCTACAGTTGACACACTGGTGTGAAAAGCAAACCTAGTGAGCAGCAACCTCACAGGTGGAAAAGCCATACGGTATTATTAATGATACTGGATGGAGGAGAATGGCTATACTTGTGTAAGGTGCCAAGAAGGCTATGGGAATTCGGATAATCACTCTTTGCAACCACGGTGAGCAGAAATGCATCTCCGGACACACAACATGATGTTGAACCTTGAAGCAGAATGGGCTACGAGAGTGGATTACGGTCAGCCTATGCTGACTAATGATGATAATAATAATGATTAATAATGATTAATAATAATAATAATAATAATAATAATAATAATAATAAGGGTTAATAATAAGGATAGTGCTGCTTAATTATGAATAGGACAGATTTGTGTTTCCAGAATATCTGATTTCATTTCTGGAGCAAAATGATGTTCTGTTATGATAATTATATAACATATTGGCTTTATAGATGATTTATGGTCTGTAGTATTCAATGATTTGATCAAACATGCCAACACTACATTGATTGAAATCACTATGAGCTAATCTTGACTAATTATGTCTGTATGAACTGCATGGTAGCAATAGATGTCTCATATATGCGATTTCTAGTCAGAATTGAGTAGAAAGGGTTATTGCATGGATACTGTTAATATGGTCATATTACTGAATGATCTGTGTTCATGACTCACTTTTGTAGTGACAAATGTCGTCAATGCCATTTTCTTAATTCTACATTTGCCGTTCAACTAAATGGTTTGGCCTTGTGAGTTAGAAAATGACCAGCTGATCGCAGAGCATGATGAGGGCCTGGTGTGTTCATTGTGTGTGTATTGTTAACAAGAGACAAGCTGATAATGGGCCTCTAAATATATAAAGGGGAAACTTTACACTGCACTGCTATTTACTATTTCAGACCCACTCATTGACCTGAAGATGTGGGTCACTCTGTGCTCAAGTTAGATCTGATTTGCATGAATAAGCACATTCCAGCTGGATATGCCTGAGACTCTGCTTCAGATACTTCACCATCTGAAGCTGCTTAAGAGTTTACTGCTGAAAACAAGTAGACCAAACAAAATAATTTTCGCTTCAGATTTGTGACTTATAATAAAGCATACGTTTATACAATGTTTCAACAATCCTCCTAATGATCTTGACCTATTTTAGTAACATAATTCAATTAGTCTAGTATTAGATCAATTTGATTGGAGTTTTTATTCCTGAGCTTCACACACACAAACCTCAATCCAGTGTTGAAACATTCCAGACATTACAAATATATTACCAGCATGTGTTCTATTCAAATTAAATTTAGATTCGAATTGTTAAGATTTAGATCTGAAAATCTACTTTTTATAATGATTCGGTAGTTGTTAAGGATTTTTACCATCATGATGTCAGTAGTGTTATAATAATGGCTATGTGTTACAGACCCATGGAGTGCCTGAACCTACATTGTGAACTATAGTATTGTAGTGGGTGTTACAGGATGTGGCTTGGTGACCCCCAGGGGCTATAAAAGTCAGCTTTGGTCTATATTATATTTATCATTATGCCCTTATAGCTATTTGCCTATTTGATGTAATTTAAATCAGATTGGGTTTAACTACTCAAAAACAAGTATATCTATACATAATGCCAGGTTGGACCTAAATAACAAGCTATGGTTTGCTATCCAGAATATAATTTTGCATGTTTAAATTAATTTTGAAAATTAAATAAAAAATTTTGCATTGTCCCTTTGGCCTCCCTGTGCACTGGCCCTGACTTTTCACCAAGTGTCCTAACTCAGCAGATACTGCAGTATGGATCTCCAATGGTGTTGGTTTTATATGCTGAATAGCAGGGGTGGCTGTTTTGACTTGGATGGATATCCATGTGAACAGACCAATGCTGTGTCTCAATTCGTGTTCCTCTGTACTTGCACTTGCTATTTCAAGTGCATATGTGTGTTCAAATGAACAATTATGGCAACATGCAGCATACTATGATGTTTCACTTGAGACAACACTATCCTGTGGAAATTCACACCCTACATGAGTAAGTACATAGAGTGAACATTGCACTACATGGGAAGTGCACTAACAGAAGAAACTGGATTGAGACACAGCACATCTTTTACTGCGGTCCAGTCAGGCGTGGCTTAAATGAACCCATAAAAAGCTGTAGAGCAGCATCAGCAAGCGTGATCCCAGAAATAAGTGCACGGTTTCGAGAATCGCAGTTTGACTCACGAGCAAGGTGTAGATTCCAAGGTGTTGTCTCAGTGCTTAAGTGCTCTGCCAGAAAAAAAGTTTCTCTGCACACCTCCTTTAATGTCCTTTGCATGTAAACACCTTAGTCTGCAGACAGTCCTTGGCACTTTCTTCTCATTTTTAATGACCGTTTAAATGCCATATGTCGTTTTTATCTGGTTACATTGATGGAAGAAGAAGTTTTCAGAGCACAGTTTGCTTTACTTTGATCATTTAGCATGAAATACTTTCCTGCTGTCTATTCATTAGCACCGCAACATACACTAGGCGTATGTCAATTATATGACCACACGGTATCAGATGTTGCCATTAGTAAATAAGCACAGCATTGGATGGATACCTGATACTGGTAGATGTACAGTCCTCTGGATGGATTTCAATACTGATAAATAACATCCTTTCAGACAGAATCCCGGCATCATAAAGTGTCTCTGTGGCTAGGAATGGGGGAAGTTGTTAAGTCTTATTTCCTGTAATCAGTCCCATGGCTTTGTGCATGATACAGGTGTATGCGAAGGAACAAGTGTGTGTGTGTTGTGTAGGTTCCACAGTGGTGTGCAGAGTACTGTCTGTCAGCGCAGTACCAGCATGGTGTCGTGGTGTGTAGTCAGATCCAGAGACAGCAAGCTGTCGATTTGGCCCTGCGTGTAGCTGATGAGATGGATGTGAATATTGGCCATGAGGTGGGCTACAGCATTCCACTGGAGAACTGTTGCTCCACTGACACTATTCTCAGGTAAAACACATTATTTTTCAATGATTTCCCCTCTCTTACATTATGACAAGAATGACTAGGACAGATCATTGTATCTTTATCTATTTGGCATCCCATGCCATGTCCTCTTTAGGTACTGCACCGATGACGTGCTGCTGAGGGAGCTAATGTCCGACCCGTTACTGGAGCATTACGGTGTGGTTGTGATCGATCAGGCCCATGAGCGCACAGTGAGCACGGACCTCCTGATGGCTCTGCTTCGGGAGGTGCTCCTGCAGCGTGCAGAGCTGCGGGTGGTATTGCTGTCCGTCACGTCATCCTCGGACACACTCCTCACACACTTCTGCGGTGCAGCTCACCTGCGTGTGGATGCCCCGTGCTCGGCTGAAGTCCTCTACAGTAGCCGGGGCAGCACGGAGAGCTTCTGTGCAGCACTGAGACTTGTCCTGGAAGTCCACAGGACCAAAGAGCCCGGGGACATAGCTGTGTTCCTCGCTTCAGAACAGGTCCTGGTGCTGATCAAGTTATCGTTTTTATGATCTCAAAGGAAGAGATAGTCAGCAACCGGATCATTTTCTAGTTTGTAGTGGCATGTCATTATGTGGTGTTCATTTTTGAAGAAATTGGGTTTAACTGATCGTTAAACATCATTTGTACTGATATCAGTCTCTCTCTAGCTCTCCGTGTATGTGTGTGTGTTTTAGGAGGTCGGCTGTGCCTGCAGTCTTCTGGCTAAAAAAGCATCCAGGTTGAGTAGTAATCTCGGTGAGCTGGTGCCAGTGGCAGTGTGTCCAGGCCATGCAGGGATCTGTCCTCCAGTCACACAGTACCAGAAGAGAGGCAGGAGGGTCTTTCTGTCCTGCAGTCAGTCAGAAGACATGTTTTGGTCAGTGGACACGGTCAATTTTGTGATTGACACTGGAGTCGAGAGGAGAATTGTAAGTGATGAAGAAGATTTGAAGAGAACACCTTGTTTTGTTTCTTTTTTAACACCAGATCTATATTCAGAAAGGGTTACTAGTGAAAATGGCTTGTCAATGCCTAGTAAAGTTTTACACTTGCCCAAATTTCACTGATCTACCAAAAAATCTCCTGCTTTAGCTTTAATGACAGCTTGAGATTTACGGCCTGATTTAATGTTAAAAGTATACTGCTGATAATCAGAATGAAATGCAGTGCCTGTGCCTGTCTCTGATCTTTTAAGGCTGTCATTCAGTGTCAGGTTTGTATTTTGCAGGTGTATAACCCACGGCTGAGAGCCAGCTCTGAGGTGATCCGACCCATCAGTAGGTGTCGGGCAGAGATCCGTAAACAGCTGGCAGGATCGGCGGGTGAGCAAGGAAAGCCTGTTAGTCAGGTCAAGTTAATTTTATTAAGTCTATTACATGGAGAGCACAGGGTCTTATTCAGGAGTAATTCAAAGCTTGAACCAGTGACGGCACTAAAACAACACACACACATAAAACAATACAAGATCCTTATTTTAAGTATCCCTGTGCCTAATTAGACTTTAAATGGTGCTTCTGTATTCTGTACCCTACTAAGTACCAGGTTAGGATTCATTTGTATCTATTAGGGTTGATCTATAATTGTTTATGCATGAATAGGGAAGTGTTTCTGCCTGTACCCTGAGGAGACCAAGCTCTGTGCTGAGATTCCTGCTCGGATCCTAGAAGCAAACATCACCTCGGCTGTGCTCTTCCTCAAGAGGATGGAGGTGGCTGGAATCGGACGCTGTGACTTCATCAGCAGGCCAGGTCAGACATGAAGTCATGAGTTTATAACGCACTGGTGATTTCAATATTGCGTTCATTAAGAAAGCAGTTTTAGTCAGGGGCATTTTCAGTAATATTTGAACGCATAATGAATCGATGAGAACATAAAAGAGAGCATTTAGCTAGAGAGGATGAGATCACAGAGTGTCCTCATGCAGTGGTATACAAGTGCAGTGTGTGTGTGTGTGTTAAAAGCACTGATGTGTCATGGTGCTGGTGTCTAGTGATGCGTGTTAGCCGTTTTGACAGCGCTAATCAGTTCATTGTTCTCTAGCATGATGAGCTCGGCTTGTGCGAGAAACACCCGAAATTCCGCGAGCTTTGACCCAGATGAAGAGCTGAGCTCACTAGGCTGGTACACACAATGAATAGGAAGCGAGGGTTCAACCTCCAACCAGGACACAGGATTATCAGATTTCTAAAGCCATATAGCTGGAATAGGTGCTGTAATTTTTATGAAAGAGCAAGAAAACTTGGTAACAGCATTTTAAGGGACATGCATAAAGCAGTGATATTATTACATTTAATAAAGCTCAAATTAGTCGTTTGTACGAGGTTTATTCACTTTGTCAAAGTTTTTATTCATATAAAGTTTTGGATAGTAAAATGAACAAACACTAATTTCCTTATCATAGGCAGTAAACACTTTATTTTACGAGAGCGAATCAAAAAGTAAAGGCTATTTTTAAATCACGTGATAAAGCGGAGCGCAAAAGACAAAAGCATGGAGTTGGAGAGATCTATTTTCTGCAGCGAAGAAGAAATTCAAAAGTCAGTCCCTTCCCCAAGAAAATCATGTTAACATTCTTTTGGGACATGAAGTTTCCTGTTCTGGAGCATTTCCTAGTGCACAAGCAAACAGTGAGCAGTGCAAATTACTGTGCATTGCTGCGAAATGAACTTAAACCTGCAATTCACAGCAAAAGAAGAGGAATGCTGGCCAAAACAGACCATAACAATGCACGTCCTCATATAGCAGCAGAGACGTCGGGTTCCAATGTCTTCCACATCCTCCTTACAGCCCGGATCTGGTGCCGAGTCATTATCACATCTTCTGTCCACTGAAGGAGGCACGGCGCAGTTGCAGATTCACCTCTGATGATGAAGTAAAGGACTATGTGGAAAAGTGACATGTTCAGTTTTTCACAATTACTTCTATTAAAGCCGTTAAATGGATTTTGCCTTTACTTTTTGATATTCCCTCGTACATATAGCTCAAAGGCAACTTATCGTTATCGTAACAGATTCACTGAATCTCTATATGAATGCATGCTGTCTAGGGTAAGAAATGTGTTTCTCTTGCTGTTTCCCACAGATCCTGAAGGCTTGATGCAAGGTTTAGAAGAGCTGGATTATCTTGCAGCTTTGGATAATGACGGAAACCTTTCCGAGATCGGGATCATAATGTCCGAGTTCCCATTAGACCCTCAGATGGCTAAAGCTCTGCTAGCATCATGCGAGTTTGATTGTGCCAGTGAGGTGCTAACAATTGCAGCCATGTTAGCAGGTATAGAAGATGAAACTCCATGAACAGGAATGATGAATTAAATTCATCTGGCAGTCGAGCTGCATTTCTCAGAAAGCTTTTGCTGTCTGAATGGGGATTAAGATTGGCCTATAAACCCTTGCCAGTAGGAATTGGTCCAGGTTCAGGCAGATTTGGGACATTGTTGTGGGAGCTGTTTGTTGGTGTTAAGTACAACCCGAATTCCAGAAAAGTTGGGACGTTCTTTAAAGTTGAATAAAATGAAAACTAAAAGACTTTCATATCACATGAGCCAATATTTTATTCACAACAGAACATGGATAACATAACAAATGTTCAAACTGGGAAATTGTACACCTTTAT
>JAQMCW010000006.1:16765192-16781106 GCA_030068335.1 Chrysichthys cranchii
TGGGAAACACTGATTCGGGTCGCGAACAAATCGGGTCACGAACAGAGTCTCGGAACGGATTAAGTTCGTGAGTCGAGGTCCCACTGTACTATCCGAGCTGTGCACTTAGACGAAAATAATACTGACCAATCAGCTTCCAGAATATGTTTGACCTCTTATAGTGATCACGCTTATCCTGAGAGTGCTCTTTAATGACCTGTATCCGACTTGCATCGCTCTATATTGATCAGAAGAGCAATCATTCTTTATTCCTGCGTTCCTCGGCTACTGTGCACAGAAACACGTCTGAAAACGTAAGACTGCGGCATTATCTCAGAGCGACACTGGAGACCCTTCTATAAATGTTAAATAAACGTCACCGTACAGACAAACTTCACCCTAGCAACCCTAGCACATTTTCAACCCATTTCTTAGTGACGTGTCCTTATGGATGAGCTCTTCTGAATGACCAATCAGAATCCAGAAATCAACAGCACTCTGGGGTAAGGACCTTCAAAGCCCTTTGGTGCATGCTTAAGATCTTGGGCCTCGTGAATAAACATTTAGCGAGTGTTTCAGCAGGAATGCCTGTCTGATCAGTGGGGTGTGTAATGGCCTGTGATGTCTAAACGTCCCATTCCTCCTCTAACCACTTAGCATCTTTGGTATTATTATCTTATTCCGGGGCCTCTTAGTGGAACAATACATCATCACTAAGGTCATCATGTAAGTAACGTCATGCCCATGGTGTCTGATCCATCTTACGAGCGGAATGTGGGATGTCGTGTGTAATAACGTCACTGCTGGGAATCTGCGCGAGGGAATTCCCAATCATCTTGGTGTTAGTGAACAGTTAGTGGTTTTTGTCCTCTAAGCTATGATTCTATCCAAGGGAGCTTTTTGTTTTGTTTTGTTTTGTTTTGTTTTTTTTACCCCAAAAAAATGCTTTAGGACTTATATAAAATTTCCCAGTGGATTCGAAGGCTGAGAAGAGAAATTGTCAGAAATATTTTATTAATGTTGACGAAATGTTTTTTCATTGAACTTATAGGAATACAGGTCGTCCTCAGGTTACAATGCAGATGCGTTCCGCTATACCCATCGTGAGTGAAAAATATCATATGTCGAACCACTGCTTAGCCTAGCTTAGGTAGGTTAGGTATCTTAGCCTAGCATACATAGCTTAGGTATCTTAGCCTGGCTTATCCTAGCATACTGAGAAGTCTTTTCCTGTAGGAGACATGCTGGGGCGTTTAGAAGACACGCTTTTGAATTAAAATTAGCACACAAAAAAACATGCGGTAATGCACTGTATGGTACACCGATACACAAGTTAAGTCCGTGAGTTGTGGGAGAGAGTGAGGCGTCACACAAGGAGAGGGACGCGTACATCCGGGCATCGTCCGCGTACTTGACCTGCCAGCGATGCCTGCCTGGGAATCTTAACTTTTTTGCGTATCACAATCATCGTCGTAACTTTGAAAAATCGTAAGTCGGGCCACCGTGACTAGGGGGGCACCTGTAAATTGTTTGTCAGGACCTGAATGTTGCGGGAAAAAATCATGTTGGAAACGTCCTTGCTGGGCATTAATGCATTTCCACAAAACAGTATGGTGGATAGGTAGACTGAGCTTGAGTTTGGACTGAGATTGTTTCTTTGTCTTGTTTGAGGAACTACTTTAACGCCAGTACATGACAAGAAACAGCCAAGGAATTCTGCCACTTTTTCCAGCACTTACACAAAGAGATGGCCAAGAAAGGTAACAGAATGCCACTTTACCTCCACCTGTGATTCCACCATGGCTGCACCAAGGCCAAAACACTGATTTAGGAGCACTTGCATTCTTTAAAGCTGGAATAAATTCACATTAGCTCTTATATCATCCAGCTTGCTAAATTCTTTCTTGGTTATTCAGCAAAAGTTTATTCAGCTTCAGACCCCAGAGTGCACACTGTGTCTCGAAACAGTTGGAAAATTGGATGAAGATCTGGCTAGTGGCCTAATTTCTTTTTTTTTTTTTTCCTTTTGAGAAGGCTAAGAGGACAGATTAGAAACGATTGGCTCGCAGTCAGAGCAGGCTTCCAATTCAATTGGAGATCTGGGTTCCCATATTGAGTCTGGTTCCACTATCACCTCTGGCTCATCTATTAGGGATCTAAGGCTGATTTAGACCTCATTGATCAAGCTTTTTATAAAGTTGTGTGTACGTAGTTTTGTAAAAAAAAAAAAAAAAAAATGCTTTCTTGGAAAATCAGACCTTTCTAAAGATATTTTACTTCAAACTTTTCTGAAACTAATGGCTGTATGTAAGTTCTGCTAATTAACAAACCAAACAATCCTTTAGGGTGGAAAAGTTACCTACAATTTCTTAAGGCTTCTTGGGTTGTCCCTGTGGTGGAACCTTACAATAGCAGAAAGCTATGAACCATTAATTATTAAATGAACCCTTGAAGAAAACCTTTTATTTGTTAGCACCTAGAATCTGTCAAGTGTTAATAAGATGTAGCCAGAGTATCTTGGTACTTGGTACTCTTATACAAAGGGTTTTTTAGGCTTCATTGGATAATCATTTCTAAAAAGAGTTTTATTTGCAATTGTTTCTGATGGGAAAACCATTTTTTTTCGAGGGTTCTACAAAGATTAGAGGAACAACCAGGCAAAACTGAGCAGATTTGCACTCACAAGGGTATGTCGATAAAAGGCGATCAGTGGTAAAGTGTAAAGTGATTTTTGTGTTAACTCATCAACAATTATACGACTTGAAGCTGAGTCAGTCCAGGTTCACGTTAGCACAGGGGTCCCCAACCACCGGGCCGCGGGCCGGTACCGGTCCGTGGGTCTTTTGGTACCGGGCCGTGCCGCTCTCTTCCATCGCAACATTTTGCCGCCCCCGCACGCACACGCTCTCCTCCATCGCAACATTCAGCCCCCCCCGCCCGACCGTCCGTCCGTCCGTGAAAATATTGTCTGACATTAATCTGGTCCGTGGCGCAAAAAAGGTTGGGGACCCTTGCGTTAGCAGACTTGCCAACCTTTACGTATCTTGTGTAGGAAGTCTGCATTTTAACGTTAGCATATGCTGACTATGCTAATTAATTGGCGCTCAAAATACACAAAAAAGAGCAGTCTTGTTGGTTTGCTAAAAAATAAGCCAATCAGTATGAATCTGGAATGATTTAGAGTTGCGTAGGTGTTTTGAACTCTAACTGCTGCCTTGAAAGCCCCGCCCCCTTTTCGCTCATTTTACATTGTAGGTAGTCCTCAAGTTAGGATGAAGATGTGTTCTGCTATACCCATCGTAAGTGGAAAATATCATATGTACAATGTCGTAGGCCTCTGCTTAACCTAGCTTAGGTAGCTTAGCCTAGCTTTGCCAAACCTACCGAGGAGTCTTTTCCTGTAAGAGACATTGCGTTTGAATGAAAATTAGCACAAAAAACAGGTGGTAATGCACTGTACAGTACACCGGTGCGCAAGTTAACTCCATGAGTTGCGTACATCCGGGCATCGTCCGCGTACTTCCCGGTATCGACCACGAATCTTAAATATATTCTAAATATTTCACAATTTTTAGCATATCGCAATCGTCATCATAACTAGGGGAACTTTTCCCTTAACTGCTCTCTCATCCATTCATCTCTTCCCTCGTTTCTCCCTCCATTCTCCTGTTATCTTATCTCAGCCAGAGCGCTGTTTCTTTACATCTGAATCATGCATGACCTTTTAGCTCTCAGCACATTTTCCTGCTCTTTCAGAGAAAGACTTTTTCACTCTTATCTTCTGTTCTCGGCACATACTGTACGTGCTTCCACCGCAGGGAGCCTCTGGAATACTTTCTGATTAAAAAAAAAAAAAAAATAGTTCTAAGAGTCTACGAAGAACTGTTAAGGGTCCTGCCAGAGGAACAAACCAAGGAACCATTTCGTTTCGGAAAATGTAGCACCCTTAAAGGATTCTCTCAGAGAACAGAGAAGGAGAGAAAGAACCAAGTCGAAGCATTTTTTGCACATAAGGATGTTTAATTTTTCAGTAAATTTTCCAAGCACTATTAAAGAAAAAGAACCTCTTAATCAGTATAGAATGATAGAACGATCAGAAAGGGGTTCGGTCATTTTAGGAGGACTTACAAACCCTTAATTATCCAGTGGACCCTTAAAGATCTTTAAAGAACACCAAGAAGAACCATTTAACTCCTCAGTTCTACATTCTAGGTATCAAGATTGTTATGTTCTTTGGTTGTCCCTCTTTGCTCACCATTAAAGGTGTCTCTCTGTCAGAAAGTTCCAAGTAGAACCATATTTTGGAACTAAGGACACTTAATTATAGAATAAATTCTCAAAGCACTGTTAAGGAACCTCTTTTTTAAGCACGTATAGAAACACAACTATTGATGAGCAAGAGCTCCACTCCAACCTTTTAGGAGACTAAGAAGCCTTAAGTATCCAATGGAGACTTACGGATCCCTTGACGTACCAAGGAGAACGAAGAAAGTCTTCCTGAAGTTTAAACACCTGACAGGTTCTCACTGTTAAAAAGAAAACTATGAGGAAAAATTTGGAGTTTGTCCTGTACGCCTATCTACACTTGGTATTCCTGAGAAGAATGGGTTCTTAAGGGGTTTGTTGGACAAACACTTGGGATACTTAGCTTCGTCTTGGAACCCTTTCTGATAGGAAAGCCCCAGGGTTCTATATAGCATCTTTAAGAGAATGTTTAAGAATGTCTTATGTTGCTACTAAAATTTTGTGGACTAGGTTTGTACTAAAATTTAAAAGTCTTAACAGTTCTTGAGGTCCTACTTGGGGAACCCTTTGAGAGTTTATGTAGTACCCTACAACAGAATGTTGTATGTCCAATGATGGAGGCCACTGCTTAGCCTAGCTTAGGTAGCTTAGGCTAGCTTAGTCTAGCCTACCGAGGAGTCTTTTCCTGTAGAAGACATAGTTTTGAACTAAAATTAGCTCTTGAAGTGCACAAAAACACTCGGTAATGCACTGTACAGTACACCGATACACCAACAGGAGAGAGGGAGGCATCACGTGAGGTAAGTGACGCCTATTTCCGGGCATCGTCCGCGTACTTCCGGGTGTCGTCCGAACGTATCGTACCTACGGTGTTACGCTGTGCCTGCCAGCGATGCCTGTCCACGAATCTTAAATGTTTTCTAAAAATTTTACAATTTTTAGCGTATCGCAATCGTTGGCGTAACCTCGACAAATCGTAAGTCGGGCCATCGGAAACCTGTATTAGCGACCCTGCTCTTGATTCATTTCCTATACCAGCATGACTCGGAGTGTTCTATATTTTGTCGTACAAAACGTTCCCAAGCGTAACGTTCCTTTCTCTCATTCAGCTCATGCTCGTGTTCTCTGAGGTCAGGAATCCTTTTGTCCGGAAAAACCCAAGTCCCCCCCCCAACTTCCTGTTTTCAGATTTACAGTCTTGCCTCCAGTAAATAATACATTCTGTTTCATCAGCACCGTCACATCCATGGGGGTTTTGTGTGTTCGTGTGTGTGTTCGTGTGTGTGTGTGTGTGTGTGTGTGTGTGTGTGTGTGAAATGAAAGCGGCGTTCCCACACCACGCTTTAGCCCTGCGCAATAACAATTATTACTCACGAACGATCGCCGTTTCCGGATAGTTTTCGAGCTTTCAGGCCGCGCGTCTCACACGTCTCCTCATATCGAACGGTTTAGCGTGACGATCGATAGCGCTGCTCTCATCTGGTGGCGTGTTTGGTCTCTCTCGAAGAAGCTTGATCACAGGCGACGTTGCGGGAAGGCTTCGTGCTCACGTGGATACTTTTAGGGAGACTAATGCGTGAAGTTTTGGAGTAGATCAAGAATAAAGAAAAAGCTTCAGGGCTTATGGCGGTGCAACAAGGTTACGTTCGATCACCGGCTCAATTGATGTATCAATTACTCCAAAACGCTGTTAGGGAATACGTCTGTTGTTGTTGTTATTGTTGTCGCTGAGGACTTGCTGGAGGCACATCCATTGGAGTTAATTGATGTAATTTAAGGATATAAGCCATTTCGTACTTTTCCAGCATACGTATTAAATGTATTAAACTATAGGCGGGGTAAAATTACGACCCGAAGTTTAACGGTGTGCGCCTTGTCCTTTCTCCTCACTGTTTCTCGTTTTTCGTAACTGATAACTATTCAACTTGATCATTGTCTCCAAACAGGAAGAAGTTTGGCTAAAGAGTAATACCCAATGGTCCTCATATGAGGATCTTACAAGGAAATCCACACGATGTAGTTTGGGGAAAATGTGATGTCCTCTCTGGAGGACACTGGGGTCTCAGGAGGATTTATGAGGAATAACACACTTTGGGATACACTTTGGCGTGGTGTCAGTGGCGTCATCACATCACCCTGTCTTTGATTGTTTTCCTACACCAGCGCAAAAAGAAGTGTTTTAATCCTTCCATGGAAATTTTGGTTTAAATCTCTTTTACTGGTATGCTGGTGGGTGTCTATGTTTCCTCCATGACCCACAATGCTCCACAGGTGGATTTAGGCCTTGTTTCAGGTCTACGTAAAGAGAGCAATGCGGCAGCGCTTTAGTCTTTTCCTCGGGCCAGCATTTTACCTTCTCCCCTGTACACTCAGGTGCTCAAAGAGTTCAACGTTCATGCTAACACCTGAGCCGAGTCTCTGCTCTGACCGTCCAAGAGAGATGAAGCGCATTCTGGAATTTCAAGTCTTTTTTTTCTTTTTTTTTTTTTTTGCAAGAACGCCTCCGGCGCTTCTACGCTAGAGTTCTCATGCATTATGTTTGATATTTTTTTCTTTTGCTCGAAAGAATAACCTCCTGGTAAGTGCGCTAACAGGAGCAAGGAAGAAATTAGCAACCAGGAAAAGCGCTACTCGCATTTCTAACGTGCGTTTCAGAACAGAGTTTTCCTTGAACATGATGAGGAGCGCGTGTGAGGACGTAAGTGGCGATTCTCGCTCGTCTCGCGCTCAGTGCTAGGTGCGTGTTTCTAGATAAGGGCTGACATATCATCGGTTTATCCCTCATTCATCTTCCTCGGTGTCTTCTTAGCCTAGTTTCAGGAAACATGGTTCCTCTTTCTGATTCCTGTTAACGCGGTACGCCCGGCTCGTCGGCGCCATAAAACGGTGTTTGTTTTGAAGGGCGTTTAGCAAAACGAGCCATAAAATCTCCCGTATGAGCCAAGTCGTCTCTCGACAAACGCGTTTTTACGCACAAGGATGTTTGAGAATCGCAGCTGTTGAAGCACCGCTGTAATTCATTCGGTCTGTTCTGCTTTGAGGTTGGTTTTTTTTTTTTTTGTAATATATAAACTTCTGTGTAACCGCAAATGATTTATGGTATTCCAGAAGGGTTTTTTTTTTTTTTTCATCTTTGGGAATGAAATAAATAAACGTCCTTCTAAAATTTAAGAGGTTCGGCTTTGAGTGCTCGCGAGTACTTCATCATATGATCCCAGACCCTTAAGGGGTTTTGAACACAGAGTCATCTGAGAGTCATCTTCAAATGACTCCATGTGTCGATGTTTCTTGGGATTTATTATAAGAGCATCTGATGGAGCGTAAAAAAGCCAGATGTACCCAAAATATCCCGCTCCAGGATAAGGAGACGCGATCATGGGATTGGTGTAACTTATACGACCCTTCGTGACTCCTCATCGTCCCGTACAGAAAAGACGCATATGATTTTCAAAAATAGTTTACATGACATTTCTACAAGATTTGTTTACTTTTATGAGTCGTTTTTTTTTTTTTTTTTTTTTTACAGCAAACAAACATTTTGTGATGCACTCTTCAGGATGCAATTCAAACACAGGTTCTCTCAAGACACTTCATCCATTTAAAGTCTTTTCCTCCTTTTGGGTGTGATGGGATGGATGTACTCAGTGGAATGACAAAAACAGGCAACACAATTTATGTTTACCGCAGTTTTACATTACGAAGAGCATCACTGGATGAGATGGGTTTCACATCGTGACACATCACTTACAAATGGAGGGCATTTATCACTTTCTGGATGTGTTTTTGCTGCAGATACTGCAAATAGATTTGATCCCAAAGATACACCTTTACATCTTTTTACTTTTACACACAATCAGCTCAGGCTGGTTGCAGTTCAAAGCCATCGACATGTTAATAGTCACAATAAAAAGGCAAGGTTTCATTTCACATATTACATAATCAAAGTGCTTAACATCTGGTCCGTTAAAAAAACAAACAAGCAAACAAACCCAAAAAAATAAAAAATTAAAATTACACTCCCTTCACAGAAGAACAGTAATGTAAACATGCTGGGCTGAAATATTACAACATTTATCCATACTGCATATGCAGATCTAGGAAGCAATGTTTAAAAGCAGAGGAGAGAATGAATTACAAAAACATTACCCATATTAAGCCTTGCTACTGCTCGGGTATGTCACACTGACATGGGTTTGAGTATGTTTAGAAAGGACAGACTGTGCTCCAGAAAGAAAAAAAAAAAAGGACTCGGGCGATGTGTCCAGAAATATGTGCTTCAGTGTTAACCCCACTTGAAGTGGCTCAAGATGTTAAATGACTACTTGAACGCTCAGGCGTTGAAATAAAACACATAGAAAAAAAAAAAAAAAACAAAGACTACAACTAGAAGTTGAATAAGGATTTTCACAGAATTTGTAAACCAAGTTATTAGTGTGAGCACCGTAACGTCTGCCATCGTAGTAATTCATTTTGCTGCTGACTGTAGCTTAAAAAGTTCAATCTGCATCTGGCTGCAATTCCCTTTTCAGAGACATTTGCATTAGAACAAAACGGATCATCACTCCTCCTCACTGTTCATCATGACCAATGGGCACATTCATGCATCTGAAGAACAGACAGTCTACATACTATACTATACTATCCTATACTATGTGAGAAAGCTGTAATGGATTGTAATGTCACCCAAACTCCCCACATTTAGTGAGAAGGTACAAATTTGTCCTAAATTTGTAATATTATGTACAGTATAATACACTCTCGCTTACTAAACAAGCAACGAGTAAACGTGTGAAATAAATGAAAGGTGTGGATTTTCACATTCACACGTGGCTCTCGGCAGAAGAACAAAAACGGTGACTAATTGTTTAACCTTTCACATTTCTGAGCACACGCTGAGCTCTTGGCACCTGAAGAAATTTTGAAGTTTTATTTCTGCTCAGGATTTCGGATACAAATGTGCAGTAAATCAGTAATTCAAAATGCAGACACTGATCACTCACGATTCCTATTTAATCAAGAATTGTACCGCTCTATTATATAGAACTATAGGAGCTTAAAAAGATTGACCTTTTAAGAGTTATTCAGGAAAATAAACCTACTGTATTGTGACCCCACGGCTGACTTTACTAAACATTTTCCCCATGCCACAAAGTGCATAAATTGTTACAGTGGTTAACTTGATGCACAAACATTTAAAAAAAAAAAAAAAAAAGTATATTAGTAAAGGTCTTGAGTTCAGAAGTGGTTTTGGCTAGAAGCACTGGTTAGTGCTTGTTCTTGGAGGCCTGGAAAAACGTTCCTTCTCTAATGAACTTAAGTGACCCAATAGTGTGCTTGTTTCTGTGCTGCACTTTCAATTAGAAAGTGTTTTATAAGCTGAATCATGGTGTTTCTGAACTTCAGTTCAACGACCCTTTGCTTTGAAAAGTTGTTCACACTGAGCACAGTGTGACGCTGACGCCCTCACCGATCCAGCAGGCCGGGTAGAGCTCGTGCGAAAAGACGCAGTGGAAGGCGTGCAGCCTCACCTGGTTCTCCCCGTAATAAGCCAGAGTGCCCGCCTCATAGTCCAGCAGCATGCCGATGCGCACAGGCTGTTTGTTTAACTGCAGCTCACCTGTTACAGGCTCCCTGTGGCTGCTATGCCAAGCCGTTAGCTGGCGCTCATTCAGCTCCAGGCTCCACGACAGCTCGTTCATTCCCAGCATGGATGTCCTGCCTTTCTCTTTGCGTGGGATGCCTGGATACGTAACGCCTACATAAGCCCAAGGCTTGGACACCTCTAGCTCCCAGTAGTGGCGACCGTGTGTAAAGTTCTCCAAACACAACACCTGCCAGGTGTGGTCAAAGCGCGCCTCGTCAGCCGGCACTGAACGAGGCCCTGAGGTCAGGTGCTCCGCCCGCTGGTTGTTCTGAGAAAGCACGAGGTGAGCGTTGGCCGTGCGGGGGTCAAAGGTCAGCGAACAACGGTCTGTGACGAGAGAATGCACAAATTAGAATTTTTTTTTTTCAATTACATTGTCATTTTAGCACTGGTGTTACCGTACATCAAGAAAACTTGGCAACTAAAAGAATTGCCAGCACCTTTTACAAACTTGCTTTGTTTTTTTATTTCATTTTTTAAAAGCTCAAAATAAGCCTTACTATTGCTGTTGTAATTAAGACGCTGCCAGTACAATGTAGATTTTGATACCCAGTGAAACTGAATATTTTTTTATTTAATCAATGTAAAGAATGAAGAGTAAAAAGTATATATTGAAAAAAAATCTCCTGCGTCTTGTTTCACATCCCTGCTTTTCCCTTCTGATTTTATAATGTGCCTCTGGCCTTGCTCAGTCTTATAGTGTCTTTTCCATCAGTATAGAACGGTGAGGTTACCAGTCAGAATCCATGCCCTGATTAAATACCTGTGCAAATGTTCATTTCTCATCAAATAAAAAGGTATTGAAGTAGGAGATCCCTGTAAATACTAAAGGAGTAGCACTACTGCAGGGGCTTCATGATGTGGTTACCTTTTACTGTGTTTTGGGATTTATTCATTAGCCAATACTGAATAGCTACCCGGTCAAACAGAAACTCTGTGGATTTCATTGTACTCAACGCGACTGTTATCGCACAAAGCCAGATTAGCTAGATTAGCCTCAGGCCAAATACAAACAAACATCGTAAACAATAGACTACATGAAGTAACAAACCTTGCTTACTCTGATGGTATACAATTTAGGACAGAGCACTTTTTTATATATATATATATATTTTACTTATTTGCTACTGTCAATTTAATGAACTGTTTTTCCATAGTAAACAACCCATCAATGTGCCAAGCCTAGATACAGTTAACAGACATCAATAGAAAAATTAGTGTTTATATACATAGGTGGCTATGTAACCCTGCACAGTGGAAAGATGGAGATCTCTTTTTTTATATGAATGGAAATCTGTAAAAAGCAATGCTGTGTAAAAGGGAAAATGAGAGTTTGTTCAGTTTTTTGTTTTGTTTTTTTCTTTACATTGAAGGAGGCCTTCCTTTCCTGCTGGATAGGGCGGAGTGGCTGGACTTGGCACAACAGCAAGCGTTGGTCTTTTGTCTTGAGGAGAACCTGTGCAGAAAACAAACACTGTCAGCACATCAGAAAAAAAACAATCATATAAACAAACAACAACAAACAAAAACAAAAAAACCACACGCACAAAAATGATGTGTTAATTTATGATACACGTGCAAAGAAAATGCAGACATTTTTGACATGATTCAGTCCTAACCTTCTTTGGTGTGGCTCACAGCTGCATACACAGCTTTATCCAGATCCTCACACACCAGCTTTGAGATGTGGGACAAAACATCTGTGACTGGATTCAGCTTCTCCTGGAGGTTTACACTGACGTCTACAGGAACCGAACCCATCTGAGGGACTTCCACCAGCCTGGATTCCTGGTCGCACACACCACACACACGTATCATCAGGAATAAGCCAAATATCACCTAAAGTATGTTAATATGGTCTGTGTCCTGCCTGAACGACTACTGGCTGATTCCACTCACACCCATCATCATGAAGCGCTTCCAGCGGCGAGTCACGAAACACATAAAGCGCAATCTTCCCTCCACCTTGAACCCATTCCAGCATACCTACATTACTAGGTAACTGCTCAACAGAGGACACCAAATCAGCTGGAATCCACCTTTCTCTGAACTATCTGGACAAAACGATAATTATGCTCTGATGCTATTCATAGACTTCAGCTCTGCACATTCATCCCACGGCGACTGATAAAAAAAACTGAGCCTGCTGGGTTTGAACACCTCCCTCTACAACTAGATCGTGGACCTTTTGACTGGGAAACCCCAGTCCATCAGGGTCCACACCACCTCCAGCACCACCACACCAAACACCGCCTTTCCCCAGGGCTGCATGCTCAGTCCTCTGCTGATTACACTGCTGACTCATGAGTGTCCTGCAAAGTACAGTTCAAATCACAACATCAAGTTTTCTGATGATACTCCAGTTGTGGACAACAAGCAACATCAAGCAACCATCAGCAACAATGATGAACCAGCACACAAAGAAGAGGTGGAGCAGCTTGCAGAATGGTGCAGACACAACAATCTATCACTTAACATTAATAAGACCAAAGAGATGATTGTTGACTTCAGGAAGACCCGACTGGTCCCTACCACTCACCAATGCCCATCAAATCTGGAGAAAGTCAAAAGCTCCACGTGTCTGGGTTTGCACACGACAGAGGACCTCTGCTGGACTCTCAACACCACCTGCCTAGTCAAGAACTCCCAGCAGTGCCTCGAATTCCTGCAAAGACTGAAGAGACCCAAGCCCCTCCACAATCCTTTCCACCTTCTACAGAGGGACAACAGAAAGCATCCTGACCAGCTGTCTCACCATCTGGTACAGGATCTGCGCAGTTTCAGACTGCATAATCTTTCAATTGTGGGAACAGCTGAAAACATCAGAGGTTTCTCTCGAACCACCATCGTCGCAATAACCACAGCGTCCACAAAACCAAACATCTCAACACACTGCTGCCTTCCAATGCTTACTTGGACTGATTAAACACCTAACCCAGTATGATTCGATACCACTGCACACATTCACTTTACAAAGCTGCATCAGATATATTTATACTACACAATATTTATACACAATAGTTGCAACAGGTTTTGCCCTGGATGTGTTTGTGTTGTCCTACATACAGTGTTCTGTATAGTTACTGCCCTGCACTCATCTCACACAGTTTGGGATTTTGCACTTTATATATCTTTTACAGTCTACTGTACAACTGTATTATTATGAGCTGAATCATGGGCCTGGAGAAACAGCATTTCGTTCCTATGTACGCAAGCTATATAGAGTGATGACAATACAAAACCTACTTCACTCAATGTACAGTGACTAGGGTTATATATAAACTAAAACACACCCACATCCCCATCTCTGACCTCCAAGACACATCGCTCTCCTTTCCAAACATAGACTCAAATACACGGCCACATTTCCACGAATTCTGTGGTCTGAAATCAATAAGTGCATTTTTTCCCCCCAAAATCGCACTTATGTGGTACGTGAGGGCTATCAACCTGAATGAGCTGGCAGTCAGGGAGGGTACTGAGGCTGTTGATCTGCTCCTGTAGCTCGCGGAGCTGCTCACGTTTCTCCTGCAGATCGCTGAGCCGAGTCTCAGCCTGAGACACTGTGCTGGTCTGCTGCTGCTCCAAGAAACTCTGCGTCAGTTTCTGTTTCTCCATTAGCACCTTGAGCAGCTGAGAGAACTTAGCGCTCACCCACTGAGACGTCTGCTGCAGTGACACCTGTGACAGTTACGAGAGTGCTGAGAAAAGTGCCAATAGCAGAATACGTCAAGTTATCATTTTACACCTGAAAATCACTGTAATGTTTTATTTGGCTTAAAGCAAGACTAATATTTAGAATTTACAACAACAAAAATAGTGGTAGATAAATGTCAATGTACATAAGGTTATGTAATTTTGTAATATTATGATTTGTGTAATTGTTTAAATATTTGTACATTTTTAATATTCCAGGAAATTTGACATGAGAGGAACAAGATAAAACATCAAATCCATGCTGTATTGTAAAATTAACACCTGCACTCAGAACCATCCCCAAACATATGTGCATCTATTGGTTATTGTCTAACTGAGAAGACGTGATACACTGGATATTAAATAAAAATGTTACAATTACATGTCTATTCAAAACAGATGACCTGTGTCAATGGATCCTTCATTTTGCTAATCATAGAACAAAATGTGGACACACAATTTGTATCCAAAAGCAGGAGATCTGTTTCTGTATCAGGACCAGAAAAATGTTCACTCAATCAGTCAGTCAGTATACAGTATATTGCCAAACGTTTATGGACACCTGATGATCACGCCCATAATTAGTTCTTCCTCAAACTGCTGCGGCAAAGATGGAAAGTGCAGAATAATCTAAAACATCTTGCATGCTGTAGCATTACAGTTTCCCTTTATTGGAATGAAGAGGCCCAAACCTGTCCAGCAGGACAATGCCCCTGTGCACAAAGTGAGCTCCATGAAGACATGATATGCTAAGGCTGGAGTAGAATAGCTTGAGCGTTCTGCACAGCTGCCTGACCTCAACACTCCTGAACATCTTTAGGATGAACTGGAACCATACCTGCACCCCAGAGCTCCTCACCCAACATCAGTGCCTGACTTAATGCTCTTGTGGCTGAATGAACACAAATTCACTCTCTCATCTTCTACCACTTAATCCTGTTCAGGGTCGTGGGGCGAAGCTGGAGCCAATCCCAGCTGACTTCGGGTGAGAGGCGGCGTACACCCTGGGCAGGTCACCAATCCATCGCAGGGCGACACACAGAGACAGACAACCATTCACCCTCACATTCACACTTATGGGCAATTTAGGAGTAGCCAATTAGCCTAATCCCCTCTGTACATGTCTTTGGACTGTGAGAAGAAACCCACCCGGACACAGGGAGAACATGCAAACTCCACACAGAAAGGCACACAGGCCAACCTCGGGGATGATACCCAGGACCTTCTTGCTGTGAAGCGACAGTGCTGACCACCACACCACCGTGCCACCCTGAGCACAAATTCCCACAGCAAATTCCCTATATCTAGTGGAAGGTCTTCCAAAAAGAGAGTGGAGGATATTATAACGGTGAAGGAGAATTAAATCTGGAATGGGATGTTGAACAAGCACATACTGTATAGTGTGACTGGTCAGGTGTCCGTATACTTTTGATCATTTAGTGTAGGTCTAGAAACACTTTCTAAAAACTAGAAACCAGAATTTAATTTTTAATGAATACCATCTTTGTAAAATACTGCAACATCTTATGAGACAGTGTAGCTTCAGCGATACCTTAGCTTCAGCAATATTTTCTGAGAGCACCAGAATGTTCTTCTCTGTATCCTCCATGCACTTTCCAATCTCCATGCCCTTCTTCTTCAGTCCCTCCTGTCAATCAATGTAACACATTGAAATGTAATCAACGTACCAATGTAACCAATGTAATCAACAATTACAGAGTCCAACGTCGTACGATTATACACTGGGATAAACAGATATTTAAATACTTCTGTAGCTCCAGCTTGTTACCTCTATGTTACTTCTTTCCTCTTCCACCAGCACCTTGTCATGGTCTTTGCACTCTTTCACAGAGAACACACAGCACACACACCTACTGTTTAGCAATAGTGCTTTTAAATGGAAAAACTTGAAACCTTCATTTTAAGTTTATTAAAATGATCACATGTAAATTGAAAATTTATCTAGAGTAACAGCATATTTTAATCCAACACATTTAAATCCATGTTTTAAGTAACTATATCAGTAGAAGAAGTATGTTTCGTATTTTGTGTTTTGTTTCTATGTTTGTGTCTTGTTTCTGCTATACACGTATGTATTGCAGGAAGGAACCGGTACCTGACCTAAGGTGGATAGTTTCCTCTACAGTCTGCTGTAATGCATGGAAAGAAGTGATGGAAAAGACCCCAACGAGAAGATGGGCAGAACTGAGACATGATCTAGTTGACTGGCATCGACAACGCGCCATAGGGAACAAGGAATTCATCACCAATGCCAACGTCTTGACGAAGGACTTCAAATGGATCAAAGCAAGGACACAGGAGACTTTCAGCCTTGACGTGAGCACAGGAC
>JAQMCW010000006.1:16836689-16847738 GCA_030068335.1 Chrysichthys cranchii
CTATAGTAACCGACAATAGCATTATGTTTTGAATTTTTAAACTGCAATAGCACTGACGTTGACCTAAAGACAAAAAAAAAAAAAGCACTGTGATTAGCAACCATGCTGATTTGACAAACCCCTTTCTTTCCTTTTCCTAGCTGCTGCAATGTAAATGAAACTTTTTTTGCTTCAAATGCTCCACATTATTAAAAACAATGATAAATGGAGAAAAAGATTTATGTATCATTCTTTGATCAATCAAAATGTGTAACTGTTGACAGATTTCTTATTATAAAAACAGACCACAACACTTCTTAAATGTACTGTTATAGAAAAACAATAAATTCGTCATGACATACCACCTTGAATATCCTCCCATGAGGTAATTGTTGTGTGTGTGTTCTTAAATTTATGTTCAGTGCTTTTGAAAAACTCAACCAGAAGTCTATTTGTGCATTTTGTTCTTGATTGCATGCACAGTTTTAACTTCCACAGCTGACTTAATTTACCAGCTAAGGAAATCTGGTCTGGATATTTTTATGCAATGCAAGTTTTTCTTACATTCATACACAGGAAAATATCTGTGGAAACCCAGGCTCTGTAATTTGAGAACAATAAAGCAATGATGTGTAGTCTGAACAACCAACCAATCACCAGATTCCAAAAATAAATAAATAAATACATTTAAAAAAGTTCATGTTTGCTAATGGCCATTAAATTTCTGACCACCATGGAGAAAAAGCACTGGTCTGTGAAGAAGTACACCACCGCAAAGAACCACTGACAAAAAGGAGGTCAAAGTGAACTGGTTCCTGCGTCAGTCGTGAGTGTACATGTAGTGACTTGCCTCTTAATCTTGACAAAAAATCAAATGTGTTTTGAACAAGTTGCAAAATGCAGTCTGCTCAGTTTTTTTTACAGGGTGTGAAAAGGGTGATGTGATAAAGTAAGGTCCTAAGTGCAATCTTACTTTATCAACATGAAAATAATAGATTAGCAGCCAGTATTAAAGCATTAAAATCCCAAAACAGACCTGTTTAACTCGGCCTAATCATTCTTTTTAAAAGGTATTTTTAGTTCATTATTTGGAAGTATTTATACAATATTTCAAGTTCTTGAAAGTACATTTTTGAACTTGAAAAATAAAATGCTATATAAATGCACAATGATAAAAACATGCTGCTTATAACAGAAATTCTATTCTTAATGCTCTGTTGCATGCACTGGCACAGAAGCAACATTAATAAACCAAGTTTTGCTAAAGATCTTCACAGGAAATGCCACAAAGTCTGCAGAGCCATGCAGCTCAAAGTAACAATCAGGCACAGCAGAATAAGAGCAGCACCAGTGTCGCAGAACATGCACGTGTTATTTGAAGGTTTCTGCTCTCAGAAATAAAAAGGTACTAAAATGTATACTATAATCATTTTTCTAGGTAAAAAAAAAAAAAAAAGATATAGACTAAAGGGACAAAGATGTACCCTTGGTTGTACCATACCAGCGAAAAGATAAAATACAATTTGGCCCGAAAGGTTCTACCTGGGGCTTCAGCAGATCAAAATAAAAGTAAAGAGCAAACACGCACACCCATATCTATAAACACAGCAGAGACTACGGGTACCTACACGTTCCAGTCTGTAAAATATAAATCAGCCATCTTTTACATACATGCGCACACATGCATGCATGCACGGGTCATGAAAGTAGCAAGCAAGTAAGCCCAGTAGTCTTCTACTACTCACCTCTCTCATTTATAAAAAAAAAAAAAAAAAAAAAAAAAAAAAAAGGAACGAAAGGAAAAAAGGAGTATGCTAAACTGACAGACACGTTGGGAAGTTTTACTTCTAGTAAATGCCTCTGTGTTTTTTCCTCCCTTCCTCTTCCTCTCGTACATACACACACAGCTCCATAGCCCAGCAAAACTACACACATCTCCCACAGCTCATTAATCTGTCTCATCTTTGTCCTCTATCCATCCCTCTGTCCCCCTTTCTCTTCTTTCTCTCTCCATCTCGCTCAGCTGGACTCCAGATGGGCTGCGCCTGTCTAATGCACATTCATCTTCATACTGCTGCTTAGTAAGAACCAAAAATAATTAACAATTTCGAGAAAACCACATAACGAAACAACATTAAGAGAAGCGAGTAACTGAAACCTGATCCTGAACCAGTTCCTGTTGTCTACAACACAGAACAATGTACAATTCTAAAAATATGTTGCTCAAAACTGAAAAACATCACAGGAATGCCTTCGAACATTTAAACTCTTGTTGAGGACCCCGGCATGTAAATGAAAAGACAAAAACATTTTTGGCTTGAGGCTCAGTCTACCTCAAAGTCAACAACACAGTATTGTTAATATCAAGTAGGAATCCCCACTTAAATATAAATGTTATTATTTTTAGCCATTTTTCCATCTACCTATAGTGTAACACACACACACACACACACACACACACACACACACACACACACACACACACACACACACACACACACACGCACCCACACACCCTGTCCTCTGTGGTCCTTCCCAAACTGTTACCACAAAATTGGACGCACACAATTGTTAATTATTTAGGATGTCATATGCTGTAGCATTACAGTTTCCCTCCACTGGACCTTCACTGATACCAAACATGTTACAGCATGACAATGCTCCTGTGCACAAAGTGAGCTCCATGAAGTCTCCATGGTTTGCCAAGATTGGTGTGGAAGAACTTGAGAGGCCTGCACAGAGCTCTGGGCTCAACCCCACTGAACACCTTTTGGATGAACTGGACTCCAGAGCTTCTTGCCTGACATCAGTGTCTGGCCTCACTTATGCCTGAATAGACACAAATCCCACAGTCATGCACCAACATCTATAAAGCTTTGCCTTACCAGAAGAGTGGAAATTATCAGGATGGGATGTTTAACAAGCATGTGAGTGTTATGGTCCTGTGTCCACAAACTCCGTAGTGTGTATGTATGTGTATGTGTACATAAAACGTAAGTTACCTTGGTGCACGTAAACTTTTGACCTACTAATTCTGAAACCACTGAAAGTAAGAGAGTTGTTGAAATCATTCATGGAAATGAAAGATTATGGAAATTATTATAGAAATGCACTGAATGATGAATATCGAACAGGAAACCATACAGAAATAGAAGTTGAACGTATTCCGCTAAGGTGTATATAAACTTTTGGGCACGACTGTATTTATTCTGAAAATTTGGCTGTCAAACTATCCAGCCTAGTACTTACAGGCAAACAATACAAGTAACCAAATAAATATGGCCATTAAAGAAATAGTTCTGATCAATGTACACAATTACCTAAATGTACCGACTTGGCTAGCGTTTGCTTTGTTGCATCCACAATGCAACTTAAAGCTTGTGTGCCAATTCTTAGTCACAGAGTTTTAGTTAATATTAGTTGAAAGGCTGCATCTTTGCTCAAACTGACGGTTCATCACACTGATTTTAGACTATGTGATGCTGACACAGCTCTGATATTGGCAATGAAGCAAATGGGGAAAAAAATGTGACAGGTCCGTCTATAACAGAAATGATAATCATTTAAGTCTATTCTGTTACTTGACTGCTCAACTAAAATTTTATTTTCATTTTTGGCCCAACTTTTCTTTCAAGCCAGAAATACAACATGTAAGTAATAAAAAACAATTGGGAATAATACAACAAGATGGGTAAAATAATCAACAGTAGGGTGTTGTGATGCTGCATGATGTGAACCGAGTTACCGATGATTATTTTCCCATTACAGCATGCCCTAAATTGATTTAATCCTCTTATACACTTTGTCAACACAAGGTCATACATTTTACTTATCATCAATTACATTATCCCAATTTTAAACAGTCATTCCCTTACCATCTCTCTTTTTTTCCTTTAAGTTAAAAATTTTCTTTTTTCATATTAAAGAGAAACCACACGGCCCATCGCCTCGAGTCGGAAAAAAAAAAAAACCACACCAAACAAATCAGAATCAACCATTTTTTAATAAATGCAATTTGACCGCCATTTTCTGATATAAAAATATTTTTGCAAATATTCTAAAAGTGCAGGTTGTAACAGTAAAGATTATTCGGTGCACTATAATGCCCAGCAAGAACGTTCTGCTTAGCACAGCTAAATGACAGTAATTTCGACGACTCAACACTGCTGAGTCCAATTTAATTACGAGTGCTGTCCAGGGCGACGAGCTACAAAGCGATAACCACAACACAATTCTGGAGGGCACTCAGTAAACATTTAGTCATGCCTTAATGCCAAATGAGCTGGAGATACATTAGCTTCAAACAGCATCGGAATGAATAAACCATCCAAGCCAACAGGTTTGGATGGGTTAATGTTTCAATCAGTTCTAATTAGACATTGATGTTTGATGTTCAATTGGACAGATGAAGCAGAAGGACACAAGACCAAGAGCTCCTGCTGATCTCTGCTGTAGGAGCAACAGCACAGGAGTCATTTAATTGAGCAGAAAGTGCAAAGGCAAGCGGAAGAACACAGAGAGAGAGAGAGAGAGAGAGAGAGAGAGAGAGAGGGGTGACAAATGTTTGCTAGGGCTAATGTCTGTAACCTCAGTACCCTCAGTACCCATCAGCAAGGAGCTGGCTGACTGAAATCTTCAGGGCCATTTGAGTAATGGAGACAAAGGACTCCCTCTCTCCTGCAGGCATGCACCATAAACACTTACCACATCCTCTCTCGTTCACCCTTCAACTAACCCCATGTCTTTCTCTCATTCACCTTCTATCAGCTTCTTCCTCTCATCCTTTCTCTCTCTGTCTTCTCCTGTTGACTCTGAAACAAATATCATCCTGCAGTGAGCGTTTCCGATGGCACTGTACCTTGTAATCTGTCCATGCTACCAGGCGATGCAATTTATTACCTGCCTTGGGAATAACTTCCTGGGAACAGAGACTGTTAGGAAATAAACAAGCAGGCGCGACACAGAAACGAGGTTCACCTAGAGTACAAAAGTAGAGAAGCATGTCTTCTGCCTTCATGTGAATGAGACTACGGCTTTAAAAACAGATGCTAGTAGGGGTGGGCAAATTGGAAGGAATGAGTAAAGATGTTTTGCGCCAAGTTAGAAAAAAGTGCCTGCGTAAAAAAAAAAAAAAAAAAAAGGGGACCATTTAAAAAAAAAAAAAAAGCAGAAAATTAAAATAAGTGGCAATTTACAATCCATGTAATTAAAAGATGTTCCATGAGGAAAGTACTGAAAAAAAAACCTTATTCATTTATCTTCAGTAAGCATTTTATCCTCGTCATAGTTGCAGGAGAACCAGAGCCTATTAAGAAAATACAAACAAACAAAAAACCTGTTGTGGGTGGTTCCAGCATTGTGGAACCGCACTTGTCCAATCGTCTCTCTGTTATTAGAAATGTATTACCCTGAAACACTGACCTGACATTTTCTTTCGTCTACTGCAGCCTTACAGATGCATGTAAAATTTCAAATAAATGAACAGTAACAGAAGTTCATGGACAGCACACTTGCTACTAAAAGGATGTCAGTGCATCTCTGAGGACCTCTGAGCAGTGACCCACCTAGAAATTCAGGGTCTGTAGAAATATATCGCCCAGATTCTTAACACACCTTAAAACTGTTATGTTTCATATAAATTAAATATATTCTTAGAGAATAAAGGAATATTTGTGGAACCCTTCCAACCGTATGCTTTTTTTTTTTTTTTTTTTTTTAATCACCACCTTTGTTTTCGCTAACAGCATGGAATCAGGTCCCATTTTTCTACTGCAAAATTTATTTTTCACCTTGTGCAACAATTCATCTGGGCAGTATACCAGTGATGCCCATAATATTCTCAAAAAAGCAAACTGTTTATCACAATATCGACATTAGAACTTCCAGTGGCCTAGACCTCGTAGACACCATGTCTACATCAAACTCCACCAATATGTCCTCCAGGTTTGTTCTGGAGACGTCTAATTTTGCTCAACGTTAAGGAAGACCGAGTGGACAGTCCACAGTGACTACAAAACACGTTCCACTTAATTCACCCATTTTTCCAGCACCATTTAAAGTCACTTATCTTTTTAAAGGCCTACCAGCTCTTTAAACAGCATATGGGTGCATAAGTGTGTCAGCATTACTGTGTGCAAATTTGTCCAAGTGGTTGAAAGATTCACAGGTCATACACTTACATTCTGTACCTACTTCACCAAAGTCACTTTGCAGTGTCACTTTCTAGGCTAAAGTCTGCCTCGAGGCATGCAGTCAACATTATGCTGTGCTGCTAAATCCTGAAACCACGAGACTGATCTTCCCCATCTATGCCACATTAAGGAGTCAAATCGTACCCAATGGGCTCACCTAACGCATCTTACCCACTAGCTTCCCAAAAAGCCTACAAACACACAAACCCGTATCTGCCCTGTGTTCCCTGTTCTCGTTCTCAACTGGTACTGGGCAAGTCAAGATGCCAAATTCCCTATCCCCTGTCAAGGGTGCTTGTTCAGAGATGAAGGATGCCACTGAGGGAATGCAGCAGACGTGACCTCCATGTCTCATTCAACTAGTGGAACACACCAATGTAGGCCAGAAAACTTGTCAGGCAAAATCATTTTGCCATCATAATTGGACTGATCAATCAATCAATCAATCAGAAGGACCCTTTGAGCAAGCATGGTCAGATCTATACAGATGTTTGATTCAGTGACCTTTACAAAGAGAACACGAGTGCACATGGAAGTGTCTCATCTCCAAACGCACGTAACCCCAAGCACTGATGGACATCATAATAGAAAAGCATTTTCATCAACAAATCCCATGCCTTTCAGATCCACGCAGCTTTTGAGACGCTCTGGGTAAGAACACACAGCGGAGGTCAGCGCCTCATGGGCGTTTAAATGGAGTTTCTTACCGGCGGATGAAGTTACAAGGTGTTTATGAATCTTGCGTCCTTGTCATGAGTGCGTGTGCGGAATGCGCGAATGCGTAAAGCCGGGAAACGCCACTGCAGTCCGCATCGCTCGGTCAGCCAGGTTCCTGCTTCTCCTTCTCCGTCTCTCTGCCTGGATGTAAGTGTATGGATCCCCGCAGGCAGGTGGCTGACTCGCTCCTCCGGTTATATCTGCATTTCAAGCCCGGCGTCCTCAAGACTGGCGGAGCGGTATGGTTTATTTTGGATTTCTACCGGTGACGGAGGAGGAAAGAAGGTTCCTGAGCAACTCAGCCACTCTAGACAACTAGACACACCACGCCGCAAACACACTCTCGCCCTACCCGGCCTGTGGAGCCCCGAGCATGCGCAGTGCACTCTCCGGGATTAGCTGGAAACGTCTGCAGGTGGGACAAGTTCTGCCGGTGCTGTGTCAGAAAGTTCCTGCAGGGCATCCTGCCCAACCCTGCTGCTCAAGATCCACCATTCTCTAAGCCTCACTTACAACATACCTGCCTCTAATAGACTATTCAGATACTGAGCTACAACACTTAAGTCCTTGATCCTTGGCTTTACTCCAAAGAGCCCTGATCATCATTCATTCAGTCATTTTCAGGAACCAGTTTATGCTGGTCAGGGTCATGGTGCATCCAGGGTAGGGACCCACCTTGAATTGGATGTAAGTCCAGGGCAGGGTACCATGCACACACTCATGCACACCTCAGGAGAAATGTAGCACAGTAGCCAGGCCACCTACTGGCATGTTTCTGAGAGGAAACTGGAGAACCTGGAGGAAATCCATGAGGAAGCATGAATATTATACGAAACTCCAAACAGACAGGAACCCAAACTCTGGATCGAACTTCTGAGCCTGGGGCTATGAGGCAGCATTGCAGGACTGTGCCGGCAAGCCGTACTGCAAATAGATCACGTTACCATATTTACAAAATAAAATTGGGAAAATTGTGCATCATGATATGCCTGGGAAATTGAGCACCTGGAAAATAAATAAATAAATCAATCTATGTCCTGTAAGAGTGCCGTTTCTAGTAGCTCCTGAAAATGTCTCAAACAGTGTTTAGGTCAGGCCCTTAAAGATTTTTTATTGTCAAAGCACCCTGTATTGGTTTCCTCTGGACGAACGAGCCAAAGAATGGCAACGTGACCAAGCCTTAGCATTTCTTGCTCATGAACCCTGGTTACTCAGTTCAAGTGCAGCCCAGAAATTCATTATAGAAATAAAACATAAATATACTCACCGTGAAACAGGAGGAGGAAGTTAAATAACTGGAAAAAAAAAAGTCAATGTTGACACAATGATCCAGTATCCTATTAGCAATCGATTACGTTACTTACAGCAATTTTCTTTAAGAATGCGATGCTATATGTTTACAAGCCTTCTACAACTAAACTTTTTAGGTGGTCAGTAATAAAACAATAGCATAAACAAAATGTATAATATGAAAAACACAAAACGTTGTCTATAATTGGCTCCCTGTAACCTTTTCCTAAACATCATGGACAGTGATGTATTATTCAGCAGTAATGATAAATATGAAACCAAAGCTGACACACCTGATCCAGTTGATCAAGATCTTCTAAAACGCTTTATTGGATGGATCAGGTGTGCTATATAACGGTTGCTGTATCCCTTCATTGCCTAATCCTGGAGATCTAGCAGAGCTGGTTATGGAGTTTGCCATTGCCATTTAATACAAATTAAACCTGGTACAAATCCTAGCTCAGATGCACCCATAACTGACAAAAAGGTCAATCATTTAGCTCATATTCATAGATTAAATGATTTAAATTATAATAGTGCCCACAGCTTACTCCAGATAAAGCCAATTTGTGGTAAATGCATTATTATTATTTATAAAGAAAATCACAGTTGTTATTAATATGATGGTTGGTAACACTATGGTTAAAGAATTATGAAATGTCATAGTCAGAAATTATTTTGAGAGTGACTAATTACATGTACCCTACGCTTACTTTCTATTTATTTGTTTATTTTTAGTCCTGAATTGTGCCAAACATGCTGTCCGGGAAATTTTACAACATGCATAAAGTGCACACATTTCACCTGACTGTGTATTTTTGTACAACTGCAAGCAGTTTAAGCAGCCTAAGCAGTTTAAACAGACAAACATATTGAGAGAGAGAGAGAGAGAGAGAGAGAGAGAGAGAGAGAGAGAGAGAGAGAGAGAGAAGGGCAGAATTCCAAATGGCTCCCTATTGAACCTAATATAATGCTGAAATGCTGATCAGCAGAACAGGTGACAAAAATAGCACTGAGGCCAGGAGTTCAGTAAGTAGGAACTACAGCCTCTACTGACCTCTAGTGGTCACATGGTTATACAGCGTTTTAGCTCTACTCATAATCACCTTAAACCTTACAAAACATGTCTTTTTATAATTACATCCTTTAAAGAAACTTAATTTGAACACCAAGATTGGTCCCAGTATGAAATTTAGTTGCAATTTTACTGCAGTTTTTTGGAGTCACAAAACACTGGCAGAACACTGATTTACCAGGAGTAGGGACAGCGTGTGTTTAGGGTAGGGGTGGGGAAACCAAGCCATGGAGGGCCGTTGTGGGTGCAGGTTTTTGGGATGACCGCCTCTCAATTAGCCAATAATAAAGCAGTTTAGAGCTGTGGGAGGGTCTTTTTGAATTGCTAATAGAAAGGTTATCCCAAAAACCTGCACCCACACCGGCCCTCCACGGCTCGGCTTGCCCACCCCTGGGTTCAGGGGATCTTTCCAATTTACATATTCACAATTCTGTATTTCTTGAGGGGTTTTAACTATTTATATGATATATACAATATTTATATGATAAATGTATTATTAAATGTAAAAAATAAAGTTCTTTAGAACAATTTTCGTGTGACTTTAATTAATACCGAATGATTTCAGTGCTGCCAAAATGCTTGATTATGCACAAGACTAGGCATCTGGAAGATAGTTTGTAAACATTTCAAAATGTGAACTTCATAAAACGTAATTAGACGTTTAGCAATTGAGCAAAAGTGATCTCGCTCAAAGTTAAATAAGGGTTTCCAAAACCTCATCAGTATTGCATATTATTGCATAGAACCAATCGTTTATAACATATTCGCACATATTTATAACAGCAAAAAAAACCCCAAACAAACCATTAATCAGAACAAAACATTAAAGAAATGTCAAATGTCAGACAGTTACAGTGCCATGACTTCCTATAACTGAACAGGTATAAAAAATGCTGCTGTATATGTAATATTATTACGAGGATTGTAGTGTTGACCAAAAAATAAAAAAATAAAAAATTCATACAACTCTAATTCTTGGAATAATCTGGAATTATTGTGGACTAAAAATACATGTTAATAAAATGTCTTAAAATCTTCAGTGTTAATGACAAGTGTTGTATAATCAATTTATATTATCCTCTCCTTAATACGACCAATCCAACCCTAGTCCAAATTCTTTATTACAATTACATTTTACACTATAAATCTAAGGTGTTATTAAAAAAAAAAAAAAGTCTTTATCTGTGGAATGAATTAAATGTGACAAACACGTTTGCTCTGGTTTAAAGCTAATCTGGTATGCTGAGGTTTGTATGTTGGCAGTTTCAAGTTATGCTTATAGATATAACAACTACTTTGGGTGTCTGAAGACATTTGTAAGATAAACTATAGAGCATTTATGTGTGTCCACTAACACTGGGACACAAAATCTGTCTCAAAATTCCATATGTTCTGTAAATTATACCATAAAATCAACATGTCTCTGAACAGATACAGTGGAACCTCTGGTCACGAACAAATTGGTTCCCGACCAAAAAAATTCACCAAAATTTTTGCATCTGGTCACGACCACATAATCGGGTGCCGGACAAACACAGCCCCGGTCATTTTCCTCTTCTGCTTCGTACGCACCAATGTTTTCCCAGTCTCTGTTTGCGTATTGCGTACCTAACAAAGACGCACGTGTCCCTTCAATCGGTCAGACGAGCGTTCATTGGCTGAACAGTAACCTCCTCCCCGCCCATCTTCCTCCTCACTTCCTTAACGCCTGAAGTCGACTCATGCAAGGTTCGTTTTGTTGGTTGTTTGCAGTAAGTTTTTGTATAATTAAGGATTGTTCAAACTTTGATTTTTTTT
>JAQMCW010000006.1:16919304-16929884 GCA_030068335.1 Chrysichthys cranchii
CTCTCTCTCTCTCTCTCTCTCTCTCTCTCTCTCTCTCTCTCTCTCTCTCTCTCTCTCTCTCTCTCTCTCTCTGTCTCCCACAATAATTTCATGTATTTTACCATGATCAGTGCAATGCACACAGGATTTTGTCCTGACACATTTTGGAAGCAGCCCAAGCTCTTCTGATGGAGAGTGGACAGGCATTTGATTGGACTGTTAAAGCAACGTGGTGCTGAAATGCGAATCCCCAAATGCCAATCAGATTGCTGAATATAATCACATTTGCACTAAGCATTAGCCTTTAATTGCATCATGTATCACACAATAGCCATTAGAGGTGATTAGCTAACAGTGATGGAGAATGAGGTTTGGCTCTGTCAGGACTGGCCAGAACACTGGCACAGTCTGTTCAATTTCTCTCTCTCTCTCTCTCTCTCTCTCTCTCTCTCTCCCCCCCCCAGTCCTTTTTGTATCTGGAATGTTATGTTTGCATGAATCACTTTGTACAATATTACTAAATTGTTTAAATACACATCTAGTACAACTAGAGGACAATTTATAACATTAACATTTGTGTAATCTTTTTTGGTGTGTTGATTTGGAACACTCTTAGGGAAAAAAGGAACATAAATTGTGTCCAGATAGTGGACACTGTCTGTCACCAACCGCTGACTAAACAGTGACTTATAGATTACATTGTAGGTCTGTAAGAAAATGTTGGATATTAGAATTTTGCACTTGTGGACATCTGAATTAATCAATTTCCATCACAATGCCATGGCAAAAGATTGCAAATAGCTACCATTCTATCCATCAAAAAAAAAAAATCCTTGCCTTGGAACTCTCTTGCTAACAGCATGCACTAAAGTACTTGGTAGTGATCCATGCTGTACTTCTCCCAAGGATGAATTCCAACTGACTCCTTGATGATAATCTGCACTGTGATCACTAAGCCTGCACTTGATTATGATCTGCTTTTGATTCAGATTTTGCCCATTGATATACATTTTGGATTTGCTAATCATTGTCCTGTTTAGTTCCTGTTGAAATTTTCTCCTTGTTAGACATTAACAGATTGAGCTCCAAAACAAGCTCACTAAAGGAACTACTGCAGGACTAACTATAGTGTTTTGTTGAATACTGAATTGTCCACCAATATATTCTCTGTGATTTTCTTTGAATTTTCTTGTTCAAAATGTGCCTGATTCAGCCTTGACTACAGTGCCATTTTTTAAACTTTGCTTTACTATTTTCATATTCTCATATAAGTATATTCCTCATATAAGTTTCTATGTGATGCTTGTTCCAATTAGTGCAGTCCTGCTTCACGTATGTTCTCGTTTAGTAACTGATTAGATGATCAGTCTAAGTCTTACAGTATATAAAATAGCATCAGTCTGCACTTTTCCAGATTCTTCCAGTACTTTGTATCACTGTGCAAATGTGCACTTAAATATATTCCAAGTGCCCCTAAGGAAAGAAAAAAAAAGACCACAATTTTAATGTAAATGTTTTCATGACGTTTCAATGGAGCATTCAATCTTTTTTCTTCCTTTCTCTTTTCTTGCACAGACTCCTCTGCTTTAGAAGTGCATTTATGTTTGGTCCATCAATGTTGAGATATTAAGATTGTGCACACAGTGACTTCTGAACAGCCCTGTTGGCTCTGGTCAAAAATCACCCATAATTGCTGCTCAGGAAACATAACAAGCTGGGCCGCTCGGCTGCCTCTCAGGGCTGAGGTAGGACATGATGGATCTCCGGGACTGCCATAATTTATTGCCAAATCCAATTAGATGCAGAACATAAAGCAGCAGATAGATTTGCTGTTGGGTAATGTCACAGGGCTCTTCCTGATATGAAGACGTGAAATGCGCATCTGATTCCTCCATTTCCAGCACGATGCCATGGCAAATGAGATCGTCCTGGGGATTAGTGGTGAAGATGAACTGATAAGACAAACTGAAGATGTGGCATAGCACGGCCTTGTTTTAAACAAGTCCCAGATAGGAGGCTGTTAAACGCTTATTCGTTTGTGCATCGGGCTGTGAAAATGAGATGGGTTTGTAGTATGATGGGGTTTTTAGTGTTGAAAAAAATGACAGTTGTGTTGCACCAGTCCTGTTGCTCCATTGCTCTGCCACTTTCATTTAAGCTTTGGAAACAACCAGGCGAATCTATTTCATTCATGCAACAAATGATATACAGACTTCTGTAATATTGTTTCCCATTACGTATTTACAAATAGTGTAATCCAATTAATATACTTACCAAAAAAGAATGATGTACACTCTGGAAAAATCAAAAATCTTTCCTGCTGGTGCATTTACCTTATCTATTGTGTTTGAAGTAGAAGCATTTTTAGACATTATAAACCAAGCCTTAAAGTCATGAACTGTTGTACACTTTTTTCCCCCTACATTTTCTGACAAACTGTCTGATATCAGTTCCGTTCAGCTGCCAAAGAATTACTGTACACTGTACAGCAGTAAAGCAGAATGGAGATTAAGTTGAATGATTACTAATGATGAATTGAATAATAAAGAGTTCAAACTAGCAACATGGAAAGAAATCAATTCACAGAGACAGATTCATGCCTGCTCATGTAATTGTACAGTTTTGGAGTGTTTAGTGGACATGTATCAAGTAGCAAACTTTTTTCATATAAATATTACATATTACATATTTTTATGGTGAAAATGACTAACTGAATACTGGATGTGGTTTAACCCCCCCTCTTACATTTCAGTCTTCTTAGTCATTATCTAGTAGCACACACCAAAACAGTTCTGGACTCTATATGAAGCCTGTACTGGCCCAAGATCTATAAGTACCGCAGTCACAATTCGCAGTTACTTTCAGGGACAGGAATATAAGTCTCAACCGTATAGATGTATGTTGAAAGCAAAATAATATGCTGTATGCATCTTTGGTGTTTGGAGTTTTAAAACTGATTATTGGAATAACAGTGTCAGAAGCTGGAGTAAAATTTTCACTGAATCACTGATCGCTGAAGTTTCAATGACTCAACTTATATGAAAATCTAGAGAGGTAAAGGTTAGGGACAGGGGTATGTTCTGTCATTGTTTTTAATTTACTGGCATAGAGTCAAGCCAAAAACACACTTTGAGCTTGTCTCAGACAGAATAGAAATCCTCAGTGTAACAACCAGGAATAAAAACATGAGCAATGTAAGTGATTTTACTGGAAGGGGGAGGGGGGTGGGACTTTATCAGATAACTCTTACTCCCATAATTGTTTAACTTTCTTATTAACTCTTGGTTGTTGCTGAATAATTAATAGTAATTCCAAATAATATGTTTTAAGATGAAAGACAAAGGAGGAAATGCAAAATAAAGCCAATATTATATAATACAATCTTGTTTCATGAACACTGTGTAATGTTAGTATTCTGTGTATATGTGTGTGTGTGTGTGTGTGTGTGTGTGTGTGAGTATTCTGTTTTGTTGCTGCTGTTGTTGTTTTTGTTTGTTTCAGTAATGATGCGTGTATGAGTAGGTTTTCATAATCCACAGTTTTGAAATCTTGCTGTGTGCACTAAGACGTTGTGCTTGTCTTCATGTTGTGTATGGACGACTACACTAACAGCGTATGTGTTCTTTTCTAATATATGTGTGTATTCATAATATTGATGAGCCCTGACAGTGGCAGGTGCCTTTTTCGTAACGTGCCTCTGATGAAAGCCAATCCACTTATCCCATCTCAATCTGCGTCTGTCTTTTTTCCTTTCTTTTTTTTTTCCTCTGCTCCGGATGTCATCTGGCATGCTGAAGAGACACTGCACTTGATTGGCAGCTGCATCCAGGTTCACAGTTTACTGGTTTCTGTGAAAGAGCCAGATATGCCAATTTAGACAGTGGAGTGACAAAAAAAAAACTTTGCCTCTAAATGGAATAATTTTACCACAGGGAATTCTCGGCAGAGGGATGGAAGAAATCAGGTGGGTTTTCTCCCCCTCTCGCTAACAAGGCCTGAATGACAAACACAGACGACAGTTCGGAGCTGACGGAACATCCGGCCGTGAAGCTTCACAGGGGAGCAACGAAACAAACAGGCAGAGAGTGGAAGTGAGATTGGATGAATCTGATCTTGACACCATCAGGAAATGTCAACATATGAAAATATGAAACGTATGAAAATCACACTAGTGAAAAAAAAATCGATACTATTACTAGATTATTCAGTGTTGTACATTCTGCTCTAAGGATAACCTAATAGTTGATTAGAACATGTGCTCTCTTTTATAATTTTCTCATGAAATACATGCACATTAACCCTTCCAATTAGATAAATGCATATTATGGGAATTTTTGCCATTTCCCAGGTCTCACAAATAAGACACAGATCATTAAACAGTGAAGGACTTATCCTTTCCAAACATCGCAGTGACACTGAGTCCATAACACATTCCTTAAATTTGATATTATTTCTTTTGTTATTTTTTATTCAGAACAGAGACAAATTACAGTGTGTGTTTTTCAACTCCATAAAATGTTTCGTTTCCATCTGTGAGCGAGTGCATTGACGTCATGAGTGTCACAGATTTGTCAGAATGTCTGGGGGAAAAGGCGGGCTGTTCAAGGACTTCTGAGGTATCACATGATTTTTTGCTTTCCTTGTTTATTTCATGCATTTCAAAAAAGTTGGTTATTTTGTCAAGGTGCAAATTTGTCACATTACTCAAAACACACATGATGATTTATGTTCACTAGATTCATTAGAGCCTAAAGACACAAGAGATTTCAGGCATCAGCTTCAGAAGAGACATGCACAGCCGTTGAGAAGATATGCTTTTGAATTATTTGATATTATGCCAACAGTAAAGACATGTTCAGCAGAAGAAGTGATTCAGGCTCTGTTTGGTTCAGGCAAGTTCTGGATTTTAAAATGGATATTTTTTCACTGGATATGGATATACTTTTCACCATGTGATTTTTTTTTTAAAGAATGCTACTGATGTAACTTTTTTTATATGCATGCAAAAATGCTCTAGTTTCACTAAAGCAAAGTACATTTTTGTTGATAAAAATGATTTATTTATTAAAAATCTGTTAGTGTTGATGTATTGAATATTAGCATAGCCCTATAGGCTAAGATGTATTGAAGGCAAAGCAGATTATAGCACATATAGCATTTTAAGTGCTAACCTCAAAACTCAAATTTCTCATTTCATTCCCTTTGTGTACCAAACAATAAGACTTCAAATCAGATTTATTACTTTTTGTGTGGTTTTCTTTCTTTCTTTCTTTCTTTTTTTTTGTCTCATTAGAGATTTGGCAACACTGAACACTGTGACCATTGTGAGATTACACAGAAGGCAGTAGTGTGTCTGATACATAAAAAAAGGGGGAAAAATCTTACAGACGCGTTCACATCATGCTTCATTAAGCACCACCACTTTGAAATGACATTAATAATGTACACTACATAAGTGTCAAATGATGCAAGTGTGAGTTTAAATGATGCAAGTGGGGGCCATTTGGTAAAGTTACATGCAACATTACCAAATGTCCATCAGTTACCAAATGGCCATAATGTCCAAACAGGCACAAGTTTATTTTTAAGTTTCATCAAATTAAAAAAAAAAAAAGAAACTTGCAGGAAAAAACACTGTAAGGACAAGTGAATATTGTACATTTAGGAATATCATTTTCTGTGTGTTTGCATGAATATTAAAATTGTTGGAAGCCAAAAACCTTATTTACATATATTCACACAGTCTCTTCAGCAAGTCGTAATCCAACATGAAACGAATTTTGAAAAACATGAAAAGTACATTTCGAAACTGTCCTTTAATGATAATTCATTTGTTGATTTATACCTCTTAGCCAGGTTTTTCAATATCGAATTAATATGATAAATAATCAAACGCTAATAAACGATCTACAAAATCTATAGGTGTTATCTGCAGGTGTTTTTTCGACGTTGATTCTACATGTCTCTGGAACTGTACTGGAAGCACAAATGCTATTCATGTAAAAGTTTGTGCTTTGAAGATGGTGGTGGAGAGTGCTGTCACATGTCAACATGTCACTCTGAAATCTCCCATAGGTCTTCAGATGGGTTGAGATTTATTTATTTATTTATTTATTTATTTATTTATTTATTTAACCTTTATTTAACCAGGAAGGTCCCATTGAGGTATAAAACCTCTTCTTCCAGGGAGTCCTGGCCATTTAACAAGTGTGAGGGCCATATCATATGATTTACATCATTTCCATCTTCATGAAGGCATCCAGAAAGTGTTTGAACCCTGTGGATGGGGCGGAGTCATTCTGGAAGAATCCACGCCCATTGGGAGAGAAATGTTTCATCACTGGAGACCAGACAGGAGAACTTTGTATTCATTTTCTTTGACACGAATTCCAGTGACTTTATCACAAATCATCAAATCAATGGAACAGGGAGAGCAAAACACTGCCTACAAGTTCATGCTGTTGTAAACAGCACAGAAATAACATTTTCATTTAAAAACACCCAGATTCTGGTGCCAAGTATAAAATAAAACAGTGATATAGGTTTTTCACCATCATTAATTTATTCATAATGACCTTAGGAGCTCTGATGCTGCCTTCGCAATGGTTATGTGCTCTTTTGTTCTTTAGTTTTGCTATAGGAATGGTCAGTTTAGGATCACTGAAACACATTACGTGAACTCGTTAAGGAAGGGTTTAGCAGGAGGATGTCTTGCATCGCTTCCTCTGTATAAAGGAAATCCATGAGCAATCTTACAATGTTAATCTACCCATCCTCCACCTATTCATGATCAATAAGCACATATAAAAGAATTCTCCAAGAAGCTGGAAGGATTAAGAGACATTTCAATGGGACAGAAATGGCTTCTTGTGTGAGATTTCTTGCATTAATACCTCTCTCTCTCTCTCTCTCTCTCTCTCTCTCTCTCTCTCTCTCTCTCTCTCTCTCTCTCTCTCTCTCTCTCTCTCTCTGTCTCTCTGTCTCTCTGTTCAGTTATGCTAATTGAATTCTGCTCTATTTTAGGAATAATATTTCTGCTTTCCAATGCATAGAGAGGTTAAACACTTTAGGTGCTCAGTGATCCAAAACATGAAGAAAACATTACTTTTGCCCTCTTTATAAATGCCTCTCGCGCTCTTCCTACCTTCAAGAAGTTCATTCACATAGCTTTAAATTTCCTAATTACATTTTGGATTGGGTGAGAAGAATTTGCCTTTCGCAAAGCACTAAGCTGTTTATAAAGCTCCAGGCGAAGGCTTCAGTTCAGCGCTTGAAATAGTTTGTCCACAGATACACAGCAATTTGAAATGCATCTCTGATCATTTGTTATTTTACTTGCAATTTAGTCTGAATGTTTTATCACTTACTATTCATGAATAAAATCCTAATAGGCTAGGTATCTAATATGAATAGGTTAGATTACATAATACCGCAATGCTGTTAAATTCTTTGTTCCTATTGGTCAGATTGCATGGAGTAATTTTCTATAATTGCAGGCTGACAGTAATACCTGCTATATGGTTTGTATTAAAGTCTACTATTTAGGTTTCAGTTGATTGCATCCACTTGAATGTCCCTCTCTTACTCCTCCTTTTCCCAGTGTATATTAGAACATATTGTGGTCATCAGGTGTTTGTTGCGTACTTCCGACTACTTACTTTCACACTCCCTTGCTTTTTCTCGTACTAAGCAATACGTATGATCCTCCATTTTTCAAAGTTTGGGTTCTCAAATTCGTTAACCAGCACCAACACACACTGATTCCTCTTCTTCTTCCTTGTCTTCCTTTATTTTTCTTTGTCTTCCTCCCAGCACTTCCTTCCAGATTCATGCTGCCATTTGTTAAAATGCTAAACAGGAAAGGTGCTTTCTAGAGATATGGCCGTTTTAGGCTACTGTAGCCGCACAACACGGTGAGCCCTATGTTGATGTAAAAGGCTCATTCTAAGCTTACAAAAACACAATGATTCATAGTTACAGGTGATTCTATACTAATGCAAACATACCTATGAATACTATGTTCTACTTCTGGTAATCGATCCCCCTTAATACCGCATAGGGGACCTTTAATGTGGTTGTTTTAATCTTTTATTACGTCTATAATAACACCTCATTTATAGGGACTTGTTTAAGGGATGCTCCATGAAATTTAAGTCTAATAATTAACAGTTGAAAAATGTGACGTTATTCAATGCAATTAGTGAAGTTTTGGTAAGGAGGTGTTCCTATAACATTAAGGAGTCTTCGGTGTTACCTCTTTGCAACTTGTGTTATCAGGAACTAACTTGTTTAATGCAATTATAGATGGATAAAAAGTATGTGTTTTCATATAAAAACGTGTAACCATTTTTATGTCACTGTCCCTGATAATTTTTCTATAACAGCATGCCCTGTCATGAATGATGAATGATGACTTTAAAATGTGGTTGTATAAATTGCTTTTAGCTTTTTTTTTTTTTTTATAAACAAACATCACATACTGTGGTCTTTGATTTGACATATAAAATTTATTTTTCATATGCACAAAAATTCAGACTTGTATTTAAACAATGATTGAAGTAATACGGCTTTAATCGTCATTAATCGCCCACATTGCTTTGCAGTCAAGACATCCTTAAGCTCTCAGTTATGTGTGACATCCTTAAGTGTGGATTCATTCAGGAACACTGAAAGTTTTTCGTCAGATTCCAAGAAAAATTCAAATCCGAGACAGAGAAGTACGTCCCTAATAAAGTCTTTCAGTTGTTCCATGCTTACTGTATGTTAAGTGTTTTGAGTGGCTTGAATACAGGTTTCATCACTATGTGCAGAAAATAATATATTGTTTGAATGATTTTCATCTGATTGCTCTTGATTTGTATTTTTATGAAACTTTTAGTGTTTCAAACAGTGCACTGTTTAAAAGAAGGTGTTGGCGTGCAGCTGGTCCTTCTAATGCTTGTCATTTTTGTGGCATGGAAGAAATATTTCCCTAAAAAACATACATTCGCGAAGTTGTTATGATCATAATGATCTAATACTGTATATGATCTATGTTTTAAAGAAGTATTCCGTTAGATATGCTTAGCAATGTCCAGGCCAAAGATTAATATTATCTATTCGCACCCAACAGCAAACTGAGGCCAATATTTTTAAGAACTCTGTTCAGCAGGGCAGTTATCTTTCTGCTTCATATTATCATATTAAAGTTGACGGTTAAGACCAGTATGCATGATACTGCTTCAGAGCTATATGTAATATTTTTAAATGATTATTTACAGCGGGGGAAATGTTACATAATAAATCATATGATGAAGCAAGAACCCATAAAAAAGATAACCAGAAATAATATAAATAATTGAAAATAAACAGACTAAAATCATTTCAGTAGTTTTATATGCATATGACAGTGCTTTTCCTCTGCATAGGTACATATTTTAAAATGGTTTTTACCATAATACTGTTTTAACACAATACATTAGACTGCAAATAAAACATTAAACAAAAGTCTTTGGCAAGTGTAACATAAGTTTGGATATATTATTGTTTATTACGTCAAACATTTGTGTTCCATGAAATTTTCTCTTGATTTGATGTGGAAGGGATTGCGTAGAACAAGCTCTGAGTGACAAGCAATTGCACTTAAATGTTAAACAAAATAACTTGCTCGTTTTTGAAAGACAATTGGAACATCCTAAAGCACAGGATTATTGTTTTTTTCTTATCTAGATGATCTTTAACTTGTGCCAATTTTCAGTTGGTAAGAAATCAGCGATGCATTTTCTGCTACAGGGTCAGCTATATCACTTAATTTGAAGATATTCTGAAAACATGTTGTAGGAGAAAGGTTTTGTAAACACATTTAGAGCATTAGATGCCATATTGGGTCAGTAGTACCTTGATGTATGATGTATTTCTTCAAAATGTGCCTTTCACACCTTCAATCAAAGTTACAATAAATATAATATAAGCTGTTTGATATCAGTGGAGTGGACTTTTTTTTTCAAAGGAAAATCACTTTTCACGTGTAACACAAGCTGCCAGGATTTTACATAATAATTTACATTGAGGTTTACACTAGATCCCTTCCCTACATCCCTTTTATGCACGTGTAAACACAAATTGGTTAGATATGGAATATCGGGTACCAGTGTACATTTGAAGTAAGAATGACGTGTAGTGCAAAAATGAAGAATGATAAAATGATAACACCTGGTATTGCCATATTCAGAAAATTCACACAATTAACAAAAATAAATCATGCATACTGCATTGTCATTTAGGATTAAGTCTGCAAGTTTATAGAAAAAAAAAAAACCCAGGAAAATGCAAAAATTAAGTTAGGAATATATATGTACTAATTCCCCAGTCTGAGTGGATGGAAACCAGGGTATTCTGTAGGCTTGTCCTTTCTTGTGAATAAATCCTTTCAATTCTCCTCTCTCTTCACATTATCACTGTTTTTCACTGAGGCGATGTGTTAATCCTCAGTTCATGGCTTTGAACTGAAGAAGTAGGAGCTGACATGCTGAGTTTAGGTATGTTCCGTTGTGTGTGTGTGTGTGTGTGTGTGTGTGTGTGTGTGTGTGTGTGTGTGTGTGTGTGTGTGTGTGTGTGTGTGT
>JAQMCW010000006.1:17015628-17028128 GCA_030068335.1 Chrysichthys cranchii
CACACACACACACACACACACACACACACACACACACACACACACACACACACACACACACACACAGACAGAGAGAAAGAGAGAGAGAGCTGTGAAATGATTTGAATGATCCTGTATTTAAGCAGCCTGTCTCTGTTACACCAGATGAGACACACACAAGATTTACTACCTCTCACATTATGGGTTAAACACATTCAGTGAAAACTGTGCCGGAGGGAGGCTGCAGTCCTGTGGGGACGTTTGAGCTCGGGTTCCTCCCCATTCAAATAGAACAAGCACAAAGCTTTTGTGACAAATACCCTCCGAGACATCACGATATCAATGCATATGCAAAGATGGAGTCTGATCTCCTTGCGTTATTCATGTTAGGGGAAAAAATGATTTCGCTGAAAGGGATTAATATGTCTTTTGATATGGAGAGTACCTGATTAAGTGAAGGTTTATGTAAAACATACACGTGAACACCTCTTAATCAAGACAATCTCTAGGTTACCTGATTCTCTGGACCTGATCTTATGAAAAATAAAAAAATTAAAAAAAAAATCCATGCAGATTCAAAGTAGTGTGTGCGGCTTAGTTAGATTAATTTTAGATTTAACACAAATTTTCTCAAGTTGTAGAAAACGTTATGCTAATCTCACTCATACCTCAAGCTAAACCTCAAGCATTTTTTTTTTGTAGGACTTTTACTAACTTTTAATTCATGCAAATTGCCAAGAAATGGAAGCTCATGTTTCCAGTATGTATATAATTCCATCCTCCTAAACTCCCAGCCTTTTATTTTGTTATTTACTTTCAAGAATAGAATTTAGTAACTGCAGTGACTTTTATTATTTCATAAATGCAGTAAATGAAACATTTAGTTTGATACATATACAATTAACCCAGTGAGTAATTTGATGGCGTTTAAGTATAGTTAAGCTATTTTAGCATCCAGTATTCATTGTTATTTGTTCTAAATAGTGCAGCATCCAATTTCCTTAATTGGACTTAATTTCACCGTGAACTTACAGACATTAAGATTAGTTTTGGGGACAGACTGGAGTTATCATTTGTACCTTTTCCTTGCACCTTCATTTGCATGAAATCCAACCACTTCTGCTTCATGTCTTCTCATTTGTACAATTTTCTCCCATTAACACGTAGATACTGAATAAATTTGATACACTTCAAGTTATTCAATAAAGTTTATTTAATGCTTGTGCATTTACCAAACACAGAATAGGACTCTCCAGCAGGCCACTGGCATTCCTTTCTCTGTGTAAACACTAAAGAAAAAAAAAAAAAGCAGAAATCTTCTTAATAAACTCCACTTTTCCACATTCCCATTAACCAACATGGACCCTCACGGTGGTCGGATAATAATAATAATAATAACCCCAAAATAAGTCCTGTTGTTTGGGCTATTTAACAGCGTGGCTCCCAGGGTGGGGGGACATTAGCACTAAGTGTGTGTTAGTGACAGAGATTGGCTTAAGTATCTTCACTGTGTGAGTCCAGTCTTCAGTCTTTAATTCTTGTCGGAATAAAAGGCACCCCTGCCAGGATCATATCGGCATGATTAGACTCACTTTTTAACCAGCATTCAGAGTAAAGCACTGTCCACCAGCATCCTGCTGAAGCAGAGACACTCTCAGCAGCACTTCACTCATACACAGACGGCGTAATGGTGGCTGTGTCAGAGTGGGGTGCAGACAGAAGTGTTGTGTTGTTTTCTTGTGCGTTTATGTGTTCAGAACATACATTTTGCATCGTGTGGCACATTCGGTAAATGTATTATCAAAGATGCAAAAATGGTTCGAGATAAGGATTTAAATGTCTTTCTGAGGCACACTACATTCATTTTCTGAGGAAGATTCATACTAAAGGCAGTGCGCATTTTGACCATTAAGAGCACAGTTTAGTTCAGTGTTTGCAATTGGGAAAATGTTTCATTCCTCTATTCAGGCAGCGAAAAAACAAAGAAAGATGCAACTTTGAGCTGTTTCCTGTGAATTTACTCTTAAACCAGACTTCAAATCTAGCGCCACTAAAATTCAGCACTGCACTACAATGAAAAGAAGTATACCTGGAATACATAGAGCTGGAACAAATTTTCATGATTTTTGATTATTTTTATTGTTATGCAAGAGTATCATGCTGATATTCAGTGCACTCTTTCTCCTGCCATATTGCTTAAGAATAATTAGAAAAGCCAGAAGATGGGTCCAATTCTCTTCCAAGGTCTAACTTAGTATTGTGTGGTTTAAGTAAAATTTTAAGTGTTTTTTTTTTTCTTTAAATGATTTTTTGGCCATATTTACATCTACCCACCAGTCTATCCATTACTTACACCACTTAGACATTAAAGGCCACAGGGACTCTTGACCCAATCCCTGCTGACTTCAGGTGAAAGTCGGGGTACACCTTGGGTAGGCTACCAATCTATCACAGGATGAACTTAGAGAAGAACAACCATTCACACTCATATTCACACCTATGGGCAATTTAAAGTAGCCAGTTGATCTAATCCAATGTCTTTGGGCTGTGAGAAGGCACAGGGAGAACATGCAATCTCCACACAAAAAGGCCCCAGAACCCAGAACCTTCTTGCTGTGGGGCAACAGTGCAAACCACTGCATAACCATGACCATACACAACATTCACTGAAAATTAAACAAATGTTGAATTATTTGTATTTTACACAAATGAAGTCAAATGCAATTCCTCACCCCAGTCCTAACCCTGTTCATAGGTTTTCATGCAAGTTGGCATGCTTTTGATTTCTACACAATGTTGTTCTCAGATTGTGCTGATCATCGGCCAAAATGTTTATTCAATGTAGATGTGTTGAGCTGTTATCAGCAAAATACAAACATTGTTTTAATCTGCATGTTTCAACTGTATAACAGATTCACAATTTATACCATGTAGCACTGTTTTTCATGTGAACCGTAACAACAACTTTTAAATGTAACTTTTTACTCCATACTTTTTTGGTTATTTCCTTTCATTTTACTTTACTTTTACTTTTCTGCTTATTATTATTATTATTATTATTATTATTATTATTATTATTATTATTATTATTATTATTATTATTATTATTATTATTACATTACATTACATTACATTACAGGTATTTAGCAGACGCTCTTATCCAGAGACGTACAACAAGTGCAAAATTCAGGTACAAGAATAGAATTTCTAGGCACAGTAAGTTCACATACCAAGTGGATAAGTACCAGAATAACACCTAGTGTAGTATTCTGTAGAAGTACCAATCGGCTAACAGCAGTGAAAATGGAGCTTTCTATAAATCAGCGTAGATGTAAATACATACCACAGATCTAACTAAAAGGAGGACAAAACCCTAGTATCTAGGGCATTATTATTATTATTATTATTATTATTATTATTATTATTATTATTATTATTATTATCATTATTATCATTATTATTATTATTATTATTGGTAATATAATATGCTGAGTAAAAGCATCGGGCATGTGTAAATGATGAATGATAATGATATTGTAAATGATATTGTGGAGTAAATCAAGGTGAAGCCTTATGAGAAAAAAAATAACATATTATCATTTGTGTCATTTGACAGAAGCCCTTATCCAGAGCAACTAACATTTATCTCATTTATAAACCTGAGCAGTTGAGGATTAAGGGCCTTGCTGAAGGGCCCAACATAGGCAGCTTGGAGGTGGTGGGATTTAAACTCATGACCTTCCGAACAACAGTCCAACAACTTAACCCCTGAGCTACCACACACCTAATAACAACACTGTTGTGAAAAGTGATTGGTTTAAATTACACAAACACAGTTAAATAAAGATGAACATGCTTATTTTGTGATTCATTATTTTGGCTCATTTGGGTCATCAGTTTTAATGCGGCATAATGTGAGAAAATGTACTGAATTATCTACAGGAAGATGCTTACACCATTTAGTGGGTTCTTCCCCCCTCCCAAGCACTAAATCTCTTGTATTCAAACCGTACTCATTCAGCTATAATCCTAACCATATTTAGTGCCCTAACACCAAGATCTGATTAATCAAAAGGATCATACGATAGACACGGAATAGTCAAACAACCAAAACCATAGAGCTGACGCTAAGGAATTTACCGTATCTTCAGCTGTGTCTAACCTTGGTCAGTAGTGCAGACTGCTAATTCTTTATAGTTCAGTAAACTCAGGTATGGAAAGAGAAGGAAAAAAATGTGATGATTGCAGAGAGGAAATCAACTGTAAATCGTTGCTCCTTCATGGATGGTTATTTTAGCTCTGTGAGAAATTTAATCAGATAGAAATAAAATGCTTGACTAATGGTGTGTTCCACCGAGTCAGCACATGCTTGGGTGTTTTCCTGATCGTCCTGTGTCTAGTATTGTCCTTCTGATTCACTCGAGCTTAGCGCTAGAGCACTAAATCCAAGCGGAATAATCAAAGAACTTTAAATGATGCGCTGAGTTTGAAAGTTAAAGTGTAAATTCGCAAGTGTGCCAATACTTGCTGAAATCGGAGAGACCTGAAGACATTTGACATTTGTTCTTCATGTCGATAGGGTTTGTCATGCTATAAAAAGACTGACCACTGAAAATAAACCTTACCCCATTGCTTTTCCTTGTAACGAGCATAATTTGCAACTGCAATCCAGACACCTGGAAGAGGTGTTTGTGTGTGTGTGTGTGTGTGTGTGTGTGTGTGTGTGTGTGTGTGTGTGTGTGTGTGTGTGTGTGTGCGTGTATCTGTGTGTGTTCCATTTGAACGGCGGCGGTTAATACAAAGGCATGTCAGTAATAACCATGTCCCTCTCAGTGGTGACAGAGACAGAGTGGCTGAGCTAGGAGCATTCAGGCCTAAGGAACGCCTGACGGCTCTGATAGATCCTCGCCCAGAGCATTTGAATTTCATGTCCAGGAAGAAGCAGCCGTCATTAAAAAACTCTAATTTCTGTGTCAGGTGGACTTACAGGTAATCGATCATCTTGTCAGTCTTATTTCTTTCCTTTTGTCCTGTTTGTTCCTGGACCTTTCCAAGTGAATTCTGCCTCTTTTCCAATTAAACGTGATGTGAAAGATAGAAAAGGAAAATGTCTGTGACTATTAAAGCGACATTTTGCCATGTTAGAGCTTTTCTCCAGGCTTCTGCTTGGCGATTCATCTGGTTTGGGGACAGAGGGTCTTTGTAACTCTTTGTTCACACCAGGCTTTTTTTTTTTTTTTTTTTTTTCAGATTAAAAATGCTCTGCTTGGAGAGCTTTTTTTTTTTGTTTGTTTTTTTGATAATACCTAATAAAATATGCACATTGTAACGGTTATGCTGCTAATAAAGCATTAACCGGTCTGACCAAAGAGCAGAAACTGTGTTGTTAACATTACTAAACACAGTACATCAGCGATGCATACTTATAATGAATGAAATGTGAAATATCCCTGATTTACTATAAAGTAAAGCTTGTTATAGTCACTCATAACTCATGAGACTAATTTTCACCCCGGTAGTCTCTGCTAAATGTTTGTCATTCAGTCAGGTGACTAAAAAAGTTAATCTTCTTCCAAAAAGGCAAATGTTTTTGAAAGTCCACTCTGAGAATCATTTTAAAAGCAGACACATTCTGACAGCTTTGTTTGATATAAAGTATGCACTTAATGTATTATCAAATACACACGTATCACAGCCTTAGCCAGGTTAAGGTCACTTAGTCATAATCAAAATTAGTGAATTAGTTGAAGTTCAACAGTTGCATCAATATTAACCCTTTATTTGGCAAAGAACCATATTTTATAACTTCAACTGACATCCAAAATGGCCCTCATGCCTCTCTGTGAGGTTTTAGAACTGCATGGATTTCTCCCACCAAAATAAATGTTCTTTTAAGTTTATATGTCTTTTTCTTATATTCTCTTATATATAAACGATTTTTGAAAAAAGAAAAAAAAAAATTTACCCCACACTGGCCATATATGGTAACTCTGTTGACCTTGATTTTCAACATAAAATAAAGACAAATTATTTCTTCTTAATATAATATAAAGTCATTTAATATCCTCCAATAACACTCTAGGGTTGAAATGATGAATTCCCAAGTATTTCCATTAGTGCCCTATAAAGGGTTAAGACTGGAAAAGTTACTCAAATTCAGAGTTGGGCTGTCTTTTGGGAGGCCAGTCTAGATTAGGCAAATCACCTACTCCAAGGTCTCCAGATTTTTCTTCACTACGTTATTCTTCACAAGATGTTTTTTTTTTTTTTTTTAATTTTCCAACAGCATCTAGACCTCTTAGAAGAAGGAAGTAGCAATCCCTGACTTTGCTGTCTACTACAATGTATATAAAAGCTAGAAATAAATAAAAAGAACGATTACAAAATCGGTAGGCAATATCATGCAAGAATAATGCATATCTGAGATGTGCCTCAGTTTTAGGCAAACTCTACCCTTTATTGCATAGTTCTCTCATAACTTCTGAATAGTGCTTACGTCTGTAGCTAAGTCAGAAATATGAATATTGATGTCCCCAATTTTAGCATAAAATTGTCACTAAGTATGCGTAACTCAACTCTAAATATGACCTTTATGTGATTCAGGTTACACTGGACCAAAAAATGAATTATTTTGACCAGAAAATGACAAATGCTGGTTATTGTGAGTAATCCATGGAACAGAAATATTTCAAAATATTTTTTGCGTTAAAATTCTGATCTAATGGAACATGTATATTAGTTCAAACAATCAAAGGTGATGTTGTTGGATAATAGTGTCATTTATCACGTTTCAGACAAATTGAGTCATGTAAATTGTTACAAATTTGTAACTTGAGGCAATATTGCTAATTAATCTTTAAAAGTTTTGTGTTTTTTGGTGACACAGTTTTGTATGAATTTAAATTAGATTAGAATAATAAGTGGAATAATGTGTTACATGTGAATTGTTTTACTTTTGGGGGAAGATTTTTGCCATGAAAAAAAAAAAAAAAACCTGATTCTCTATGAGGAGAAAACTGTTTTTACTCTCAAAGTGTGTGAGTACATCTTTCATTCAAGATATCTTAGAAGGTCAGAATAACTCCTAACTGCAGATTTGACAGATCATACACCATGTACCATCTTACATTTGTCAGTATGTTAGTGGTGTATTTTGTGGGGTCCTGAACCACACTCGCAGCCTCCACCTTTCTTCTGGACAGAGATATACAGAGACGTCTCCACAGCCCAGAAGAGACAGAAGAGTTGATTAGCCGGCTTCTACCCATCATGCATCATGTTGACAAATGATTGACTTGGAACAATATCTAAAGTGATGAGGATAAAGTACCTACTATTCGAGTCCTCAGCAGAATTCTAATGCCAATTAGGTTTTGTGCCACAGCGCAAATGGAGATTATACTCTTGGCATTTAAGCTTATAGTCTTCCTCTCTCTATTTCTCGTTCTCTCTCTCTCTGGCTCTCTCTTTCGTTCACTCTACCCTCTCTCTTTAACCTTTCTTAATCATGAATAAGTAAAAGCGGTGAAAGTCCTTACATAAAATTTCAATCACGAGGCTCCTTCACCATGCTCCAGTCGCCAGCCTTGCTCCATCAGCACTACGGACCGAAAGAGAGGGAGAAAGCAAAAAAAAAAAAAAAAAAAAAAAAAAAAAAAAAAAAAAAAAAAAAAAAAAAAAAAAATTCCAAGATAGAAAGATAGCAACATGAAAAGTAGAAAGTGAGACACAAATAGGCTTTGAGCTTTACCGTTATTAATGACTTGCTCCAAAAGCTCCCCACTTTTCCAATCTCGGGGAGAAGCGCTTGAAGGAGCTCGCAGATGAGGACGACCTTCAGAGCATTCTGTGCTCTTTAGTTAAGAAATTCGCTCTCCATTATGCCATCATTAGGGAAACAAGGATAAAATTACCTCATGCTTAATGATCTATGGAACCCACACCAAAATTTGTCTCGGATCTAATAAAACCCGTGCTTAATACACACAAATGAATCACCAGCCTCTGTAAGTCCAGGTGCTGAATTATGGAAAATAGATTTGCCTGAGCGACTGAGACTGAAGTTTTTCAAACCAGCTCCTGGAATAGACTGTTATTGATGATTAAATTTCTTCATGTCTCAACCTAATAACTTTTAAGATGGAAAATTCCTTAGGTGTGGTCTGAACGCTAGGCTCCATTGGATCTAGGAATATTAAGGAATAAATATAAAGATATCTTCTTGAGCTGAATTATTTCTTTACGACTAAACTGCAACAGGAAAATTCTTGCAGGCAAGGAATGACTTATTAAAGCAGTGCTGTTATATGGGATAATTTACTATTTAAGCTTTGGATCCTGTGTGAGCAGGATTCCGCATTTACATATGCCCAGCAAGCTGTCCACATTAACCTATTCCAGGGTGATCATTTGCGCAACACATCATTATATAGATCTAACACCTCTCGCCTCGCTCGCTTTCTCGCTCCTCTGCTTATCAGTGCTAACTAACTCATCTGACCACCTACAGATGCCTTTTTTTTCTAGCAGATGTTCACAAATTGCTTTGTCAAAATAAGGACAGAGGCCTCACAAACACACAGCGACAACAAACTAGCGCACTTCTCGGGCGAAGCCGGTTTCTGAGCCGTAATGGCTTTTGCTGTCTTTAAACTTTAATCTTTCCTATTAATTCCCTGCAACTGGAGGACGTGAGCAAGTTAATGTCCTGTGAATATGCTGCTCACTCCACAATCTCTTCAAGCTAATTACACTCAGGGACTAAATGGAGGGAAATTGCTACCCGTTTGGAAGAGAAAAAATTTCCACTCCCCCTCTCAAGCTAAAGATTTTCTTCTTTAAAAAAAAAAAGAAAAGAAAAAAAAAGAAAACACACACACACACACTTATAACATAGTGAATGGAGATAAAAAATATTCACAAACATACTCTCTAAAAGCTCTCTAAAGACTCACCCTGCTTCTCACAGTTGACTCTGTTGGGGTCACGTAATAGCCAACAGATGTTTTATCTTGAAACAAGAAGCTGAACTGCTGTCTCTCACATAGATCATAAAAATGATGATGGGGAAGAATACAGATTCAGTTGGGGAGAGAGGCTTTTATTTCTGCATTGTGGGTAAACATTGAATACAATACAGTGAGGTGTAGGTAGCATACATCTACGACTATGAGGTAATCAACCTTTTAGGATTATTAGTAGTATTGGTATTATTATATTCCTCAAATATTTATGGAAATAATCTTGAATAAGATCAAAATAAATAAACCTTCTAGTCACTCTTAATGCTTGATTTTTTTCTTTTAACTCACGTGGACCGATGTAGTATTCAGGATGTGTTTGCTTGAATTTCCCAGAATGCAGTTTTGTAAAAGGATAACCAAAGTGATTCAGAAAATGTTTACATTCAAACTATATCAATTCAATCTCTAACAAAAGGCGGTGAAATGAAAGAAAACTACTAATCATTTTATCACCTTACGCTATACACGATGGAGTATTTTCTTTATTTACATCCCCTCATGGCGTTGTTATACTTTAACCCTTTATAGGGCACTAATTGAAATACTTAATACATAATTTTAACCCTAGAGTGTTACTGATGGATATTTAAAGACTTTATATTATTGTTGCTCCATTTTAGGTTGCAAATCAAGGTCAAGAGAATTACCATATATAGCCAGTGTAGGGTTAAGGATTCAAAAAAAACTGTACATATATTTAAAAAAATATATAATAAAAACACATATGAACTTAAAGGAGAATTTATTTAGGATGGGAGAAATCCATGTGATGCTACGACCTTATGGAGAGGCATGGGGAGGCCATTTTGATGTCCGTTAAGCTAATGGTTCTTCACCCAATAAAGGGTTAATTCCAAAGGGGGGGGGTCCTTAGCTGTATCTTTCTGTGTTGCTTATCTTTTGTACATATAACGTATATCTTTTGCCTGGGAACAAGGATATATTGAACATGGGGTGGGGTGGGGTGGGGCGGGGTGGGGGGTTTGAGGTATATAATTAGCTTGCAAATAAATATATACTATATAGCACATACTGAATGTAAAATACCCGAGGGTACCACTCCAAAGAAATGAACAGTTTAGTACTCTTTTGTCTGAGAGTGTACATAGTCAGAATGAAGGAATATAGGATATAGGAAATGCATAAAAAATACCATGGTGTTATGTATCCTCTCCTCTTTACTCCTGACCTGAAGACAGGCTGCCGGAGCACAGCCGTCCTGTAGGTGGGGAGGCTGAGTGCAGAAGGAGGGGTTAGTCTAGGGGAGAGAGCCTCTTAAAATCAGCCAAGCTGCAAAAGTAATGAATATTAAATCTGAGCCTAAATAACTGAGGTCCAAGTGTGACACGGTGGGATTACACCTACCGATTTGTCCTCGGTGCTCAGCCAGGCCCCGGTGATAACCAAATCAAATGAAATCATGTGTAACTGAGCACAGCCTGTGTCTGTCTACCGGTGTGTACATTTCAGCCCATCCGCTGAGAGGAAGACTCAGTTCCATAATAATAATAATAATAAAGATTGTTTGCTGTACTCATAATTTCAATTCCAGTGATAACTGAAAAGTCATACCAATAACATATACAAGCTAAATCCTATGGTTTCGGGGCACATAAATTGCACAAGGTCAGAGCAGTGTCCATTAAACTGTACACGCTATACTTCAGTTCCTACCTTTACGCATGGAAAAGATCTCAAAACAGTGGAAGGATATGACAGTGTCTTTACCGTGCTCTTCTAGCTGAGTGAAACAAACATGCTTCACTCCAGCAAATGCTTCCTCTGCTGTAAATGATGGCTGCCACAGTATCTTCTCGAGCTACGGCGTTGTCAAGTTACACAAGGCACTCAGAGAAGAACACCGCATTGTCATGTCGGCTACATGACCACGGGTAATGGTGTCCTCGTGCACAAGTGTGATTGACATGAAGCACAGCTGGGAACCAGAAATTACAAACACTGGTTTAAATAATAGACTTGTATGTGATCTATGTCTCTACTTATTCTTTAAATAGGCTTTCAGGCATTGGAATTTTATAGCTGCTTGAAAGTTCTTCAGCATAGCAAAAAACGTATAGATGTAAGATGAATATTATTAGTGTGCCATGCTATGTTTGCACACAAGATTCTATTTTATTCAAACAAAGTAGGAAACGGCACAGATGCTAACCCTGCCTCTAAACATAACTTAACTTTTATATCATTTAATACATGTAATTATTTCAAATAAATTTAAATAATGAAACATACGTTATATACAAAACATACAACTCGTTATATGAGTCAGTTGGTGTTGACTGATTTTTTATAGCAGCCTCTATGACAGTAGATCTGTCTGAAATTCAGATAGCAAGTCTACAGTAATGCTCTGGCTCTGATACATTCTGGCTTCTATAGTAACAACTTAGACACATGGATTTGTTTGGCAGGTAATCAACATGATCTAGGGTTAAAGTATAATAGTAACAAACTTTTTTAACAAAGAAAAACATCTAACAGTTGAAATGGGACAAACTTTACGAAATAATTATCATCATATTAGTTTTTTTATAGAAGGAGTCTCCGGTATCAGGGCTTTGTAACAGTCAGAATTAAAGCTGTCCCTTTAAAGTTTCCCACCAAAAGAGAGTTTTGAGGACTTTGTGCTTTTTTGGTTTCTTGATATCTTGCCAAGCTGCACTTTTCTTTTTCTTATTAACTTCAAGAAAAAGGGGCTGTTAAAGGAATGATGGCTGGTGTTTATAGCTGCTATAAAGTAAGCGATAAGAGACGCTAACTTGTTTCACGGATGTTCCACAACATTCAATGCACCTGATAGAAATAAAAAAAAAAGAAAAAAAAACCTGTTATCTTAGGTGCAAGGAAAACTCATTTTGAGACTGTGAAAAACATTATTAATATTTGCTTTGGACCAGTTCTTGTTTCTGGCTTATTATTAATTCTGTACCCAAGCTACTTTGAGTCTAGTTGTGTTTCTATTTACAGAGCTGGCTTTCTCGGATTTTCTTTCCCTCCACAGCATTGTGCTTTGTGATTGGGGGGGTGGTTACACGACTGGGCCATGCAGAGAGTGTGTCTCTACTCTGTTTGATCTCCTTCTGTGGATGGCACAGTAGGAAGTGGAGGATTAAAGGCCTTTTCAAACTGTTGTCTAAATGCAGAACAAGCAGGGAGAAAGCTGCTCATTTCCTCCTCCTGAATGACACATTCATTCTCAGCAGGCATCTCAGTATTTAGACCTCGCCACTCTCGGTAATGTTGGTTTGGTGGTATTGTTTTTGCTGATGGATGAGGGAAAAGTTTACTAATAATGAAGTGCTGCTAATTATATTTCAGTAATGAAGTAGCAACCAAGATAATGTGGTAATACAATAATATGGTAATATTAGAACAGGCAAAGTAAAGTGAGCCTAGTGCGAGGTTATGTAACATTTGCTAAATGGCTATGCAGATGGTGTATATGTCAGTGTTAGGGTAGGGTATGGGTTCATAACTTTT
>JAQMCW010000006.1:17033128-17038680 GCA_030068335.1 Chrysichthys cranchii
ATATGACTCTCTGGTGGGTTTCCCAATAACACTAAATTACTTAAAGAAGAACATACTTTAAACATGAATCTGTTTAGCCTTGTTTAGTCTTAATTATCAGAGAATTAACAGTATTTCTGTCACAGCCACACACAACCTGCAAACAACCACAAACTCCAATTCCCATGAGCACCTGCACCTAAGAAACATGGCCGACTGTTTACCACACTCTGGGTCACCTGACTTCGGATTAGGTGTAGGTACAACACATTACCCAAAGACTTTATATTGTCTCAGCATTCCTCAGTCTAGTTGCGAAGCATTAGTTTGTCATATTGTGTGCCTATTGCCAAGCCTTTGTTTACTGTGACTTATATTCCATGTATATCCCTGTTTGTTTCTGTTTTTGCTCTTGTTGTTCTGCGTCTGATGTTCTGTTTGCCGTGCCGGTTTATGAACTTTGCCTGTTTACTGGAGTTTGCCTCTGTCTCACCTGTGTTGACCTGTTTGCCCGATCAGAGTACCCATTTCTGTTTGACCACATTTTTGCCTCATAGTTCAACCTCCGTGTATCTCTGCTTGCTGTTTTATTACAACAGTGTGATCTGCACATGCATCCTGTCTCCCTTCCTGTTTCTGACTTAACATCGATGCAGCAGATCATTCAACCATGTTGGCCTCACTCACCGCCCAGGGCCGTCTATTAGGACACCAGGAGCGGCATTTACAAGATCTTACTACACAAGTGAGCCAACTCGTAGCAAGGCCCACACAACCTCAGCATATACCTGTGCAGCATGCCGCAGTGTCCTCACTTATTGCCCTTCCTGACAAGTTTGCAGGAGACCCAGCCTTATTCTGCGTCTTTCTCCTGCAGTGTCATCTGTATTTCACAGCACAAGGAGACATCAACATTTGTCACAAGATAGCCCAACTTATCAGTCTGTTCACAGGGAAGGCTCTTACGTGGATGACCACTGTATGGGAAAGAGGTGGTGAGTCTACTTCATAATACAAACGTGTATGCCACATTATCTCCAGATCCCCATTTATGAGAGTTTTTTTTTTATCATGCCCCAGAAGAAAAGGAGGTGAGCGGGAGACTACTGGATGTCAGACAAGGAAAGTGCAAAGCAGTGGAGTATGCGCTGGATTTCTGCACATTAGCAGCTGAGAGCAGGTGGAACAAGGCAGCGCTGAAGACTGTCTTCCGCCAGGGTCTCAACCATGAGGTGCATCCTTTCAGGATGAAGAGGCCTCACTGGACTCTCTCATACACCTCGCCATCTGACTGAACAGCATGCTCCTGGACCGGAGATCCACGACTAATGTCTCACAAGCTACTCTGTCTTCCATGCCTGAACCTGAGCCCATGCAGCAGGAGAACATGTACCTAAGTGTCAGAGAATGAGAAGGGAAGCTCAGGGAGAAATTGTGCTTCTACTGCGGTAGTGCTGGACATCTCCTATGCCCATGCCCATTTAGGTGAAGGTCACGAAGTAGGCACACTGACCCCGGGGTGGCAGCTAAACCCCAACCTTCCCCGGTGAGTACCACGTCCTATGTTTCCATAACTCCTTATTTGATCAAAACCCAGATTCTGAATTTAGACCGAACTTATCTCGTTCTAGCCATGATCGACTCTGGATCTGCAGGGAATTTTATTGACCATGACACTGCTCTGAAACTGCAGTTATCACTATGCCATGTCAATAATCCTCCTAAGATCAGTACCATTGACGGCAGCCATATCGGGGACAGACCCATAAAGTATAGCACTGAACCAGTAAAACTAACAAGTCAGCTGTCTGCACTTTGAGGAAATATCATTCCTGGTCATGAACACACCCAAACACCTGATTATTCTTCAGGTTACAACTTCTTGACCCTCTAATATCATGAACAGAGTGCGAGATAACTAAGTGGTCCGACCATTGTCACTGGAACTGTTTACGTCCGGCATGGATAACCCTTTCTTCCATGTCTGTTGAAAGTTCCAAGTCCTCCATTCAGATTCTTATCCCCAGGAATACAAAATGTTCCAGGACGTTTTCAGTAAAACCAAGGCTAGTGGACTACCAACTCCTCCCTGGGACCATGTCACCACAGGGAAGCATTTATCCACTATGTGCACAGAACAGACTGCCGTGGAAGAACATGTATGGGAAGGACTGCAACAAGGATGTATCAAGCCAATGCTTCAGCAGGCTTTTTTTGTGGAGAAAAAGGGTGGAGGTCTCAGACCATGCATTGATTACTGAGGTCCCAATCATACACAATCAAGTATCTGTATCGACTGCCATTAGTACCTGCAGCTCTGGAACAGCTACGACAGGCCCGTATTTTTCCAAAACTTGACCTACGCAGCGCATACAACCTGGTTCACATAAGAGAGGGAGCTGAATGGAAAACAACGGTTATTTTCAGCACAACAACGGTCACTACCAGTACTGGGTCATGCCGTATGGACTGTCCTACGTGAAATGCTGGGGAAATACATTATCACCTACATTGACGATCTTCTAATCTACTCACAATCATACGAGAAACACATTAAGTGCATCAGGCGTGTTCTGTCCAAGCTTAGAGAATATCAGCTCTATGTTAAAGGTGAGAAGTGTGACTTTCATGTTACCATGGTTAAGTTCCTGGGATATGTTATCATTCAAGGGGGTGGGGAAACGGGAGAATCAAAAGTGAAAGCAGTGAAAGAATGGCCGAGGCCCAGAACAGTAAAGGATATGCAACACTTCTTGGGGTTTGACAGTTTCTACAGAAGATTCATACGGAACTGCAGTGGCATCTCCGCTCCTCTTACCTCATTATTAAAGAAAGGCGGACAATGCTTTTATCAGGCTAAAAACAATGTCCGCCACCACCCCTGTCCTAAGACACCCAGATCCAGTGAATCCATATTACTGTAGACGTCGATGCTTCAGAGCAGTTTGGAGAAAAGGCCAAGTTACAGTGCATCCGGAAAGTATTCACAGCACTCCACTTTTTCTACAATATCCCATGTTACAGCCATATTCCTATTCAGGATGTTCAAATTACATGAGTTCTTATTCAACTCTAAAGAACGTCCCAACTTTCCTGGAGTTTGGGTTGTATCATGTACTTAGGTTTAAGAAACACTTATAAGGCAGATAATAAAACTTAAACTTGAATAGGGTAAAACAGGGTGACATGGTGGTGTGGTGGTTAGCACAGTCACCTCACAGTGCGAAGATCCTGGGTTCTCTAAATTGGCTACTCTATATTGCCCATGAGTGTGAATGGTTGTCTGTGTCTATGTGTCAGCCCTGTTTGATTGGCGACCTGCCCAGGGTGTACCCCACCTCTTGCCCCAAGGTAAGCTGGGATTGGTTCCAGCTTCCTGAACAGGATTAAGTGGCAGAAAATGAGTGGGTGAGTAGCGTAAAACAGCTCATAACATTTTATTTTACAACGTGTTTGTATGTGTGTGTTTAGACCAAGCCCACTTGGTCCACTTTTTTAAATGTGAATATCTTTGGTTGGTTCTGGACACTTCTAAAGAATATCAAATTAAAGTTCATCCATTGCTCTTTTGATTTATGTATGGTTTTGCCCCTGTAGTAGTACTATGATTGAAGTTATTGCCATTAGAGCAAAACGACACAGCAAAAAAGTTCCCAAGACAAGAAAAGACAGATCATATATTTTCAAACACCTAGCATAATAAAAGCACATGAATTCATCCATTTAATTTTGAAGAAAAGGCTTAACGTGTGCACCTGCTTTCTCAACAACAGCATGCATCCTACTTTTCCATTTAGTTATAGTTTGGGGATTCTTTTCGCAAATGTCAAGGATTCTCTACTTCTTGCTGGAACACACAGTCTGGGCTTTTCTCACTGATTTCTGTACAGTGTCAGAATGTCCCTGCAGTAAACTGTGTCCATTGATCTTGACTCCATGTACAATGATTAAGATGGATGTTTTCCTGATATAGGATGCACCAGTTGAGACCATAACTGACTCATAAAAGTGCTTCCTTTCTTGCAGAAGCTGGGTGGAGTTTCTCCTTATTTCTTGCACACAGGTGCATGAACTGAGCCATTCTGCATGTTTCAGGGTGCTTTCATTAGTAAACCAAAATTTCTTACCTACTTTCCTGACTGGAAGAGTCAAAGGAGATTTTTTTTTTTTATCATGCATTTGAAAACATTCAGTTGCAGGTCATTTTTGATGATGCAAGAGTGAGAGTCTTTCTCTTCGCAAAGTGATATAATTAAAATTTTACCACTCTCAGTCCAATTTTAGTTAGGGTCTGTTTGAGAAAAAACAAAAAAGTCCATAAAAGGCTACAATGCTGGAACTGCACAAGCACTCCTTCAGGAAGTCAAACTGAAATGAGTAGCTAATTGCAGGCAAGGAATGAATTCTTCTTGCACAATATTACCTGAGAGGAAAAGGTGTGAGAGGGGAAGAGCAGAAAGCATGGAAAGAGATGACAAAATTTGTAACGACTTCAGCTTGACAGCTGTTACTTCTTCACAGGAGTCAGAAAAATTGCATCAGCAACTTTTCTTGGGGTGTGGTGTTTTTCTTCCCCCCAATGGCCCCATCTTCACTCCTAGTACAGCTATGTCTAAAGAGCAAGTCTAAAGACAAATGAATGATCTTTTAATTTGATTTATTGTTTTAAGTTTCCAGCACGAACTGTTCTCAAGATATTGACATTTTAAAAGTGGACCAGTTTTTCTGTTGGAATTTTTTTTTTCTTTTTTTTTGGCCCTCCCTCTGTATATCATGGGGTTCTGCCCCTTTTGCCACTATGGGAAATGAGTCGGCTATAGCACTTTATAGCTGGTTCCATAAAATGAAATAAAAGATTCAGTTTGCTCCTAGTAATATACAGTATGCAAGAATTAGCATTTGTTACACTACACAGTTACCCAATAATTTCCGTAGTCAAAGTCAATGATGCAATCTCTCAGCACAGAAATGCTTTAAGGCAGTTAAAAACACGTTGATGTCAGTGCTGGATTATGGCTGCAGTGTTTACACACAGTATTGACTCAGGTAGCATTAACATATTATTTTAAAATGTAAGCAACAAAATTTTGATAGGCTAGCACTTAATCGATTAGATTATGTGGAAAACCTTTCGTTTGACTGTCGGTTCTTCTGGACGGACATCATTGTTTTAGATGTTTCAATGTCACATTAAGTAGCACATTTAGAAATACAGACAGACTGCTGCTGGGTGTCATGTGCAAAGAGGCATTTCTCAGACTGTAAAGCTTTCATTTCGTTCTGTGGAATCGACTCGAAAGTTCTGTAGTCGACTCTTGATTTCTCAACAGGACCATAGCAAGCCTTGATCTCCTGATGAACCAGTCTGGATCTCTTAAATTTTAAGGGATTAAAAATAAAACTTGAGGTAAAACATTCACCTGAATGGAGACAAAACCAGCAATTGGAAATGCCTCTGTGCCAAGTGCATTCTTAATCCAGTTCAAATGCGTTATTAATTGTGTGTGTGTGTGTGTGTGTGTGTGTGTGTGTGTGTGTGTGTGTGTGTGTGTGTGTGTGTGTGTGAGAGAGAG
>JAQMCW010000006.1:17052326-17066794 GCA_030068335.1 Chrysichthys cranchii
GTGTGTGTGTCTATATATATATATATATATATATATATATATATATATATATATATACACACACATACATACACACACATACATACACACACACATCTTTTCTTTTGCACATTTAGTTGTCTTCATTTGGCAGATGTGTTTATGCAGAACAACTCAAGTGATGCAGTGTCAAAATCTGAGAGCTGTTAAAGCAAAATCCAATCCAAGAATAGAGCTGTTGGAGGCCTGATACTTGTGCTGCAAGATTAGATTTCCCCCCCAGTGTGATAGTTGTAGTTGTTCATGTAGAGCTGTAAACACAATGGCTGTCCTCTGATTGCAGGTTCTAAATAAATGTTTATATATTTACGCTAAATGCGGCAATATGCTAAATCTCCATTTATGTCACATGTAATTCAAACCAGATGTATAAGAATGCTCTTTAGTGTCAGCTTCACTGTACGACAAGCATGTGAGTTTTGGCGGAGCTTGTTTTGTTTAAGGTATTAGCCTGTATTAGTCCTCTTACTTGTACGTAATGGTGTTAAATCCAACTAAATAAACATCCTTATTGCTTTCCACACAATTTTAAATCTTAAAATTATTAACATGAGCTTCATAGAAGGAATTAGGGCTCGTATATTATCAGATAGATTACATACTTCTTTCACATACATTTAATCTCAGTGTGTTGTGTGTGCACAGAGTGTTCTTTTCTTCCAGTTGAGCTGTCAGTTTTCTTATTTTGAGATTGTTCGTTGTTCATACAACCATAAAAGTGCTAGGGCTCAGCTTAGATTTACTGGGTGAAAGAGGAGTAGAATGTTTTACTGGATCTCATTTCTGTTAGTGAGTCTGTACTTCCTTGGCTTTGGCCCCCTTCTGCCCTCCTGGTTGTTTATCTTTACCTCCACCCCTTCCCCTCCAGCCTCCCGGACCCAGCAGCTGCGTGTGAAGCTGGAGCCGAGGGGTTTACTGTATGTAAAGCTAACTCTATTGGAGCAGTGGGCGGCACCGTCACCCCACCTCAGCGAGCTGCCACCCCCCTCTGTATTCGGCGTGGAGCTGCGTCGCCTGGTGGAGAAAGAGTCCTGCATTCCCCAAGTGCCTCTCATCATTCAGAAATGTGTGGCAGAGATTGAAAAGCGGGGACTCAAGGTAAAACTTTCTTTCACCTGTTTTTGTTGTTGTTGTTTTTGTTTTGTTTTTAAGTAAAGCTATATGCATGTCCATTTCTATACCAGTTGGATTCATTTTCCAGTTCAGAAAATTGTGAAATATCATGCTGACTGTCCAGTGTGTTTCGGCTGAAAAATCCAGTATAAATATAGCACAGTAAAAAGGGATGGGATTGAGACTATAGTGACTGGCCACATTAAATGTGGAGTGTCGGAAACCCTTTTTTATGCTAACATGTCCCAAGTAAGCAGTCATTCATCACTAACTTCATAACAACTTATGGCACTAATTCTGAAAATGGGGTCTATGGTCTGTGGTTTGGCTTCATTCCCACAACACAGTTACAGCAGTGAAAATCACAACCTATCATTATCAAAGTTTACACATTTATTATTGAGCTCCTCCAGATATTACCTACTTTGACTATTCACTTTAAATTTAATTGAAATCTCAGTAACTCCAAAACAAGTAGTCTATTAATAATGCCATGTTGAGTCTATTGTTTTGTTGGTGGAAAGTTATATAGCTCTAATAGACAAAATACAGATGCTCCCCGAGTTACGATGACCCGACTTACGGTTTTCAAACTTATGATGACTATTGCGATCCGCTAAAAAATTGTAAAATATTTAGAAAATATTTCAAATTTGCCAGCAGGCATCACAGGCAGGCCAGCGTAACAGCGTATGACGTACGCGGACGTTTAGATGATGCCTGGAAGTACGCAGCCAACACCCAGAAGTACACAGATGATGCCCGGATCACTTGCCTCGCGCGATACATCACTCTCTCCCGCAACTCACAGACACACATTACATTGTGTATCGATGTACTGTACAGTGCATTATCACGCGTTTTTTGTGATTATTAACGGAACAGCTTCAGCGGTGGCTGTCTGTAGCCGGAGCTCAGTATTTGTGTAGCGTGTTGTCGCGGCTTGATGGAGCTCAGAGACACAGTGCTCCTGCCTCCACCAGGTGCGGACCTCTCTGACAAACTCTCTCTTTTGACAGAAATGTGATTTAAATGAAGTCTTCAGTGAGTGTGTGTGGTCTTCTACAGGAAAAGACTCCTGGCTAAGCTGGGCTAAAATACCTAAGCTACGCTAAGTGGTTCAACACAGTGGTTGGGTTTACGATATTTTCGACTTGTGATGGGTGTGGCCGATCGCATCTCCATCGCAACTTGAGGACTACCTGTAGTATTGTATACATGTACGGTAATTTTTCCATGAAATAAATCTGTACTAAGGGAGAATTTATTTAACAGTTATAAAGGAGTTCCTGACTACAAGATGCTTGAGAACCGCCTGGGTTACACCATAGCATAGAAAACTCACTTGTACCTGTAACGGAGTTGAAATAACACAATAACAGACATGGGCTTAGGCAATTATACCATAATAAAAAAGATGCATACTAACAATGCAAATAAATACATAGTGGTTTTTTTTTTTAGATGGTCTAGTAAATGAAGCCTTCAAAAACATGTAATATATAAGTGCTGTATATCCTTTTTCCAGCATGTCTTAGATGACATGATGAGATGGTCAGTTTTCAACTTCACCTTACTATTTTAGTACAGTAATACAGTGTCCACTTCAGACGACAGTGGGCCCTTGCCAGATTCACCGAATAGTGCCTCCTGGAGAATTTTTCTCCTGGGCATTATGTCCAGGAAACACCCTTTCCGGTTCTCCCTGTATGTGCCACAGGCTCCAAACTTCATGGCTGCCAGATCTTCTAACAACTTACTGCTAGTGTAAAAGTTTTCCATGTCAATATGAAACCTAGACCCAAGATAAGCTGTCTTTACCACATTCATGACTGAATCATAGGACAGGCACTGAACGCTGACGTTACATGATTTCCCAACATAAACATTGAAGTCCACTGTGTAGCTGTTGCTGAAATCATCCAGCAAAAAGAGATTTGTACCCCATTACACAGGCTTCTTCTTCAATTACTGACTCATGCCAGTTTTTGATTTGGTAGCCACCATCCTTTCATCAGTAGCCAGCTCCCTCCTTGGGTGGCAGTGGGCTTTACAGGCAGCACATACCTCATCCATAAGTGGCCAACAGCTTGTCGTGGCCGGGTGTCCCCTTTTTCTCATTGTTCCTGGCATCCTCCATTGGGTCACTGATGTGCAAATTCCAAAATAGACGATGGAATCTGATCCTCTACATTACTGAAGAAGGAAACGACATAGACAAAATGTGCTTCTGCCTCCAGTACTCCTTCAGTCTCTGCAGGGACAGAGAAAAGTGTAGCTGGAAGAGGTTGAGTAGGCTGTGCAGCACAGTCATGTCCACCTGCACTCCTGGTGTCGAAATCTCAGTGGCTCTGTGACTGTGTCGGGGACGTCTTGGATTTTCCGGCCACTGCTTAATCCAGATATGGAGATCTGAAGCGAGATGGCTGATGGCGACCTCTCCCTGCAATGTGCCTGACTCTGCTCAGCATCACTGTATTACAAACACAGCAAAGTTGCTTCTACTTAGCTTTGGAAGTTTTATCATTTGTAGATTTGCTTCAAAAAAACATATTTATTAGTCTAAAACGATCAAAGAAACAAGTTTACCTAACAGCAAAAGTCGAGTCATGGCCATCATCAGCATCAGACACGGCCTCCTCTGTCCACATGTGTTCTGATAACTCTTCCTCTGCTGACCTAAAAAGCCGGTCAGTTACATGTTAGACGTCAATTGTCTTTTTGCGATTCATTAATTGCTTCATGTCATACAAAACTTACAAAAAAAACATACAAAACAAACTGAATCTCCTGCCAAAACGCTCACAAAAAACTCCACTCCAAAAGACTTTCCTATCCACCGCACAAACTGTCTCAACCACAAACTGTCTGCATGATGGGTTGTGCACCTCCCCAACAGTGCACTATGTCTCACGCATGCACACAGAGAGAGAGAGTTTCGCATAAGCAGGTTCAAGTCCACTAATTTATACTAATAGGCATGAGTATGCCACAATCAAATATTATCTTTGATCAATATATTAATAGAATTCATTATGTCTTTGATTTTATATGTAATAGGAGGACCAAACAAAGTTCTAGTCAATCATTGAAGCAAGCAGTGTCGGCGCACACTGCCAAACTCAGGGCCATACGGCACATAGGCTGCCAAGCGGCCCCCACAGGGCTCGGTTGACATTTCTGTAGCCAAGCGCATTCCACAGGGTGAGGTCGCTAGCCCCACGCCCAAGCCTCCCCTATCTCAGGACTCAGGTTCATGCTCTCACACACATCCACACCTACGGGCAATTTTAGGGTAGGGTAGCCAATCCGCCTAACGCGCATGTCTTTGGACAGTGAGAGGAAACCGGAGGACCCGGAGGAAACCCACACGGACACAGGGAGAACATGCAAACTCCACACAGAAAGACGACCTGGGGCTCGAACCCAGGACCTTCTCGCTGTGAGGCGACAGTGGTAACCACTCAGCCACCGTGCCACCCCTGTATAAGAAACTTAAATGAGGTATTTGAAAAAGGACACTGATCAAAATTAGAGAACAGCAATGACTGTAGCATGAAGAAAGATCACAAATAAATTTTCTGAAGGTTACAGAAGTCAAAAATTAATAGGAAGTGTACAGGCCATTGCTTTGAATGCCTTCAGCACATCTGCGGCCACAGGACATAACTAGTCTCCCACACAGCTCTGGTGTGAATTTATTTGGGCCTAACCACTTAGCCACCGTGCCGCCCATTGCCAAAATTGTTCACAAAATCCTTGGGGTTGCTGATCGGACCATTTTGTGTCATGTGGCAAGTGGTGTGCCAGCTGTCCCCAAAGGGAAAGACATTCACCACGCCCAAGACATCCACCACAATGTTGTTAATGCTACATGACGCATGTCAATGATGCTTTATTGAAGCTTTGTATTTCTTGTAAATTTATATGTAAATACATTTACATGTTCTGCAGCTTTTAAATGTTTGATAGAAAGTGTTGAAGTCATGGTTTCAGACAACTCAAGATATGAATAATATTTATTGTAGAGATAGAGTATATAGATCTCAGTGTTTTATGACTTATTTTGTGATGGAAGGGCTACACAGACACACACAACACTTCACGAGTCTCACAGCATGACTCTGGCTTCGAGGGGAATCATAGCTCATCTAACAGTCACCAATTCATTATCATGTCCTCTGGTGAAAAAATGCATCTTCGCTATTATTTTGTCTTTAAAACAGAAAGGGGGAACAGCATCACGGTACAGTGCAAGTTTTACCTAAGAAAACGCTGTCGTCATCCACGTAGTCGATATTGCGGTAATCCAAACGTAACAGATTGTAATCAGTTACTTTATTTTTGTGGTAATTAGATTAGGTTTCAGACAATTTTTCTTTAGCAAGTAATTAGTAATTGTATCAGAATACCTTTTTAAAGTAACCCTTCCAAACCTGGCTGATCTAAAAGCACTGCGTACGTGTGTGTGCATGTGTGTGATGTATAGGTTGTGGGTCTGTATCGTCTCTGTGGCTCTGCGGCGGTTAAAAAGGAGCTGCATGATGCGTTTGAGAAGGACAGTACATCGGTCACACTCGATGAAGAGCTGTACCCTGACATCAATGTCATTACAGGTGAGGTCACACACATGCTTGCACACACACATGAATGCACATCTCGAGTTCCTCAGTCATATTTCGCAGTGCCATGTGTGCAGGCATTTTGAAGGATTATCTGCGTGAGCTGCCATCGCCGCTCATCACACGGACTCTGTATGAGGTGGTGCTGGAGGCCATGTGTGTGAGCCCAGTTTGCAGGAACGACACACACCGATCACACAGCACCGTCACCCTGCTGCAGTGTCTGCCTGAACCAGAGAGGGTACTGTGTGTGTGTGTGTGTGTGTGTGTGTGTGTGTGTGTGTGTGTGTGTGTGTGTGTGTTTTTCTGTGTATATAGTGTGTTTAGTATAGTGAGTATAGTGTGTTACTGTTGATTTAGGGAACTGGCGCAGCATTAACAAAATGTACATTTTTCTCACATGCCTGATCAATAATCGTGCGTGTGTGTGTTTGTGTGTGCGCATGTGCACTCTCTCCAGGCCACACTGTCTCTCCTGTTGGATCATCTGTCTCTGGTGGCTTCCTTCAGCGACTATAATTTAATGACATGTCAGAACCTTGCTGTGTGTTTCGGCCCTGTTCTTCTCACTCCGACGCAGGACTCATGGAAAAGGGCAGGGCCTAGCGCTTTCCCATCAGCCACTGCAGGACTCGGAAGCAGCCTGGGAGGAAAAAGCTTAACGCAGCAGAGCATGGAGATGGCCAGCGCTGTGGACTTCAAGCGGCACATCGAGGCTCTGCACTATCTGCTGCAGCTCTGGCCGAGTGAGTGAGAGCTTAACGTCTTCTTTCACTGCATGTTCCTAAATCACACATTGACAATAAGTCTGCAGTTAAATAATGAACAGAACTGTTTTTTTTTTTTTTTAATTAGTGGTCTGCTTTCTGGCCGTCTCAGCAACAGGAGGTTTGAGTTGTGTTTTTATTGTTTTGTTTTTTGATCTCAATGAGGATCTTACAATTGGCTAGATGTTATGGAATGGATAAAACATTGTGGGGCGGGCTGTTATAGGAAAGTGACCAGAGATGGGCTAAGTTACTTTTGACACCCCAGAGTGGATTATTTTCCATCTGCAGCAGATCCACAACTGTTTTATTCCCCTTGTACTGCTGCAATTTGGTAAAAATGACCATATATAAAATTAATTAATGAACATGCTGTAAATTCTAGACATTGGACTACTGATCAGAAGGTCGTGAATTCAAATCACAGCACTGCCACGCTGCCTCTCCTGGGCCCTTGAGCAAGGCCCTTAACCCTCAACTGCTCCGTTGTACAAATGAGATAGATGTAAGTCGCTCTGGATAAGAGTGTCTGCTAAATGACCCTGTTAGACAAGTTAGTTCCTGTGATCACTTACTTTATAGCAGGTGTACCAACCTTTCCGGTTTTCTCTCACTTGACTCCGCTGTCCTGAAGCTGGAAAACGTATTGACTTTTACAATAAGTTTAAGTGCTCACACTGAAAACTCCTTCCATAAACCATAAATAAATGTCCAATCAGAAGACTAAATTCCACGCTTTTCTTTTAGTAAATAACATGCTTTGTATAACACACTTTATTAGATTTAGATTATTTGGAGCTTCCTGAATACACGTTCCTGTGAATGAGTTGTTCCTATATTGTATAGAAACAAGCGCCTTAATATAAACCTGAGATTCAAATTACAGCGTAATGCATAAATTGTTTTTTAAAAATAAAATGTTGTGATTATTGCAAATGCTTCCTTGCTTTAACAAAATATTTCTATCATAGTTCCAACAGGAAGCCTGACAGATGAATCTCCCTACCGTTCAGAGGATGAAGAGGCTCCTCCTCCTCCCTCCCAGAATTCCCTGCAGCGTCGAGCTCAGCGTCCGTCATTACGCGTGGAGTTGCCACTTCCACAGGACGTGGGGGTGGTGTCACGCAGGGGGCGTGGCCGTCTGGAAAGTCCACCCTGTAATCGCTACGCTGGAGATTGGAGCGTGTGTGGGCAGGACTTCCTGACCAAGGACGATGCAGATTATGATGAGGTGGCAGGCAGTGGGAGCGATGAGGACGAGGAGAAGAAAAAGGACTGGGCGTACACGGACGACTTTGCACTGGACTTTGACGCGCCGTTTACATGCAGACTGAGTCTGAAAGACTTTGATAATCTAATTTCAGACCTGGAGCGTGAACTCGCCAAACAGATCAACATCTGCCTTTGAGCACCGCCACCGCCTAAAGCCCATATCTGCACTGCATTGAAGTCATTCAGCAGGAAGCACTGAATTAAATATGTGCTCAGATTAAACAGTTAGCTCAGATGGTGTTGATCAGCCAAGACATGATGTACGTCTAAACATGGACTGTGCTTCCTTTATTATTAAAATCGTTTTTGCTCTAAAGCTATGACGCTAACGTTGCTAAATAATGGATAATCCAGTTTAGGGCAGTGAAAAACCATCCAACCAATCTCAGCAGACATGCTCATACATTTTATCAGTTTACAGCATAAATATTAGCTTTAATCTTTTCCCCTTCAGCACATAGTTTGGTATCAATAAAACCATCAGACTCACAAAAACACGGAAGACTTAATGGTCATTTTAAATAATTTGGATGTTAATAATATCCAGGTTTTTTTTTTTTTTGAGGAAATATGCTATTTTATGACATTGAATATTATTGAGACAAACCTTTAAGCATGCAGTTTGCTCAAATTTAAACTGGAGTCTATAAGTTTTCCCTGTTTGTTAGGTACATTAGTCTTATAGTTACTCCAGCTTCAGACACCTTCATGTCTCAACTGATTGGTGAAGAAGATTAAATCCTGGAGTCGGTACATAATTAAAGGCCCTATGCTGGAAAAATGCACTGCAGATACGGGCGGGTATTTATGTGGGCGGTTTAACGATGAAGGTTGACGACAAGCAGGTCCTTCTGCTTTAGTAAAGTGTGAAGTTATATTTAATAGGGTAACCAGACTGAGGTGTGTGTGTGTAGGGCAAGTCAAATCCTGCAGCACTTCAGAAGCACAGAGGTTAGTTTTCATTCCCAACACAAACACAGTACAACACACACGCTCTAAAAAGGACCAAGCTGTAAATGAGTTTCCTATGGATTCCTTGGACAACTTCTGGTCTCTAATATCTTTTCCATTGCATTAATACTAAAATCACCCCGGCTCGTTCAAAATATCACCACCATCTTCATGCCTTTATGGTCAGGATTCAGTAGCACTGCATTACCGACTGCAGTTAGTACACCACTTTATTCAACACCATGTATTATACGTTTCCTGGGGTGTTTCCTAGCAGTTTGGAGTTAAATTATAACGTCACTTCACACAGCTCTTTCTAAAAGGCACTATCTTGTCTCACGATACAAATTATTAGCTCTGTTTAGGTAGGAAGGAAACGGGTGATGATTCTTCCATTCAGGAAAAAAAAAAATCAGAATCTGTGACTACCTTCAGGTCTGAGAGCAATAAGACTGCATTAATATACAAAGATGATGTGGACGGTCATACCCCGGTCCCTTAATGAGGCAGCTGCTTAGACAGGTTTCTGTTTGGAAAGCAGAATAAGGAAAGCAAATTACCAAGGTTATCCGACTTGGTCGAATTTGTAGTTTTGATCACATTTATTGATTTGCCAACAATAACGGAACAGAAAATGCATTCATATGTACATACAGTTAATAATGTCAAGTGTCAAGTTTGGCTCCTGTAATCACTTTCACAATAGCGGCTATAAACAGTCATTCCTTCACCAGCCTATCTCGCCTTCTCTCTTGCAGTCATTAAGACAACATATGCAGTTTATCATGTTACCAAGAAACCTTGTCATAAAATGAGGGTGTTAATATAAGGGTGATTCTCACGAAGTCTGTCAAAACGATATCAAATTATTATCTTCCTCATTTCAGTGATTTTTTTTTTTTAATTTAGTAACTAAAATAGAATGCGAACTTTTATTTTTTGATAAATGTGTTATAATAAAACAATTTAATACAGTTTTATTCCAATTTCATGGCAGCATGATCCAGAATAATTCTCATTACCGATATGGCAATGTGACAGTGAGACCATTAATTAGAATACACTTTTCGAAGATTTTTTTTTTTTTTTTTACATTTACACAAATGAGCACATTAAATGAAAAGCACAGTCCATGAAAATTAATAATTTTTATATTTTAAATTTTATTCCAAATGAAATAACTCTCATTGCCGATTCAATTTTTCCAAATAATTTCATTATCAAGAAACTGTTCACAAACACTTGTGGATAACAGTTAAGGAACATATGACAAAATGAACAAATTATTGTCTCTGAGAGATAAAAGCTTATAAGAAACTGGGCATTTTCATGCACAGTGATAATGGAAAGTCCATTAAAGGGACAGTGTACTTTTTATAGGCAGGTGAAGCCACGTTAGAGTAATGAACATTTAATACGGACGCGATAATTTTCAATAAATTCAAATATTTTCTTTTGTGAAGTACAATAAATATTACACTAACCATAAATATAGACATTTTTTCATAACTTTTCATGATTACATGGATTTTATATGAAACGGATTTTTTATTAAATGAAAAAGAAATGCATTCCGATAATGAGAATTCACTGGGATTTTTGGTTAAATTGTTATGAAATTGGGCTAAATTATGCCAAAACCTTACTTTCTTTTGGCCAAAGCCAAAATATAGAACTTTTAGGAGACTGTTGAATCCCTTTTAAGCACAAGGGAAAACGCGGTGTATGAGCTCTTGACAGGCGCAACAACAAGAATTTTCACCTTGAGATTGCGTGATTAAATACCAGTGATGCCACATGAGTGGCCAGAAGTCTAGAGAGCAAATTTGACTGAGCTCTCTGGGTGGGAGAGATGGCGTATTGTCCTGTCCCATCGTTCACAGCAATGCTAGCCAACCTCAGGGGTCTGTGAGCTCATGTATGTATGGGAGAGCAGATAGCACTTTCCTCCAAGTGTATTACTCAGCCTTATACTGCCGCACAGTTGACATTGAATTTGATTGGCCACAATGTGTGCTTTTTTTCCTTTATTTTCTTATTTTGTGTACCGTGACCATTTGGACAGTGGTTCTGGCTATAAAATAAGTATTAGGCATTTAGCGGTAAATCACGGCACATATTTTTGACAACTCAAACTGATGAAAATAAGAAATAAACCATTATTTATCTTAGTTCTTCCTAGCTGTAATTGTGTTGTTTAAACAGAAGTAATAATCTACAACAATAACCTACAAAAATCTACAGTAATAACCTACAACAGATGTAAACAGGGAAAGAGAGTTTTTGTGCAATTGGCTTTACAAAGTCAACAAGAAATCAGAGCAATCTTTTTACAGACTGCTGCAAACTAAAGAAATGAGAAGGAGATGGAGGTAGTTTTATCTTTAAGCTGACTACAGCCTTCGCAAATGTTCGTAATTATGCCAAAGCTTGTACTTAACTTTTTTTTGCTTTTTAATAAAAGGAATATTTTAGCAATATTTTACTCTAACCTTTAGAAATATGCATAAACATTACTGTTGGTTACTATGAAAATGAACCAATATTCTAGATATTTTTTTTTATTCAACAAAAGGAATTTTTACACTGATAAAGAATAGGGAAAAAATGGTGCATTTTGGTGAAATCTTTCTTTTTTTAACATCATGACAAAATCAAATCATGCACATGGTATCATAAATTGAATCAAATTATTTTATATGTGTAATTTATATTTATATTTATTTTTAATTATATTCAATGTGTTATGTATCATTTAGAATAATATTGATGTGCTTACTCATATGTTATTGTTTCTATTGTGACAGTTTTCCTCTGTGTGTGTGTTAGCTTTCACCGTCCTGCTCCTGTAGCTGTAGTGTGATATGAGGGAGTTAGCTAGTGGGTGGAAATTGACAGGAAAAATCTGTCTGCTTACGTAGCTGCCTCATCAAGAGTCAATCACCTGTGCAAACAAGTTACATTTCAGTTAGGCTGTATTTCAGCATTAAAAATTCTAAACCGTCTCCTCTTCTCTAGTTATATTCAGAATTAGGACTCAGTTACTGACTTATTTGTATTGTCTACAAATTGTTAGGAGTGAAATCTGAAATTTTCTATACATGACTATCGATTTAAAGCAGCAGGAAAGCCTGTGCAGTGCCTTTTTATCAAGTCTTCTTCCCCCTGAAATAAATCTTGCCATCCAGTGTGACATGCCAGCATCACTTGAAGCCAAATGTTCTGTAAAGTTGTCCACTGGGACATTCCATCACTGGTCCAGCCTTAATGTCCGGGATGCTTTACACAATCTGTTGTTTCCTGTGCCCCATAGCCCTCAGAGATCCTAAATGTCTATGAGCCATCACAAAGTCCTAGGATTTGGCTTCTGAACTTTTTGATCTAACCTCTAAGCTACCAGTCAGGTGTCTGGATTTCAGTAATATTCAGTATTAGAGGGAAACTGCATTTTTGCTTTCATTTAGAAGGAATAGTTGAGCTTAATTTGCACAGTTCACTTTGAGCTTGTTAGCATTTCAGCAAAGAAGGAAGAATGAGCAAATGATGAATCCACACTCGGATCATTTAGCCTCAAAAACGAGCACAACGTGGATCAGCTAATCAGGACACACACAAACACTTTCTAAAAACTTGCTTTCAGACCAAAGACACGTTTGATGGTTCTTTGGGACTTCTGTATTGCGTATATGGTTACACGATGTTGCTGCTTACTTGGTTGAGTGTAGTAGTACACTGTGTATCCGTTGCCAGTGTTGCACTGTTTCTTTAACATTTAAGCACGGTACATATGTTTATCCGACTGTGATTTTGTTAATTAAAAAAAAAAGATGATGGAAAATGGACATATGGAATTCAAAGGCCATTATAGAGCAAGAGTTTGCTCATCATGCAAAAATGTTGTAATCATTGACTTTGTTCTAAACAGTATTATTTTGTATTGCACATTTACAGCAAGCACTTACTTTTTTTCTTTGTACTTTGCCTATGTGTACTAGTGTAAAAAAAAAAAAAAAAAAACTCTTAAATTGGTACCTTTAAGTACCCTTCAGTGTTAACCAAATACAAATAAAAGCACAGTATTATAATTCAACACATTTCTCATGAAATGAGAATGATTGTGTTCAATTTTTGGAACTGTTTACATGTGTTTGTTAAATCCTACTTTTCATATTTTGTGTCTAAAGTTGCTTTACTGTATAGTGCCCCCCCCCCCATTCTCAATCATCAGTGGGAATTATATTTCATTATTTGACGCTTCCAGGAAGATGTCAGTGGGTTTTTTGAGTGGCCTGCAGTCTCTAAACCTCAGTTCTGTTAAACATTTTAAGGATTTGTGAGTTTGGCTTCATGAACAACTGGAATACTAGATGTGTCTGCTCAGAAATTCTTCCTAAAGGTCAAAGTTCTGAGTCTCATATTGGATATAACCCACAATGCACTGTGTGAGAACAATGTGGATAACATTTCATTTTTTAAAGGATAAATTGCAGCATGCTTTTCCTTGAAATGTGTTATGAATTAAATAGAATAATGTGTTTGCATTCAGTTACATCCCTCCTACCTACATAGTGAGATCATAAAATAGGTCTTCTTTGAAATCCATACACAATTTTATTGCAATCCAAATACATTAAATCTACCTCATTTACTTCGGATCACCACATGTCTCATAACTATACAGACCCTGTAGCTCTAAACATATTCAGTAGCTTAGTCCTCTCTGTAGTACACTGCCTTTTGGTAGTAAAGGTAACTAGAAGAACATCATATTTATATAATGGGGTTAAATCTCAAAGCCCATTTTATCCTTCTAATTTGAGAGAATTGTTCTAAACACTTGAGGTGGTATTACACTGGTCACTGACATTTAGCTAAATGAGGAGACCTGTAACTGGCTGAGGACCTCCTCATAACTCTCCTGCAGGGGACAAGAGCAAGAAAGTGTTAAATCTCCACTTGTCAAAAAAGTGCCTTTGTTTTAACATGCATCTCAATACTCGATCGAATACTTAAGTATTATCGGTGAACTCATTTACAACAAGCTTCAAGATTGAAACCTGGAATCAATATTGATTATCTCGTTACTCTGTGTTGGTGTAAAAGACAAAATTCCTGCTTAACTGCAATCTTCCACCGAAAAGCAGTGACTTTTTTTTTCCTCCCTTCAGAAAACTGACTTAACATCACACGTGCAAGGTGGCTTGTGTTTTGGGTTTTTTTTTTTTGTTTGTTTGTTTTTTTTTAAAGTCTAAATCAATGATCACTATTCCCTACAACCAATCACAAATTTCAGCCAATCACCATTGTTCCCAATGACAACATAGTAATAACCTAATGTCTTTGGTGTATGGGAGAAAACCCACACAGGCATGGGGAGAACATGCACAGTCTACAAGGAAAGGCACCCTGCTCAACGTGGGGATTGAACCCGGGACCTTTTTGGTGTGGGGCTACAGCTGCCCTTTGATCACCCCTGTTCCCATCAATTAATTACTGAACACTGGCGTTTGTTCCACACACAGCTCATGCGTCTTTGTTGTTCACTGTAAACTCATCTTCTTCTGTAAACAGGTACCAAGAGCACAGTGCAATCAATTGTTTGGAAGTATAAAGTGCATGGCACTGTTTTGTCACTGCCACGATCAGGAAGAAAACGCAAGCTATCACCTGCTGCTGAGAGAAAATTGGTCAGGAGGGTGAAGAG
>JAQMCW010000006.1:17174890-17185471 GCA_030068335.1 Chrysichthys cranchii
ATGCCAAAATCATCAATATTAAAACAATGAAAGGCTTGAACTACTTCAGTTGGTGTGTAATGAATCTAAAATATATGGAAGTCTAATGTTTATCAGTACATTACAGAAAATAATGAACTTTATCACTATGCTAATTTTTTGAGAAGGACCTGTACTTTGTTCTGGTGAACTATCTATCTATCCATGGATAGACAGAGAGAGAGAGATGGTTAGCGTGGCTGAATTCACAAATCTGTTCGTAAGGTGGATACGTTTTATATAAGCATATAGCTCTGACAGTAGTTCTCACTGTAACATAATCAATCTATTATATTTTCTAGGTTAATGCCTAAATTCTAATACATCACTGTATGTATAAATAACAGCTCATACACATGGATTTGTGTGGCCGACGCTTCACATTTTCTCTGCGAATAAATTAATTTTAAAAAAAAGGTGAAGCTTTCCGTTTGATGTTTATATATTGTTTATAGAAGGAGTCTGCGGTGTTGGCACTTTATAACCCTCAGTAAGTTTCCCGACATGGGAGAGAGCAGAGGAGGAGGTTTTTTATGCTTTTCAGAAAAGAGAGGATGGTGAAGGTGTGCCTGTTTGTAACATAGATGAGAACAGAAACAAACTTGTCCTTCGGACTTCCACAGACTTACATTTAACTTTAAACTGCTAAGAAGGGCAACACATTGTTCATTAATGAATCACACGTTGTAATCGTGTCCGTAAGCGGAGTAAACCCCTTGAGCCAAGGCCCTTAACCTCAAATGCTCCGTTGTATAAATGAGATAAAAATGTAAGTCGCTCTGGATAAGGGCGTCTGCCAAATGACGGTAATGTAATGTATTGTAAACCGTGCTGTTATGTAAAAATATTGCACTCTGGTATATCATGTGGGTAAAATGCATCGTAGATCTCCTGATGTGGTTGGAGGTATCAGATTTAAATCATGCTTTAAAGGCATCTTGGGTACATTCGCATGTGCTGATCGCTGGGGAAGATATGACCAAGGATAGAGACTGTGTTTGAGCACTGGATGTTTGTTTGTGATATTAAATGGGTACAAATTTGTTCGTTAAAGTGGTAAAGTACACAGGGAGTCTCTGGATTCTACCTCAGGATTTTATACGCTATATCCCTGTAACAGAGATGCTGTGAAATTCAATCTCCCCTCTTTCTGTCGTTCCTCTAGGTCAAATATGCAAACACGCACACACACGCTTTTATTTCCTGTTGTTCCCTCTCTTTCTCTCTCTCAGCAGTGGTGAAGCACAGATCGGGTGGCAGCTTCGTGATTGGCTGTGTGATCTATTATTGTTACAGCCAATTAAAGTCACAGCATGGTAGAATCTCTGCTCACTGCTCTCTCTCTAGCTTTCTGCCTCCTTTTTTCCCCCAATACCTACACACATACGCTCTTGCTCAAACACACACACACATTCAGTCACAAATAACCTCACAAGTCACTCTCTCTCTCCCAGCACAGCTCTCGGAGTTGCCGTGCGCTCTGCCTTCCTTCTACAACTCACCTGATTCTGTTTTCTGTTCACAGACCGTCGATTAATGAGCTTATACGCTGTATGTAGAAAATAAGACCACTCAAATATCAAACTAAAATTCAGTTTTCCCCGACTCGCTTTCTCCTTTCTTCTGTTTAACCTCAGTACCAGGTACATCTGGATCTGGAGTTCTTAAGAAGATTTAAAGTACTGTCTGTATGAAGATGACGCTGTCAGATAACCATGTTGCTGGCTGTGTGCTTGCTTTGACGCCACATTACCCATTGTGCACCATTGTCTCCGTTTGTGCCACAGGTAAGGGATGACAATAAGAGGCAGCATCCGTGTCTCGTGGAGTTCTCCAAACTGCCAGAACAGGAGCGCAGCTACAACCTACAGATGTCCTTGGAGACGCTGAAGTACGTGCCACATAAAGATAATTAGTGCACTAGTGAATAGCTGGGCCGTTTAATCCCAGGCTGAGAAAAGACAGAAAAAATAATATTAATCACAAAGTAGGTGCAAAGGCTGCCTGTGCGACTCCTGTGATCTCAAGAGAAGTGATATATCCATCGAAGAACTGCTATTTCAAGCTGTGAGCTAAAGCTGTAATTAGTGATGCGTTTTCTAAGAATTTCACTCAGTGACTAAATCATATAAAAGCTGTGCAAATAAAACATGCATGTAACGAATTACAAAGAGGTCATTGCAAATTTAACCAATGCAGCTTACAAATTTTAGTAATAATACATATATATATATATATGTGTTTGTGTGTGTTTGTGTGTGTTTGTGTGTGTGTGTGTGTGTGTGTGTATACAGTCGAAACCAGATATTTACATACACTTCAGGGAAAAAATACAAACTTTTTTTTCTTTACTGTCAAACATTACATTTTCTGTTTTAGATCAATAAATATTAACATATTTTTTGTATTTGTTAAATGTCAGAATAAAGAGAGAGAGTTTTATGGAATTTTTTTGTATTACTTTCAACAGTCAAAAATTTACATACACTTCCTTAGTATTTGGTAGAATTGCCCTGAAACTGTTTCACTTGGGCCAAACATTTCGGGTATCCTTCCACAAGCTTTCTACAATAGTTTGCTGGAATTTTGGCCCACTCCTCTTGACAGAACTGGTGTAACTGGGTCAGGTTTGTAGGCCTTCTTGCTCATGTTCGCCTTTTCAGCGCCGCCCACAAATTTTCTATGGGATTGAGATCAGGGCTTTGTGCAGGCCACTCCAATACCTTGACTTTGTTGTCCGTAAGCCACTTTGTAACTAATTTGGAGGTACGCTTGGGGTCATTGTTCATTTGGAAGACCCATTCACACCCAAGCTTTAACTTCCTGGCTGATGTCTTCAGATGTTGCTTCAATATATCCACATATTTTTCTTTTCTCATGATGCCATCTATTTTGTGAAGTGCACCAGTCCTTTCTGCAGCAAAGCAGTCCCACAACATTATACTCCCACCCCCATGCTTCACAGTTGGGATGGTGTTCTGAGGCTTCAACGCTTCCCCCCTTTTTCCCTCCAAATATACTGTTTATCATTATGGCCAAACAGTTCAATTTTTGTTTCATCAGACCACAGGATATGTCTCCAGAAATTAAGATTTTTGTCCCCATGTGCAGTTGCAAACTGTAGTCTGGGATTTTTATGGTGGTTTTGAAGTAATGGCTTTCTCCTCCCAGAGTAACCTTTCAGCTCATGGTGTACAGGACTCGTTTTACTGTGGATAATGACACTGTCTTACCAGCTTCAGCCAGCATCTTCACAAGGTCTTTTGCTGTTGTCCTGGGGTCGATTCACACATTTCACACCAAAAAATGTTCCTCTCTGTCGCTCAGAATCCGTCTCCTTCCCGAGCGATACGATGGTTGTACATTCTCATGTTTTTATACTTGTGTATTGTCTGAACGGATGAATGTGGAACCTTCAGGCATCTGCAAATTGCACCTAAGGATGATCCACACTTGGGGAGGTCTACAATTCTTTTCCTGATGTCTTGGTTGATTTCTCTTGATTTTCCCATGATGTCAAAGAAAGAGGCTCTGTGTTTGAGGTGTGCTTTTATATGCATCCACATTTGTTCCACCAACTAATTCGCATCGATTCAATGAACCAATCAGAAGCTTCTTAAGCTCAGAATGGAATCATCTGGAGTTTTCTTTTTGTTTAAAGACACAATAACCTTAGTGTATGCATACTTCTGACTTTGATGAAAGTGATACAAAAAAAATGCATAAAAATTCTCCCTCACTCGATTTTGACATTTACAAAAATGTAAAAAAAAAAAAAAAAAAAAGTTAATATTTATTGATCTAAAACAGACAAAGTTTACTATGATTTAATGTTTGACAGTAAAGAAAAAAAAAGTTTTTGTATTTTTTTCTGAAGTGTATGTAAATATCTGGTTTCAAGTGTAAATCTGTATGTGCTCAACTGTACAAGATCTAGCGAATGAACATATTAGGACTGTAAGTACAGGTAATATAAAAAGGTGAAGGAAAGATGATTGTACCGTACAGGTGGATATGCTGTTGTGACTAAGTGGGAGCTGGGCGCAGGAAAGGAATTGAACATGATGATAAATGTCAATCCTGTCATGGTGTGGATTACCGGGAGTGCTCTAGGGTCCAGCGGGAGTCTGGATTTTTCCTCTCTCGTCTTTACCTTCTTTTGCCGCAGCTTTCCTTTGAAATCAATAAACCGTCTGAAATCTGACACATCGACATCTCTAGATGCTGCGTAATCCTCCCTGGCGATGCTCTCCCTGTCCTATGAGACAGCTGTTTGCAGTTTCTGCTTGTTTTTGCTCTTAGTCTTGTCTTTAGTATGCAACCTGCGTTCTTTTTAAAGTATTTCACTTTTTGAGCTGTGTGCTTCTAAGCTGTTTTTTTTGCCCAGCATTCACCCATTTTAGTCACAATCACCGGTTCCCAACCCTGGTCTCGGACTAACTGTCCTGCACATTTTAGTGCTTTCCCTGGTCTAATGCACCCACTTCCTCTCTGTTAATTATCTGATTAGATGTATCAAGTCTCCTGGGAGCAGGAAAGCAGGAAAGTGTACAGAGATAATGGGTTCTCCAGGACCAGAGTTGGGAACCTGTGCGCTAGAGCGTATAAATCGTATAGATAAATTGTATAGAAGCTAACGATCTGAGGGAGGGAGGGGGAGAGAGAGAGAGAGAGAGAGAGAGAGAGAGAGAGAGAGATCTAACACACATTCCCTCTAAGCTATGTGAAGCCAGTCTTTGACTCCTGGACTACAGATACCATGGCATCTCTGAGATTAGAACTCGCAAGGGCAAAACCTTAGACAGTTTTTCCTTCAGATTTCATTCTGCTGCTGCTGGCGCTGGAAGATAAGCGATTCAGTTACTCTGGCAACCAGTAATGGCCACATATTTGGGCTTTGAAAAGATGAACAGTCATGAAGAGATTGTTCAATGGTGTTGCTTACAGTCATCCCTTCATAACGAAAAAGAAATCATGCTATTATATGAAAATAATTAACAACAAGCGTGGCCTGACTTGAAGCAGATTCACTGATACGAAATTAGAGTTGATTATTTAGCTGTACCAGCACATACTCAGAAGTGCTATAGTCGTCTTTTATGCAACAGTTATTTCAAGGTCACTAATTTGATTGGGGGGCATGCCCAGAGAGCTTATATTTACTATAACCACACTCGGCTTGTCCGTGGTTGCATCGTGAAATTCCACTTCCTTTTTCGAAACCGTTACAACAGCAGCGTATTTATGTAAAATAGTAATATGGTAGTAATATTTTCAGCTTCGTCCAACCAACTTTCGACCTCTTGTAAATTTCCTGTTTTGCCCGTCCCACTTCCCCAGCAGCTCGAGCCGACATTAACAACATATCTGCGGAGCGTTTCCGGATCTTCCGTGCTGAAAAGACGTACTGCGTGAATGCTGGGAAGTGGTACTTTGAGCTGGAGGTGGTGACGGCAGGTGAGATGAGGGTGGGCTGGGCTCGTCCTGGGTGCCTGCCAGACCAGGAGCTGGGCTCCGATGACCAGGCCTTCGTGTTTGATGGATTTAAGGTAAGGAAAGTGGGGAAAAAACCCTAATTATACTGATATGGGTGAAACAAAGCAGAATAATTTAGCTTAAGTCTGAGTACAGGTGCACTGTGACTACTTTTTATTTTATACACATGAATATGACATTATGTGACAGAAGTCATAGACTTCCTAGTGTTCAACCCTGAAAATAGATGTGGATTATATGATGTGTAATGTGAATAACGGGGTTTTAACTAAATGGTTTCTTGAATTAAATAAACAACTTGTCACCCTACCTAGAAACTCACTTTTATTCTAATCACATGTTAATTATATTAGGATTGGTGGCACAAAGCCACAAGTGAGAAACAGGATTGAAGTAGGTGTGGTGCATCAAAGGTTAATATTAGGTCCCTCTGTGTTGTCTGCTTACAAGAATCTTTTGTTGAATGCAGCAGGCGAGACAGTTAAAATAGCTAACTGTTTGTCTACTGCACAGAAATAGACTCAGTTTTGATAAAATGCTGCCTCTCTGTCTGTGGTATACTGTGCCCCAAAACTTATTCTGGCTCACTTTCTGACTTTCAGTGTGGCTTTGATGACTTTTTTCCAAGTGTAGCCGATCTTAGTAAGTGTTCTGATTCACTGAGCACTTTAAGGGATACTACTGATGGTCAAATAGGTTGTTTCTTGAGAGTTTATTCTCTCACTCATTCACTCACTTACTCATCTTCTGCCGTTTAATGCAACAGGGTCGCCGGGGAAACCCGGAGCCAATCCCAGGTGACACACCCTGGGCAGGTCGCCAATCCACCGCAGGGCCAACACACAGAAACAGATAACCATTCACACTCACATTCACACCTACGGGCAATTTAGAGTAGACAATTAGTCTAACTGAGAGTTCATTATCTAAATAAAATAGTTGTGTGACTGGTTATCGCAAGTTTGTGGCATAAATTTTAGCATAGTCGGAGAAGAACGTTTATTAAACGGGCATAAAGTGAGTTATGAGGTTGTGAAGCCGGTCAGACAGATTTGTGTTCCTCTAGAAAATAACAGTCGTATAAAGGGACAGAATGATTCAGAAGTAAAGTTACCAAAAAATGCTGAAAAATGAATGGAAGTCAATGGAAGGCTAAAGCTAACTGAGCCGCTCACTCCCCCCATGGGTGGTACGCATTCCATGGTATAACACTTTATTACCCCCTTGGTATTTCCAAAATTAAAAAAAAACCCAAACAGACAAAAAAACTGGAACCTATTTCTAAACCAAATGCTGTCTAGCCCATTCCTATTGTTCATTTAAAACATGTCCATTCTGATGCTGAGGTGTAATGTAGCCAGTTAGCCCACTTGTATCTGACCATGTCCCGAAGCTTTATTTGATGGCAAAATGAAGCTTATGATGGCTGTGAACTGAGTGTGTTATTTCCCCCCAGCTGCCTCTGCGTTTCAGCCAGAGTGACTCAGAGCTCATGGGCCCAGGTGCAAAGAGAGCATGAGAGTGTGTGCATTTGCATGATAGAGAAATAGGAAGGAGTAGGATTGCTTATGGGGGGGTTGAAATTTAACAGCCAAGAAGAGCCCTCAATACCGTCGTCATCATCATTATTAGCATCAGTGAGAGCTGTAAATATGGAGAGGCCAGGTGGGTGCCTGAGAGCACCAGATAAGGAAGGAAGAGAATGTATGTTGCTGTGCCTTGTTAAAATAAACGTATAATGTAAACTCAACTCACGTCGATGTCTTTTATTATAGTATGAGCTCTTCTCTCTAATCTGTGTGGGTGTATGTGTGTACATGCGTGCGTGTATTTTATCTCCAGGCCCAGAGGTGGCACCAGGGGAACGAGCACTTTGGACGTTCGTGGCTGCCAGGAGATGTTGTAGGCTGCATGGTGGACCTGAATGAGCACACCATGATGTTCACGCTGAACGGAGAGGTGCTGCTGGACGACTCGGGCTCTGAGCTCGCCTTCAAGGACTTTGAGGTCTGGGAAGGTTAGTAACAAGTCTATGCATTTCCTGGTTAGAGTAAGACAGGGAGATGGGGTGTGTGTGTGTGTGTGTGTGTGTGTGTGCGTGTGTGCAGGGAAAACACAAACAGTAGCATAAGTGGTTATGGATAATGCATGTGTAAGAAAGGAAGTCTTCTGTGAGTAGGTGTGAAGTGGTAGAAGATTGTAATTTTACATTGCAGAGCTGTCACAGAGCCACTGGTGGACTCCTAAACACAACCCTCACTTGCTCAGCTCTGTGTTTTCGGATCATATCCTGTTTCTGTTCTCTCAAGTAAATTGGATTGTGACCTCACCATGGCGATAGCATAAAAGTGGTAATTTAATTCAAATGAGTTCTACTGTGCTGGAAATATAACGCATATGTCACTGTTGGGAAGGCAGAAGTGATGCTGATTTTCTATTAAATATTCTCACGGACACAGTATGCAGTACAAAATCTGGATCATTTATTAAAATTATATAAAAAAAAATAAAAATAAAAAACAAAACTTTTCACTGTCTGCATGTATTTGCCCTGCTGGGGGTGTGTGATTGCTCTGTGCTTTTCTTCATGGACGTTGCAAACTCGGAAAACACAATTAAAAGAAGGCAGAACTCAGAACTGATACAGAGACCCAGTAGGATGCTGTCGGTTTTTTCGTTACGATATACACCTATTCCCTCTGTTTGGCCTTCAGCAGCTCTCTGTGAAGCACACAGGATACATACACATATATATAAATGTGTGTGTGTGTGTGTGTGTGTGTGTGTGTGTGTGTGTGTGTGTGTGTATTTAATTACACACAGGAGTGGCCAATCATTCATTTCCCGCTCGTACTCTGTGACTTCTCCTCCCAAGCACAGCCGGTACTCAATCACTCCCCCGCTGCCACAAAATAGCTTACCAGAATTTCTTACATATTAATGTAGTCTAAGAGGGGTGTAACGATACATCGGGACCAGATGCATTGCGACACAAAAACGTGATGGTATGTGCTGTGGAAATGTGCAGTTCACATCATGGAAATCTGCCGGTTAAACATCTAATGCAGGTGCACTGTTTGAACACCAGCGGTCCCGATCTGCAGAACTCATGTATCGAGAGAATATGCTAGTCATATGGTCACATTCTTTTGTGGAGAGCCTGACCTCATCATAGCAGTTAAAAACAAGCTTCAAAACAACAGCATTCATTCGGGCATTCTAGCTGACTTTGGAGCTCTATTTTCAGTTTAAAATGAAGTCTTGGGTGCTGCCACGATGCTCATTATGTTTCAACCGATCGTCTTCCCCAGGTCAGAGACTTTCTGGAAGGAACTGTACATTTGCTTAAAAGATGTAGTGTAGCTGTAATACATTTTGTTCACATTATTAAAATATGTTTTTCGCTGTTTTTTGATTTCAGTTTCATACAGACAAACGCACATGGTTTTGCACTGTTCTAGAGTAATTTCAGTCATAGAATTTCTTCATCTGAATTTGGTGCGTAATATTCTGAAAATCGATTTGAATTGAATCGTGAAGCCTGTATCGTCAATCAAATTAAATCGTTACAAGAGTGCATTGTTATACCAGTAGTAGCTAATATTGGGTAAACTTCATGAGCTTTATCAAAATTTATGTGTCTTGTCTGTCATGAAGCCTAATCTAGCCCAGCTATACATTTACAGGTGACTGATATGAGTCAGGGGTGGCACAGTGGTGCGGTGGTTAGCACTGTCGCCTCACAGCAAGAAGGGCCTGGGTTCGACCCCCGGGGTTGACCTGGGCGCGTTTCTGTGTGGAGTTTGCATGTTCTCCCCGTGTCTGCGTGGGCTTCCTCTGGGTACTCTGGTTTCCTCCCACAGTCCAAAGACATGTACAGAGGGGATCAGGCTAATTGGCTACTCTAAATTGCCCGTAGGTGTGAATCATTGTCTGTCTCTGTGTGTCACACAAATCAAATTTAAGTCAAATGTAAGTCAGAGTAAAAATCGAACAAGTGGTGCTGGCTTTGTATATGTAAGCATGTAGCTTTTCATCAGTCCTACAACAAAACAGCACCAAGTTGTTGTTTGTCATAAGTCAGTCAGGCTGTGCTGTCTTTTTTTACCATGTGACTTTCCTGATTTTTAAATCCCCTTTTCCTGTAAGTTGAGTTTTCGCCTCTCAGATTTGTGATTTTAGATATTCATCTAATTACGCTGCACCACTAGATTTTCAGTCCCGTGTCTGAAAATAACACCCACTCAGTTTATAAATATATGTCTATGACTAATTAGGCTCAAATACTGTGCACTGTTTTTAGCTGTTGCTATTTAAGCTGAGACTAGACGACGGTTTTGGACATAGAGAGGAAACTCAGACTGACCTGGCGTTAACCACCCTGCTGTTACTAGAAATGCTTTTTAATGACAGGTTATGAAAGGAAACGCTGCAATACAGCATGGTAACCTTTTACTGTGTCAATCTAAGTGTGGATGTTTTAATTAGGCAGACGTTTGATGAACTCTAGACTCATTTTTTGCAATCACGATCACAGCATTTTTTTATTTTGATTTGGGGGTGTGTATGATTTAACCTCCTGGCAAAGGCATCTACGTTTGCAGCTAAAATGTCCTTTTACTTAGCAATATTGATGATTCCCTAAGTGTTTACCAGAATAAAAAAAAGATTTTGTTGCGTGCGTGCGTGCGTGCGTGTGTGTGTGTGTGTGTGTGTGTAAAAGGCTTCTGAGATTCACTTTCGTACTGTCTGTGGTTTGGTGCTCTTACATACTAGGGGTGCAGAAAAGGGGTAATCAATTCAAATGGTTAACACAGTCACCAATGATGTTAGTTCACAAGTACAGAAGAAATAGAATTGGAAAACTACTCCAGGTTAATTCATATTGTTCATGCTATGTCAGGTCCTAAGCAAAAGCCAAACACGAGGAAACGTATTCTAGCCAATCCAACGTCTCCATTATCTACATCAGCCAAAACTGACTCAGTCATTGTGCTGTGTGTGTGTGTGTGTGTGTGTGTGTGTGTGTGTGTGTGTGTGTGTGTGTGTGTGTGTGTGTGTGTGTGT
>JAQMCW010000006.1:17230722-17243558 GCA_030068335.1 Chrysichthys cranchii
TGCCTGCCGATTTCTGCACTTCCGCCTGGATCCCAATGAAACGCCCTTCGGGGATTTTATACAGAGATTCAGCCCGCATTTGCGTCCTCACTCTGCCTTCGACTCGTGACACGGAATGATGATGGCTAAACAGAGTTCATTTGGCAGTAAAATAGAAGATATACAGTATATATAAAATGTATATAGCATAAAGCATTTTAATGTCAAGAATTACACTATATGGCCAAACATTTGTGGACACAACACCATCACACATGGTTCTTTCCCAAACTGGTGTCCCAAAATTCAAATCACAGAAGTATAGATGTAGGATGTAGCATTATAATCCCCCCCCACTGGAACTACGAAGCTCAAACCTGCTCCCCTGTGCACAAAGCGGGCTTCATGAAGACATGGTTTGCTTAGCTTAGAGTGGAAAAATCTGTGAGTGTCCTTGCACAGAGCCCTGACCTCCGCCTCACTGAACACCTTTCGAAATAACTGGAACACTGAATGCACCCCAGACCTCGTCACCCGACATCAGAGCCTGACTACACTTTTCGCTCTTGTGGATGAACGAGCACAAATCCTCACAGCGCCGCTTCAAAATCTAGTGGAAAGCTATCCCAGAAGTGTGGAGCTTATTATAATGCTGAAGAAAGGGGAATAAATCTGGAATGAGATGTTCAAATGGCTGTGATGATCAGGTATCCATAAATTTTCCCCATATAGTGTACTTAAAAATGATTCATTTATGACTATCAGTGATTCATTTATGACTCAAGGATTCATTTATGAGACTATCAGTAGGAACACGTACCATCTACCTGTCTTTCAGTAAACTGGAGGAAGACAGCCTTTACATGGCCTATGCTGACATCATGGCCAAGGTGAGAAAACGAGAAATAAGTGCATGAGGAGTCATTTAGTACACACTATTACCATTAGAGCCAACACTATTACCGTTACTCACCATACAGGTTCTCCTGACATGCTTTTTATTTCTCTGTGAATTGTTCACAGAGCTGCCATGATGAGGAGGAAGATGACGAAGAGGAAGTGAAGAGTTTTGAAGTGAGCATCCGTGTGGGATTATATTATTTTGATGTCAAGCATCGGGAATGGTTACACTTTTATAGCCTCTGACTAAATGTGTCTCAGACCTCCTGAACAGTTTTGAGTGAGCAGATTCAGGTAGAACGCTGAACTCGAGACATGTCAAACGATTAGCTGTAACACCAGGATCTATGGTATGGCTAGAGCGATATGGACCATGTAGTACCCGTCCTAAACAATAAGGCTTGCCTGTAGCGGTATGTGAGCTAAAAAAAACCACAAAAAAACAAAACATAAAAGGACATCAAGGATAGTGAAGTCACTGCCTTATTTTTCCTGGTAACCATCTTTTCTTGTGTACGTACAGGAGAAGGAGATGGAGAAGCAGAAGTTGCTTTATCAACAGGCTCGGCTCCACGATCGCGGTGCGGCTGAGATGGTGCTGCAGACCATCAGTGCCAGCAAAGGTACGCCTCTGATTAACTCTCAGCGTAATGGCAGATATTTTGTAAAAAGTTCAACATTTGCTTTTAAGTCCACGGAAATTAGAGTGTACTTTTAAATCAGGACATAAACCTAAAACTACGCACCGCTCAAGGAGCTTCAGGACTAGAGCCGTGATCCTTGGGCTTATACGTCCTGTGAGTGTTTTATCAGTCATATAGTGACTACAGTCCCAGAGTTGGTGACTTTGTTCCGACAGGTGAGATGGGGCCGATGGTAGCCTCTACCCTGAAGCTGGGCATCGCTATACTGAATGGTGGAAATTCCACAGTACAGCAGGTGTGTGGCGAAAAAACACTCATGGGTATTGGGTATCGAAGTGGATCTGTGTTTTTTTTGCTTTGTTTTTTCTTTATAAAGCTTTCGTTCTGTGCAAGAAAATGCTTTACAGCTTTCAGACATTTCTCCAAATGAATGTTCACTCATAGAAAATGCTGGACTACCTGAAGGATAAGAAGGACGTAGGATTCTTCCAGAGCCTGGCAGGACTTATGCAGTCTTGCAGGTAACAGCATCAGGAAACTCTTCGGGAGAATTTAGCACGCTGTTCTGTGCAGGTTAGCACAGTAAGTATGTATATGTGTGTTTGGTTTTCATTGCAGCGTTTTAGACCTGAATGCTTTCGAGAGGCAGAATAAAGCCGAGGGTCTGGGCATGGTGACGGAAGAAGGATCAGGTACGTTTAGAAAATGGGAGAAAGAAGAAGAAAAAAAAAAACTGTATACAACGTAACATCTGTTCTAATGTTTAATACTCTGTCATAGCAATAATCCAAATAATCTGCTGTATAACTTCATTTTTTCTACCTTTATATTTCTAATATACAGTGTTGTAAATTGGCCACTACTCCAAGGTTTAGTATTGACACCAAAACATGCCACGTGGTCCTTCTCATCTTTTACGGTCGTCCATTTTCCTGTCGTGTATTGTTTCAGATTGATTTGACTTTTGACCATTATTCAGCCATGATGTCATTCCCTGTCACGATTTTTAATGTTTAGAGCAGTTGCGTCTTTGTATGAAGCATTATCACTTAATTTCATTTATTTTATTTTGCTCTGCGCGTGTGAGTGCGTGTGAGTGCGCGATTGTCCATATAGCTGTTAGATGGGTGTATGTTTGTTCTGCTCTCTCACACGTCACTCCCATTTACACTTCATGGATCAGATTGACTAACGCCAATCCAAACTCCCAACACTTGTTTGATTTTGAAAGCAGTTTATGAATTACTGAAAATGTTCAAATGATTTTCATTAAAGGGTACCATGACAAAAAAAAATCTCTGCAGGACAATAAGTGCTAAAAAGGTTATTGAAGGAAGATAATATGTAGGATTTCAGGTTTTCGGGTCTCTTTTTGGCGTTTATTGTCCTTACCAGCTCCTTTTATCGAGTTATTTGTAAGTGGGGAAAAAAGTTTGCCAAGATCTGTTTTTTCTTTCATTGTTGATTGTGAGATTGTTTTGAGGATTCCTTTTCAACTTGAAAATGGAGCTCAAGTTGATTTTATTTCCTGCTGTTGCAATTTGTTTTATTTTCCATGCTCTCTTTTTTTTTTTTTTTTTTTTTGTCATAATACCCTTCTATTAAACCAGAGGCATGTGCTGTCTTTTATTGCTCTATCAAACAAACCTCTGCACTTTCAATTGGATTCAGTCAGCTACGTTCCTGCTAAATTACAGTGGTGTCCACACAGGGATAAGAATGAAACCAGTTATTAATTAGGTTTGCCTGCCACTTTATAATTTGACCAGTAATCAAATTCTCAAATCAGCGACCTATTTATATATTGCAAATATCTTGCGTAAGATACTTTTAAGATTCGGATGGTCACTATTTTAGAATGAATTTTATACTTATTGTATCTTTAGAAATTGATTTTAGATAGTGATACTTTATTTAAAAAAAAGGATACTTTATATTTTTTCAATATATGAGACACTAAAACAGGCACAAAAGGTATAGTACAAAAACATAAGATGCATATTGTACGAAATCCACTTACGGATTTCAGGAATGCTCATCATTTCTGTGCTTTCCAAGCTGGACACCGACTCTAGAACGTCCACAGATCCTGTTTAGAGTGACTCATAAACTGGAGCGCTGATGATTGAATCCAAGTTCATCTCTTCCCACTCAAAAAAAAAAAAAAAAAAAAAAAAAAAAAAAAGTGGGTCTTGTAATCTGTTTGACCTCTCACTATTTTCTTTCCTTTTTCTTTTTTCTTGTTTTGGGTTCATGTACTGTCTCCCCCTCCTCAGTCATCACCCATGAGCGTGGTAATTATGCACTTCTGCCATTTTGCTGTGATTTAGCTTTGTGTCCTTTCTGTTCAGGTCCTGAGCCCTCCTCCACGTGTCCCATATGTAAATCAGTCCGCATCCTCTCTTTCTTGTTTTCCCTCTGACCCCTCAATCGGCCCCTTTATTAGACCCCCCCCCACCTTCCCGGTCTTCCCTGAGCTCGATTAGCACCTGTTTCTCCACTGTTTCTCTTACAGCACTTTTCCACCCACACGGTGCCAGTGCTGGTGCCGGAGTCAGAGACAAACGTCGACCTGTACGCTCATTACTACTTACAAAAAAAACCAAAAAAACAAAACAAGATGTCAAAAATCAAAGATGTTCTGGACTCGACTGAGAAAGCGGGAGATGTCGGGAGCTGAGGAACGAGGCCATTTTGTCTCAAATCTAACGTTTTTAATGATGACAAAAAAAAAAACAAAATAGGGTGTTGTGAAAATTATTTTCAGAATAATAAATATTGTGCAAAACTGACTCCATGAACCAAAAAAAAAAACCCCCAAACAAATTAATAATAAATTCTGGTGCTGAATTTTACATCTGTTGCAATTATATTCTCAAAGCCAGAAGGAAAACTTCTGAGGTGAACAAAGGGACATGATCTGTCACAGTTTGTCTGTCTATCTATTTATTTATTTATTTATTAATTAATTACTTTAGCCACCTAATCCATGAATTGTTTGACTTTCAAAACGGTGGAAATGCAGTCTGGTTGTTTAAAAACTGCGACCTGCAGACTTGCGGCGGCTCTGACCCCAGCGCCGGTTCCGTGTCGGGGGAAAGGCGTATCAGAGGACTGCCCTGTAGACCTGTAGCCAATCACACACTTGTTTTTGCCTCCCTCTCAGGATTTGCACAGTTTCTGGCACGCTCGATGTAAGAGCAGTTAGGTGTTTTGTAGTTTCCCCTCCCCACACTTCCTCCGTCGCGTCCCCGTGTCCTGTCCCTGCTCCCTGCCGCATTGGCTGCGTGTTTCAGTGCTGTATTCCTCTCTGTAATCTCTCCGTGTTGCGTGCGTCTCTTTGGACTCGTGGCTTCCTGGCTGCGCTGATGTGACAGCTGACTCCGTAGCCCCCCACCCCACCCCCTAAACTTTCTTCCTCTTCTTCTTCCTCCTCCCTCCTCCGATTCCACCTACTCTCCCACGTTGACGCTCCAGGCTCTTCGGTCTGTCCTGTGGCGTACCCGTTGCCGTTTTCATCAGTTTATTCACATTTCATTTTTCCATTTTGTTTCTCTGGAGTGACAGTTGTTTGATTTGGTTGGTTGGTTGGTTGGTTTCTTGATTTACACTATTTTCCGGCGATCAGTGTTGTGTTTTTTCTCGAAATCCCTTTTGTGTTCTCCATCCATGTTTCCGTTGAGTGGTTCCATTTTCCAACACTCTTCTAAAAGTGCAGTTTTACACTCGGACAGTAACGAGAATGATAGACCAGAGGAAGTCTAACCAAATCAAATGTTTTATCCACAGATCATTTTACCAGGACTATGCGATCGCTACTGTGTATTAACAGTACATTACAATTGCTGGTTAAGGGCATTGTTAGACGCCAAGCTGACAGAAATGTTGACGTAAATACGATGTGTTAGAGTTCTGTGCTTTGTTGTATAGCAGTTACGATTTAGAGATGCTATGAAATGGCAGCGTGTTTTTGTAAGGCTTCTGTTCTGGTTTATCATCAGATGAAAATAAGCCTGAAAGTGCATCTTATCCTGAGATTATCCTCAGCAAAAACAATGAAATAAATACAGACAAAAAAACGTACTAATCAGTGTAGATATGAATATTCACATGTCACTTTTCTTTTATATACCCTTCTATGCTCTTATCTTATACACCCTTATATACCCTATGTTCTGAAACGTAGAACATTTCAAACTGCTCATGCAAAGTGAATCCAAGCACTTTCAGGCTTAGCTGAAGTGTAGCTGTTGTGAAATGATCTAGATCTGTGCTCATTGTTGTCAGAGTTATATATTGTAATCAAGGTCATCTCAGAATCACCCTTGGCTGGGGCTCCCATATTCATTAACCATGAGAAGCCTTCCGCATGGTTAACAGCAGCATTTTATCCCACTGGTGTCTCTACAGCTGCACACCTACCAGACTAGCATGCTGGCATTTCTGTCGGCTATAAAATTCAAACCTGTGCTGTACCGTTATTTAAAAAAAACATGTACACAAGTGAGAAAACTAAAGAAGCTCCTTTCTGTCACCAAACATGCTTTGGCTCATCAACTCCATGCAGACTAAAGAGGAAATGATGTGATTTTCTCCCTGAAATATATTCTGATATCTGAACACAGCTGGTGATCGCAGTGGAGTCGACAAGAAGGCAAAAACGGACGCAGCAATTAGTAATTGTCTTTTTTTTTTTATGAGTGGGGTTTTTACAGGCGATCTGTGATCTGAGCTGACGTTACTGTAGTGCTTTGAGAGACACAGGAACAAAATGCTGCTCAACTCCTTCCATTACCTATATGGTTTTACACTCTCTTGATAGCAAGTAGTGTCCTCCATCAGTGTGTGTGCGTGGTTTTGTGTGTGTGTGTGAGTGTGTGTGAGGGCTGTGCTGGACCCACGCGCCTCTCTCAGACGTTGTAGCTGTGTGGCATTGGTTTCCATGCCAACTGTAACACGCGTGTGCTCTGGTCCGGCCGTGCAGGCGAAAAGGTGATGCAGGATGACGAGTTCACCTGTGACCTGTTCCGCTTCCTGCAGCTGCTCTGTGAAGGACACAACTCGGGTGAGGAACATTCCACTGGCTGCTTGGCCAAAGACTCGTTACTTTGCATTGCTCTGTCCCTTTACTAAGGTCGTGTTTAGATTTTATAGTTATAAATTCTATTTTAAATATGCAGTTTGTCGTATAGGTGTTTTTGTCTCAGTTATTTTAGCAGTGTAAACAATATTTATGGAAACAAAGCTTCACGATTTCTTCTCAGGCTTGGGAGTTCTCATTTAGAGTTTTGGACCATTTGTAGTATGGATTATAGATATTACCTTATTGTAGTGTTTTTGGTGTAAACGCATGCAAGTCTGGAAAAAATTGTTAGATGCTGCTGTGGGCGAGTTCAGACAAAGTGCCCAAAATGGTGGAAGTTATGGTTTAGGGACAAAAAAATTTGGTTTGTCTACATGTATCAGTGAGCACCAACCTTGCTCAAGGAGACGTACCTCCCTGAAGACCTTAGCTCTAAGCTAAACTTAAGTATAAAGGTGCCAACCTGACCATCTGATCATTGCTTTAACTTAAAGGAGTGTGTTAGAGTTTGTTTGGAGGCCAAACCCGCTGGAAGGCACAGTCCCCTCCAAGAGTATTGGTACAGCGACACAGTTTTCCTAATTTTCTTGCCTCTGTACACCACTACAATGGATTTGGGGAAAAGGCATCAAGATGTGATTGAAGTGTAGACTTTTAGCATGAATTCATTCATGTTGGGTTTAACAAAAAAAGATTGCATTAACTGTTTAGAAATGACAGCCGTTACTTACACAGTCCCTCCATTTTCACAGGCTCAAAAGTAACTGAACAACCTAAGATAGTTATAAATATAAGAATCATTTTTCATACTTGGACACAAATCAGTCATTGCCTGTAGTGAAATGATGTAGGACATCCAAGCCAACCAACCTCCTGACATCATGTCCTATGATCGGACAAGATGGTGCCGCACTTCACGTAAACTAAATGTGATTCGGATTACTTACAGGGCTGAATCCAGCTCTTAGTAACAGAGTGGGCCAGGAATTTTATTTATTTATTTATTTATTTATGAGGGTTGAGATCTTTGAAATCAAACAAAAAATATAAAGAGCCCGTAGAGCCGGGCCCAATTACTATTTACTACCGTTAAGGATTTTTAAAGTGGGAACCCATCTTATAAAATTATGCTGAGTCCATCTAGTCTTTCACGTCCACTTTAAACATTTTCCCGAAGTGCATTTCCTCACAAGGAATGAATCATTTACATATGCTGTGCCTCAAGTAATTGAACTGGTGCTGTAAAGCCTGTGATTGTGCTTTGCTCATTCAGTAATTGTTTTCATGAAGTGTGTGCCATGCTGCAGATTTCCAGAACTACCTGCGAACGCAAACCGGAAACAACACGACTGTCAACATCATCATCTCCACTGTGGACTACCTGCTTAGAGTACAGGTGAGACACTGTAGATGGAAATACTATACAGTAGTAATACTGGTTAACTAGAATGTCGGGCTTTAAAAAAAACCCCAAAACAAAAATTAACCCACTTCATACAGGAACAAATAGACACTCAGTATGTTTAATATGCTTAATATACTGTATGTTGTCTTGGTTGGTAAAAGGCTGATTATTTTACCTACAATGCACTGGAAGTAGATATCAGCCAGCCAGACAGAAGCTGTAACATAATTTACAATGGTGTTACAACTTGCACTTTTCTAGCAGCCCTTTTTTATGATGCAGAATCTGATATCTATGGAAGATGATTCTTTTTACAATTAAACATATTTTTTCTGGTTGGGGGAAAAGAAAGCATGTTGGCTTAATGTTGGGAAGCTCATTTTGACCTGTGTCATTTAAAGGTCTTCATGAATTCTCATGTACCTGAGACTGATATTATGGTTTTTTTCCACTTTGTTTTTTTCCCAATTTTTAAAAAAAATTGCTTATTTATTTGTTTGTTTGATTGTTTGTTTGTTTGTTTGTAATTATTATTCCACAGGAGTCCATCAGCGACTTTTACTGGTACTATTCGGGGAAGGACGTGATTGACGAGCAGGGTCAACGGAATTTCTCCAAAGCCATAAACGTGGCTAAGCAGGTCTTCAATACTCTTACGGAGTATATTCAGGTACTTTACCAGGGGTTTGTTTCCAGATGTTATGATATGATTGTCACGTTTGCTTGCTGACAGACTTGAATGAAAATACAATATTTTTTTCATTCGTGCGTCTCACACTACACAGCTCTGCATTATAACTTGTTTGACTGATTCATAATGGTGCATTTATTTAAAAAAAAATTTTTTTTTAACCCTGGCTAAAATGGCTAGCGAGCACATGTGCTGGGGAAATTTTATCCTCACAGTTCATCTTTTGCTTGCTAAGCCAATTTAGACATTTATTAAATTTCCTCTTAAGTACTTTGTGCAAAGTAATGGCATTTCTGAACTTCAAGCTACATTACCCAACACCATTTCCTGTGCTTGCCAGGTTCTGTGGAACAGCTAGGATTTATGGGATGATATATGACTATAAATGAAGTATGAGTAGTGTATTTGTGCTAAATATCAGTAAGACTGTCCGACCCTTTCCCAGTCTAACCTGATCTATTGCAGAGTGAATAACCCCAAAGCCTCGGCGCAATGATTCGAAGCCTGTTGAGGTCCTTGTCATGTTTTGGTACAGGGTCCTTGCACAGGGAACCAGCAGAGCCTGGCACACAGCCGCCTGTGGGACGCAGTTGTCGGGTTCCTCCATGTATTTGCACACATGCAGATGAAGCTCTCGCAGGTAGGCATCTGATAACTTCAAACCGGAACACGCAAAATCATGCTAATGGATTAAACCTGTCATGGTCCAACATGTATATGAAATCTTTGTTCCTGTTTTTTTTTTTTTTTTTTTTTTCAGGATTCAAGCCAGATTGACCTCCTAAAAGAGCTCATGGATCTGCAGAAGGACATGGTGGTAATGCTGCTCTCCATGTTAGAGGGTAATAGTCCGTGAGCTGTTTCATTCAGTCTGCTCTAACTTTAGTTATGTAATAAATATACCTCCTTGTGGCTTCAGGAAGCTGTACATTGAAAAAAGAAATCTAAAATAAACAAATAAATCAATCTTCACTCAGGGAACGTTGTGAACGGCACCATCGGAAAGCAGATGGTTGACATGTTGGTGGAATCTTCCAACAACGTGGAGATGATTCTCAAGTTCTTCGACATGTTTCTCAAATTGAAAGATCTTACGTCGTCAGACGCCTTCAAAGAGTATGACCCGGACGGAAAGGGGGTCATCTCCAAGAGAGACTTTCACAAAGCCATGGAGAGCCACAAGCACTACACGCAGTCTGAGACCGAGTTCCTGCTCTCGTGTGCCGAAACTGACGAAAACGAGCTGCTCGATTACGAGGAATTTGTAGAGCGCTTTCATGAGCCGGCCAAGGACATCGGCTTCAACGTGGCCGTGCTCCTGACTAACTTGTCGGAGCACATGCCTCACGACTCGCGCCTCCAGACGTTCCTAGAGCTGGCTGAGAGCGTGCTCAATTACTTTCAGCCTTACCTGGGCCGCATCGAGATCATGGGCAGCGCCAAGCGCATCGAGCGAGTGTACTTTGAGATCAGCGAGTCGAGCCGCACGCAGTGGGAGAAGCCGCAGGTGAAAGAGTCCAAGCGGCAGTTCATCTTCGACGTCGTCAACGAGGGCGGAGAGAAGGAGAAGATGGAGCTGTTTGTTAATTTCTGTGAAGACACCATATTTGAGATGCAGCTGGCTGCACAGATGTCGGATGCAGGGGAGCGCTTGGCGAGCAAAGAAGAGAACGAGCGGGAGAAACCTGAAGAGGAAACCCCTGACATGGGCTTCTTCTCCATTAGCACTGTGTGCTCAGCACTGTTTGCCCTCCGCTACAACATCATGCTTCTGATGAAGGTGCGATTAACGTTGTAAACCTGTTATTAGTATTAGGGAGGCTCAACTCTGTACACATTTAGCCATTTCACACACTGGAGCAACAGCTACAATCCCATTACAGATGTTATCAGATGTACCTGGCACTGGTGTTATTATATGCATTAGGCCTAAAGGAATTTCCAGGGAAACCATGAACATAAAATCAATTTATATATTCTTTGTGTTTGAATGATGTCATTTTTAGGAGTGTATTTACTGTCGTCCATGCAAGGCATATTTCTATGCAGCTTAAATCTTGTATGACTATGTTAATTTGATTGAAATCCTAGTGGGCCGACATTTTACGGACGATTTATGGGATTACAACTTCTGTTCAGAAGCAGTACAGAAGACCTGGAATACGAAACAAATTAACAAACCAAAAGAAAATAAATTAATTTTTTTTTTTAAAAAACCTAAGCAAGAAATCGAAAGCTCTACATCGTGTATTAAAAGCATGAATAACAACAAATAAAGCACGTGGAAGTCAAAAGCAGAAGAAAAAACAGTGTCACAATAGAAAGAAGAGGGGGAAAAAAAAGAAAAAAATTGTGTTCTTGTTTACCAAATCCCCGAATGTTCCTGAATGTATTTTAAATGCTATGATGTTTAAAGTATTATCTCGACAGTTTTAAGATTTTATGACGTCATCATTACATCAACGTACCTCGATATTATTATGAGTTGTTAAGTCGATATAATAATCTCACAGCACTTTGAAAGGATTTCTCCACGCCAGGTTATATTTGATCACTCACTGAATGAAAATTAAATCAAAGTTTTAGGATGTAATTGAATGCCCTGAAATTTAAGGTGCTGTCCATGAAGAGTCTGAAGAAGCAGCTGAAGAAGGCTAAGAAGATGACTGTGAAGGACATGGTGACCACCCTGGCTGCTTTCTGCTGGAGTGTGCTTATGGGGCTGCTGCACTTCGCCTTCAGTGTGGCCCGTGGCTTCTTCCGCATCATCTACAGCAGCTTCCTGGGCGGAGGCCTGGTGGAGGGAGCCAAGACTATGAAGGTGTCTGAGCTGCTGGCCAACATGCCTGACCCGACGCAGGATGAGGTGAGAGGCGAGAGTGAGGAGGTGGAGAGGAAACATGCGGAGAAAACTTCGCCTGAAGAAGACTTGGCTGACCTCGCGGTGGCTACAGAAGACACCGACCTTCTGTCTGATATATTTGGACTGGATTTGCGGAGGGAAGGAGGACAGTACAAACTCATGCCACATAACCCAAACGCGAGCCTAACAGACCTGCTTAATACACCCACGCCACCGCCCCCTACGCCCTCACCTGAACTCCGCAGAAGACACACGGTAATGAGGACATGCAACACCTAGAAGTCAGTCTTAACCCTTACATACATCACTAATAGCAATAACACGGGGAAGAAGTGACGGATTGTCTTAATATTTGTTTAGAAATAACGCTGTACACACTTCTAAAAGGCTCCTAAAACCTGTTTGGAAGAATTTTTCTAATTTTTTTTTTTTTTTTTTTACAGCATTAAATCTTTTTTTTTTTTTTTTTTTTTTTGGAGAAATCAGTGGGGCATTGTTGTGTATTTGCGTATTATTACATGCTTGGCCCTTATTATGACACAAAACTTGCCAGTTTTGATATTGGGAACATGTTTAGCTCCTTTTGTTCCTAAAACCACTGCGTGGACAGGACTGGCACACTGTGATCAATATGATGATTTAAACGAATTCCCCCCAAAACATTTTTTTTTCTACTTGAAAATGATTTTCTAAAGTTTACGGTGACTTGAATAATGCATTATGTCCTGCTTTGTGTTGTGAAATACCCACAACTGTATAATTTTGGGAGAAATGATAAAAATACCAGATCATTTTTAATAAATCAAGACAACATTCCTGGAAAATGCTCATAAAGAGGTTGGCTCACCCTTCCCAGAATCCAGTGCTTTGTTTTTGTTTTAAAGGCATGTGACCACTACCTTTTAGCTCTCTGTGCAGCATATCCTTCGCAAATTAACTTGTAGCAATTCCTTTCGACATCCATCTGGAATTTTACTTCATCTACGCATCCCACATGAAAGCTTTGAACAAAATATACTTGAACAAAATATGTTCTTTCTTGCCGATGAGATCAGTTTTGGTTCAGTACATACAGGATGACCATACAAAAACAGAATGGATTGGTTGAAAGAATTGAAAATATCTATATACAGGGGGTCCTCGATTTACGGCGGAGTTCCGTACCTATGGCTCGACTTAACACGATTTTTGTGATTAGTCGGAACTCACACACTGTACAACACTGTATAATGTTAAAACAGCCTAATACAGCACCTAATACAGCACCCGGA
>JAQMCW010000006.1:17257060-17272968 GCA_030068335.1 Chrysichthys cranchii
TGGTAAATAAAAGTGTGACTTTTCATGGAAGACACAAAATTGTCTGGGTGACCCCAAACTTTTGAACGGTAGTGTATGTTGGATATCATATATTATCATATGTTCCATCAGATTGCATTTACAGTTACAACATCTGGCAGACTTATTCAGAAAGCATTTATTTTTTCGTCCCTCTAATATAACGAGGTGCATCTCAGAAATCAAAGGGTTAACAGATACACAAACTCCAAACAGAACGGCTCCCAGGTCGGCCTAGAGGATCACACCCAGAACCTCCTTGCTGTGAGGCGACAGTGCTAACCACCACACCACCGTGCCGCCGTTGCAGCATTAAAAAGAAAAATAATCTGGCATTGGGAAAGACTGTTTCTTCAGAAACTATTAAAAACTTGCTCTGCTGGGGTGAAAGGCAAGTCATTGTTTTCATTTCAGCGCTATTGTCACCTTAAGGGCAAAGTTGCCACCAAACCAGTTTATCTCAATTGAAAAATTCTTCCATGCAGCTCATCAATGTGGTCTTGACTTGAATCAGGCATGTCCGAGCAAGATGAAGCAGTAAAATAAATATATCAATAGCACATTAAGACTAATGAGACCTTTTTAAAGTGATGTTCAAACGCTAACATGAAAAACGTCCTCTCAATCAGAACTTGACTACATGACTTATTGTGTCTTGATATCTATCAAAGCTCCCTCTTTTCATTTTACTCTCACCTTCATGATTCAACACGAGATCTCGTCCATGCTGAATCCAGCCCGCCGATGGTGTGCAGTTTCCAACCTTCTATCTCTATTTGTCGGTTTCTTTTTCTGTTTCAATCTGAGTGTCTCCTATTAAGGGCAGACAGTGTGTGGTTCCGCGCTCCAGTGGAGGGGTTTGACACCCGCTAGAAAAGGAAGCACAGGCTCAGCTGTGATGAGGACCAGTGCCTCTAGTTACACAAATCCCTCAGATTAATATCTGCAAGCCTTCTGGTCTCCGTGTGGGTGTGCGTTTGGCAGCGTCTGTCGGTGTGGGGTGTATATATAATGCTCAGAACGCAATTAATTGTTTTATGCTACTTTTACAAAATGTCCAGGCTTCAGTACTATTCAGCCACAGTGTTGAACTGTCAGAACACGAGCGAACATAGAATGATACATATAATAATACACTTTTAAAATGCTACGAAATTTAAAGCATGGTGAGAATACATATATAAATTAATTGATTAATTTATCTAATTATGTACTCATTTATTTACTTATGAGCATGCACAACTGACAGAACAGGCTCCTGCAATTAAATCAAGAGTGAAATATGAAATTGGGGCTGTCAGATAGTGAAAAGATAACCAGGCAAGAGGTGAAAAGGATTAGGACGCTAACCAATAATGTTAAGGCTAGAACAGGAACTAATAATCAGATAAAACAAAAGCACACGGTACTGTTGCCATGGAGCTGCGACATGCAATGAGGGAGCTTACTGTACGGAGGACAGGATAGTGACAGGTGGCTATTATGAGTGTATATCTAGGGTTATTGTTCAGTTTGGCATGCAGACAGACATGGGTAGATCGAAAACATATTTTCCTCCATAACTGTTTGCATATATTAATAAGTTTTTATATACAGCTTTACTAATTATATCTCCTCTTTGAGGACAGTTCTGTTTTCTGTCACTACAACGGATTTCAGTCATTCGCATCATCGTAGGAAGGGTGTCCAAACTTTTCAAATGTAATTTTACTCATCAAATTTAAAGTATGGATTCATATTTACAGAAACTATTTTGTTGTTTGTTTTTTAATAGTTTTGCAGAGGTGATGTTTGCATCTGTTGTATCTCATGTGATTAAGCCAGGGTGCTCAAACTTTTGTGTACAGTTGTATGCACAGCAGATTTGCCCACACAGTCATCTAAGGTTAACTTTTACTTGACACCCTACAAGCGAGTTTATTCAGGCAGTAGGAAAGCAGCAGGAGAGCGAGTGATTGTTTCTTAACGATTGACACTTACACAAAAGGTCTACTCATGTAAGAGCAAAGGTTAGGCTCATAAAAGCACTATGTAATAATATTTAGCACTTAATTGTTATGTGAACATGGCAAAAACAGGCATGAAAATATTAGAATTTCCTCCATAGAACTTACCAGAAAAGACTTTAGCTATTTGGGTTTTTTTCTTTTTCTTTATTGCTTCAATATACGAGGCAGAATCAAAACTAAAGGCAATTTTTAAATTACGTGATAACTCGAAGAGCAAAAACAAAGTGTGGAGTGGAGACATCCATCTTCTCCAGCAAAGAAGAAATTCAAAAGTCAGTCCACCCCCAAGAAAATCAAGTCAATGTACCAGTGTACTTTTGGGACATGAAGGTTCCTATTCTGGTGCATTTCTAAGCGAATGGGCAAACATTGAACAGTGCAAATTACTGTGCATTGCTGCGAAATGAACTTAAACCTGCAAGTTGCAGCAAAAGAAGAGAAATGCTGTCCAAAACAGTCTTGCTGCACCATGACAATGCTGTCATACTGCCTGTCAAATGCCTCATACAGCAGCAGTGACTACTTGGGTTCTAACGGATCTGGTGCCGAGCCATTATCACATCTTCGGTCCACTGAAGGAGGCGCTGCACAGTTGCAGATTCACCTCTGATGATGAAATAAAGGAAGCGGTGATCACCTGGCTTCGGGAGCAGCCGAAAAACAACAACTTCTTTGCGGGAATGAAAAGCTAGATGAACGATACGACAAATGTGTCGTATTGCATGGGGACTATGTGGAAAAGTGATGTGTTCAAATTCTCACAATTATTTCCATTAAAGCCGTTAAATGTATTTTGCCTTTACTTTTTGATTCTCCTTCATATTATTAATCAGTTTTGTGTTCGCCTGTTTTTATGTAGTGGCCTTCAATCTATATTTAAAACCTGCTTCCTTCACTGCTCAATATCCATTTACTTTTATCTTTACTTGTGTATATGCACATTTGATTTTGTGTGTGTGTGTGTGCGTGTGATTGTGGTGCCTGCAGTGCTACATGTTCCACATGTACGTGGGTGTACGTGCGGGCGGTGGCATTGGCGATCAGATCGAGGACCCTGCAGGTGACGAGTACGAGATTTACCGCATCATCTTCGACATCACCTTCTTCTTCTTCGTCATAGTCATCCTCCTCGCCATCATTCAGGGTGAGACAGAGAGCTTTAAAACGCGTGCGAAATAGTACACCGTATGATAACACTAATCACTGCTGAAATAATGAGAATAACCTTTTAGAACCTTTAGCTAGTATGATGAGAAACAATGCACATCTGGTTTGGTTTTACTGTTTCAGCTAATTGCAGATGTGCTAAGGAGATCATGTGTGTGTGCATGTGTGTGTGTTAGGTCTGATCATTGATGCGTTTGGTGAACTGAGAGACCAGCAGGAACAGGTGAAGGAGGACATGGAGGTGAGTGTATAAACACACACACACACACTCTCTCTCTCTCACTGTACTCTTTTTATCTCTCCACAACAGAAGCTTAACATCGTTCTTGGATGTCCTTTACATTTGTTGCTAATTGCGTATTCAGTGCATGATGTATCTCCTCACGCTCGGGCTAATGGGTTCTAACTGCTTCAGTGAAGAGTCGCTGAACAGTGGATATGTCTCTGATAAAGAGCCTTTTACAAAATGTGTGTTTTTAACAAAGCAATGCCTCTGTCTAATAACCATAATTACCGGCTGTATGATTGCATTGACATTCTGCTTTTCTGGTTTCTATGACACTAATTTTTTTTTCTCCATCCCCAACCAAGATTTGTTTTGCTCTGAACGAGGAAAACTTCCCTCTTTGAATGTCGCTGTGCATCTCTGAAATAAGCAGACCTTTATCTTATGTGCAGCGCATGTCAATCTGTTTTTCTTTCTCTCGCAGACTAAGTGTTTCATCTGCGGGATTGGAAACGACTACTTCGACACAGTCCCACACGGCTTCGAAACGCACACCTTACAGGAGCACAACTTGGCAAACTATCTGTGAGTGCTCTGCACGTGGGTGTGTGAGTGTGTGCGTGTGGGGAGAGAAGGAGATGTAAAGAAAAAAGGAACGTGAGGAGAAAGGAAAAAAGAGACACACGAGAAAACGAGAGGATGCGTTTGGTGAAAATTGTATGGTGATAACAACAAGGGGCCGAGAGCGGAAGGAAGTGTGTGTGTGTGTGTGTGTGTGTGTGTGTGTGTGTGTGTGCGTATATTATAAAGAGATGAACACAAACGAAACACAAGCAGAACTTTATGAAACTCGTATGCTTCAGGGAGTAACAGCAACGACATGCGAATGCAGTTAGAGACTATTTGTGAAGAATTTTAATATAAAACTTGAGCAAATGAGCCTACAGAGAGAGTGATGACACATAACATAACAGCATGAAGTAATAAGGGTGTGTAAAGAGTCTCTAAAGAGCAGTCCTGCTGCGAGGAAGACGCTTGCTGTGAGGAAGAGTTGTGCTAATTACCTGGTTCCTTCCTGTCTGCGTGTGTCATAACCACGTACACAGCCCGGTCGGGGGAAACAGCGGTGTAGACGCTTTCTGCTTTTGTAAATGATTGTATTTTTTTTGTTGTTGTTTTTGGAATGAAACAATAATAATCTGACTGAAATTCATTCAGTTGACACAGCCCTGTTCATACTGTGGGTAAACGTGAATTTAATCTGATTCCATTTAATTACAGTGTGAATGCCGAATTAGATTTTTTTTTCCCCAGCAGCGCATTCATGTGTCACTGAGATCTGAATAATATCTAAGCTGTTGCAATGTGGGTCAGTCTAACCAGGCAAATTGCAGGTCATGTGATATTTTACGTCAATCCAAAACGATGCCCGGGTTAATTTTGCAATAATAGACACGTTAGAAATGACAGTCATATATTCCACATTTGTCAGGGCAATCTTCACTTAGGGGTTTTTTTGTTTTTTTTTTGTTTTTTTTTTCATGGTCGCTTCAGTTAGCATCTTACATGATTGCCTCCACGATCCACTTTACACTCCAATCATTTCAGGTTCTGGTCTGGAAATTTCTCTCTACAAAAGGATCCATTATAACTCTGCAGAAATGATCATTATCATCATACCGTCATGGTCCATTTTTTCACTCTTTGCATTCACAATGGATATGAAATGTCTACACGCTCCTGTGAAAACGGCAAGTTTTTGTGAAGTAAGAGAATGGCGCTAAGGTAATTCATGGCAGAACTTTTTCTGCCTTTAATACAAAATTATACTTCCAAGAAAATATACAAATAAGTATACAGATAAGGGCAGAAGAGTCGCATAAGTGTGCACACCCTTAAACTAATACTTTGTTGAAGCCCCTTTTGATTTTATTACACCACTTTTGGGTCTTTTTGGGTAAGAGTCTGTCAGCGTGGTACAGCTTGACTTAGCAATATTTTTCCACTATTTCTTCCAAAAACATTCCACAGCTGTCAGTCTGTGAGGTCATTTCCTGTACACAGCCTGCCTCAGGTTAACCCCACAGATTTTTATTAGGATTCAGGTCTGGGCTCTGGCTCGGCCATTCAGAAACACACTATCTTCTTTTGGTTAAGCTGTTCCTTTGTCAGGTTGGGTGTATGCTATGAGTCATTGTTGTGCTGACAGTTGAAATTCCTTTTCGTCTTCACCTTATAAGCTGACACCGACAGCCAACACTGAAATCGACTGGTATTTGTAGCTTTTCATGATTCCGTCCACCTTGGAAAAAAAAGCACCCCAGTTTTGGATGAAGAAAATGAGCCCTAAAACATAATGCTGCCACCATTATGCTTCACCTTGAGTATGGGGTGCTTTTGGTGGTGTGATTTTTATTTTTATTTGTTTTTTGTGCAATGTCTTTTGGAAAAATGCAATTTTTATAGCTATTGGGACTGTCCTCATCACACCATAACACATTTTGCCAGGTGGTTTGGGGTGATTGTTACCTGTAGAGAGTAATCATTACTCATCATATGTTCCTGGAGCTCCTTTGATGGTGCTGTATCGCTGTAGGTCTCATGGCAGTCTCCTTGGTAATATATGCATTTGTTCTTTTGTAAATTTTGGGGAGATCGATTGGTGATGTCACTGTGGTGCGCCACTTGGTACTTGGTGACGTCAGTGTGGTGCTCCATTTTCTCCACGTGTTGATGGCCTTCACGTTGTTCCCTGGAATAGCTAATGTTTCGGAGATTCTTCTTACCGCTCTTCTGATCGATATCTTTCAAACAAGTGAGATACCACACAGGCTTTGTAAGCTCTCCGAGGACCATGGCTACAGCAGTCTGATGGAACCAAGATGTCCTACAGAAACAGCTGGTCTTTATTTGGGGTTGATCAGAATAATTTCATGGGTGACAGCTGTATGATAATTACTTTTGAACAGGAAATTGAACGTGATCGATTCATTCTGAACACAGCTACGTCCCCAAGTATAAAATGTTGTAATTTCACATTGAGGGTTCCTACAAAAGTTCTGACATTTATTTATTTTTTATAAAAAAATTTTTTACTTTGATTATCATTTTAACAGGGGTGTATAAAATTTTTATATTCACTATATGTGAATATTTAATGACTTCCCTGGAAATTCATAGCCAGCCTTCATAACAATCAGTTGATTGTGCATGGCTTTTGCAGACGTCCCACAATGTTGTGTAATGTGACTGTACATGGATCAAACACAGGATGCCTTTTCTTAATAAAAGAAAAAAAAGGAAACATGCCAAAGTGTTATAAAATAATAAAATATCACACTTGGGAAAAAAAAGTGAATAAAACATCACACTTCTTTGAGCATAGACTTAGCTTAAAACGTGCCTTTTTGAATGGTCCAATCAGCGACCCCAAGGATTTTGTGAATGATTTTTGCGCTTTGCGCTGAAAGTGTTGACTTCAGTCGTCAGCTAGAACTTGGCTTGTTCTTTTTACTTCATGAGTAACTAAACAAAAGCATGTAGCAAAGCCAAACATTTGAAAAGAGTCACCTGGTCACTGAAGGGTTAATATGCAAGAGCTGTTGTTTACGCACCTAACATTTCACATTGATTTAAGGCCGTACCTGACTCTGAAGGTTGGTCGAACTGCATTTGGCTGTTCAATACAAAGAAACAGAGATTTTTTATATACACTCTCTGCCAATTAGAAAATCTACCAGTGATGATTTTTTTCAGGGATTCTTTAGTCATTTCAACCAACACGTCACGCATTCCCCCTCACGCTGCACCGCAAAGGAAGTGCACTTGTTGCAAGGTTCACTTTGTTCTTTGTTTGTTCAGCCGTTATATGAAGATACAAAGAGTTTTCATACAGATGATCTAGCAATTAGAAAATCCATTAGTGGTGATTTGTTGTTATTTTTTTTATGATTTTAGTGATTTTGACCAGCATGTCACATGTTCCTTTTCACTCCGTCTCTCATGCACGCACTGCAAATTGCACTTTGTTCTGTTTTGTTTACCTGTTCAATACGAAGATGCAAAGAGTTTTCATATACAGTGGAACCTTGGATTGCGAGTAACTTGGTCTGTGAGTGTTTTGCAAGACGAGCAAAAAAAAAAAAGTCCCTGCGGTGTGAAAGCACCTAATGGTACACTTCCCATTCTTGGGTCTTGTGATAAGGCAGTGGAGTGTTAGGGCTTTATCCAGAGAAAGTGTTTGATGATAAGCATGAATGAACACAGTGTGTGGTGTAGAATGCATTATTGAGTAAAAGGTTTAAAAATGTTATTTGTGTTCAATTCTCTGATTGAATAGGATTCCGCCCCCAATCTATCAGATGGGCAGTGCGCCAGAATGGAGCTCTGCTGATTATGTTAATGTATTTCCATTTATTTATTTATTTTGCAGATTTTTCGTGATGTATCTCATTAATAAGGATGAGACGGAGCACACAGGCCAGGTAATCTCGCAGTTCATCAGCTGTCAATCACACAGTCCTCTGTTGCTCTCTCTGATGCAGGGTCTACAGTATCTTTACCATTATCTGGTGTAAACTCAAATCCTGTGATTTCAGGGATGATTGATATTCTCTCTCCTTCAACAGAATCCAGTTCTTTACCTTCAATTATAGATGCTCTTATTTTCTTCCCCCTTATAATTGTTTTTCTTTTCTTTGCTTTCTTTTTTGTGATTTATGCCAGTAGCCATCAGACATGTAGAAACTGGCAAATTTACTTAGCAGTTTTGTAACTGTTTAGCTAATGTTCTTGTTAAGCTTGTTAGATTATTTCACATGGGCAAACGTCTAAGAATGTCTGGACACTGAGGGTGAAGTAAAAAACAGCAAGCTGTCTAGCAGTGAAATGAAGCGTCCAGCTTTTGTAACCTGTTGTTTTAGGTATTGGTGTGTGCTTCTTCTGTGGCCATGAACCGTATCTGCAAATTCTTCCCTCTGAAAAAGTAGTCCTAAAGGGGCCAGCTCACCCTTCCCAGAATGCTCTGTGCCAAGTCACCATTTCCAATGCCATCAATGTTCCAAAAACAATTCACAATAATCCGGTGACCTCCTAGACTCTAGAGCACAGATCTTAAACTGTAACATGAAATTGAAGATATTTTGTCCAATTGTCTGTATTTTCAATTGTTCCAACTCATCTGTTCCATGTTCATATGGTTAGTCCATGTGTAATGGACTACAAGTCCATGACTTCACAAGTTTCACGGGTGGTGAAGAAAGAAAAGATGAGACACATTTTTTTCTAAGGTTCCATGCATGACACGTAAATGAAGAAAACATTGGAGTTTAAAGGGGATTATTAACAGTGAGCTTGCAGACAGTTTCCTGTACAGATAGCTTAGTAAGTAGCAGTCACGTGTTTTCAAGTCAAAAACAAAGGGTTCCCAGGGATTCTGAGCTGGCCCCTTTTAACCTTTAAGGATCAATCATACAATTATAGAGTGTAATTTGCAAATACAGCGGGACCTCGGCTCATGAACGTGTCGGATGTCTAATAAATTGAAGTACAGAGTAAATTCCCGATCAGATTTTGTACCGAATGACGAGCAAAGCCTCCCAAGAAAGTGAAAAGTAGAAATGGTAGTGAGAGTAAGAAGCGTAAGTGTATAACAGTTGAAATAAAGAAAGAAATAATCGCAAAACATGAGAACTGCCACCATATCCCTCCGCCACCGTCCACCTACGCCAGCGACTACGTCTCCACCGCAAAGGGAACATGCATTAAAATCATCTATTTATTTCATTTAGTCTTATTTTTCTATAATGAATGTTATTTTAATTTTATTCTATGTTTTATTGCTACACATAAACCCATAATACATGTTAAAAACATGTTTTTGAGGACTGAAACACATTCATTGTATTTACATTCATTTCAATGGGAAACATCGATTCGGGTCACGAACAGAGTCTCGGAACAAATTAAGTTGGTGAGTCGAGGTACAACTGTGCCATGAAAAAGTATTCCATAAAAAACACATACAACGTAAACCTTTACTGACAGAAAACCAGACATATAACAAATAAGCTATTTCCTAATAAACCCAGCACCACTTGTAATCATCGCTCTACGTGTTCGGTGACTCTCTCGATCTCATTCCTGTCATTCATTACTCCTTCCTTGTTCTGCTGCAGGAGTCCTACGTGTGGAAAATGTACCAGGAGCGCTGCTGGGAGTTCTTCCCGGCCGGAGACTGTTTCCGCAAACAATACGAGGACCAGCTCAACTAACACACATATACACACTACTACTACTACTACTACCACCACCACCACACACACACATACACATGCACGCACAGACTCCAGTCCCTTGGACTTTGTTTCTCTGTGACTTACGCGGAGGAGGACACTGTTTACTTTGGAATGCGTTTGAGATTTTGTACATATTTGAACTGTTCCCAGAGCACACTGGGGTACACAGAGAGAAAGAGAGTGAGAGAGAGAGTGAGAGAGAGAGAGTCTGAACGCTTCTCCATTCTACATTTGCTTTATTAATCTCATACAGAGGAGCAAAAAAAAATAAAGGGAGCGAGAGAACAAGAACGAGAGCAGAAACAAGAACGAGGAGGACGTGGACGGATGATATGAAAGCACGAGTTGGTGGAGGACAGACATCTCGCTCATTCTTGGTCTCTTTATTTGTTTGGCAGGGTGGACAGATGAGTGCGTGGATGGATGGATGGATACTAAAGAAAGACAGGCACCATGATATTGGCCAGGGGCAACAGAATGGACACAGTGCCTTACCAAGCAAAGGGTGAGCTATGCAAGCTGCAAGAGCGACAGGGAACAAAGGGAGAGAGGTGAATAGATAGACAAAGAAGCAGATGGAGAGAAGTCAAGAGGGCTATTATAGGTGCAATGTAATGCTAGTGCAATGTAATGCTAGTCTAGGTATATAATTAGGTGTGTGTGTGTGTGGGTGTGAAGAGATCAAATTGAAGTTCATGAAAGTGAGTAGAAATACCTGAAGTAGAAGGCTGTGTTCACACTTTGGGTTTTTTCTTCATCCCCAAGCTTTATTACTTTATGTAGTAGTAATAATAATAATAATAATAATGCCTACATCAGCGCTATTTACAGGTGAGAAACCTTAAAGAGGGAGTCCTCGATCCTGGAGAAAGACTGCTGATATTTGAACTCAGCAGTCAAACAAATACACACCTCCCCTCCGTGCTTCTTCAGAAGCCCCACCCACCCGCAAATTCACAGACGCGCATTGCCAAGTGAACAACACTAACGATGCCACTCCCATCTTTTCCCCTCCCCTTTCCCCTGTCTTGTGATGAGCTGGAATACGCCCCCTGTTGCTGATTGGCTGGAATAGTGTTGTGTGGCTCGGTCCAAACCACATTTTTTTTCTGGATTTACAGAGCCATGGCTGTGTCCAAAGATTTTTTTTTTTTTTCAGTGCGCACTCAAAACAGACAGCTCGCGGACCGCGAGGACAAATTTGTGTGTTTGACAAAAAAAGTAAATTGAATTAGAATCGACAAGTGCACTCTTCTCAGTCATAAAACACAGAGCATTCATTAAATCCAAAAGGCTGACAAAGTGGGGATGTAAATAAAGAAACTGGCATCCGACAAGGTTGTATTTATTGGCTGTGTGACAACAAACACACATTAACTTACATTAACACCATCATTCATTCAACAAAGCTTTGCTTGTGTGTGTGCGCCTCTGAAATCATTTCTCTCGCTCATGGCGTGTTGTGCATCCGAATGGCAAACAGGCTGCAAATTAATATAGATTTAACGTTCACATGTTCGACTTGGCAGCAGTGTCCATTGAGGACAGCCTTTTGAATAGCTCTGGCCTAAACAAAGTTAAGGTATTATGAATAATTAACTGACCTAGTATTGTGTTACCTTTACACGAGCAAACAAAATAGTCCCTAGGTCCTGTATAAATGAGTGTGTAAATGTTCATGTGCATGGTGCCTGCAAAGCATCCCATCCAAGGTGTATTCCCAGCGCATGCCCAGTATTCCTGTGAAAGACTCAGGATATGCTGACCAGGAAAAAACTGTTAATGAAGAGGAATAAATCAGTGAATGGAAATTATTTACCAGGTATTGAATCCTATAATATATTCTAATAAATGAAATAAGTTACTATAACATCAAGAGCCTGGGGGGAGTTTGAGCTAGAGTGGGGGGAGCTGGTGGTCACTTCATTCATCTGGATGTAATCAGTGTTCATATCAACACAAAAGCATTTTTTCATGTACATAAAGCACATGGTGTGAACACAGCCAAAGAGCATATAAACTGCTTCAGTATAAAGCCATGGGGTTCGTGCTGGACATGAGACAGAGGGAGAGAGAGAGAGAGAGAGAGAGTTTATAACGTGAGGATTATTGTTGGGTTTTCATTTCAGCCCCACCTCACTCTTTCCTACAGCATTTCTGTGTTTGTTTGTTTTTCTTTTGTTTTTTCCTTCCTTCCTTTCGGTAATGCATTTATGCAACAGCAGAGTTAACTCTTTATATACAAATTCTAGAAATCTATCTAAGAAAAAAAAAGTTTAATTTTTGCATGTTTATTATGCAAGTTTAAGATGAACGTTTGAACAATTAAAAAGACGCAAAACTATTTACGGTCACACCGACACTTTTATAGGTTTAAGATCATTTACAATATCTCTATGCTACCCGAGTGTTGTGGGCTTTCTTGTGTATTACCAGCCAACTGTCATTAGCCGAAGAGCCGCTTTGGTCCGGGCTCCCTCGAGACACCGTAGGAACACACGAACACATCTCCATCCGAATGGACTACGCTAAAGTTAAAGCGATGCTCATCCACAGAAGCCAAATCACCCGAGTCAACAGCGTGTCGCTCGGAGATCTCCTAAACCGGACGTCAACCGATCGCTAACACGAACGGCCTCATATTACATCCCAAGAGTCGAAGCTTATATCACTATCAGACTGTTGGATATGTGCATCATTCAAAGTATTGATTATTATAACGTTGCATCCTCGAAACCATCCTTGCATTATTTCTTTTCTGTACCACTTCCATAGACCATGAAGAAAGCGCTTTTCTTATTTGTCACACGAAATAATGTGAAAACCATTGCAATAATTGGCTCAAGCCAATCTATAAAAGTGGAATTTTACTCATGTAAAGAATTTTGATAACAAACATCATGGAAGAAAAAAAAAAAACCTCATAGGAAAATAACCTGTTACAACTGAGTGTGCTGTTCAGAGTTGTGAATACATAACTGTGTGTTAAACCTGTAAAGGAAACTTAACCACAACAATGGACTTGCATGATTTTGAAAAAAAAAACAACCACCACCAAATAAATAAATAAATGCTTATTTATTGAAAGGTCTTGGGGAAGAATGTTCTTCCATAACGGTAACATGCAACTCACACTGGCTCCATTTATATACCCTTTCATCCGTAAGGGGAATGTTTTCCTGTATGGCATTACTGAAGCATTGTTATCTGAAAGGAATTGCTCAACCTATTTATTGCCATGAATTTAGTTTATTAGAGCCCTTAGATGTTTGGGGTGTGAATTTTGCTTATTTAGTTTTGCTTACAAGGGAGATTTAGGCAAAACACAGGTGAAGGAGCTCGGTGTGAGTTTAACTGGGGACAAAACGCACACAATCGCCATTACTATATAGTAATCTATAATAACAGGGATTGTTGCAGGTAGGAATACAGCAAAGGAAACAGCAGATTATAAATTGACATATCACACATAGTAATCACAGAGAGATAGGGAAGAAGTGAACACAATCAGGGAACAAACCAATGATAAGACAGGATTTTTATTGAGTTACATTTAAATAGATACAATAAGCTAACAGGCATTTATCCTTAAATAATCCTTCTTTGTTTGTGATAATAAAGGTTTGATTTAGTAATCTGGTTAATTATTTGATCTGGCTTAATGATAAAGATCAAAATATTAAATTTTAATCATACCGGAATAAACCTTGATATTTTTACAAACCTAAATCATGGCTGATTTTGTTTGTTTGTTTGTTTGTTTGTTTGTTTTTGTCTTTTTATTCACTGCTGATTAGAATGCTGTCATCTCGTATTATCCCTACATCCACATACAAAAAAAATCTGAAATTCCTGATCCCGGTTTCTGATGCTCTTTTGGGGTGATATACCAAACTGAGGAAAAAAAGTAAGCCTCTCAAGAGCCAATACTGTTTTTTTCACCTCTGAAATGTCATTTTGTCCATTTTTCTTCCAGTACTTAACCATCACACAGTGTTGGAGCTATAAGTCTCTTAAAGTCAAAAAACAATAACAATAACTGTGACATTGCTAAGCTGATGGCTATTAAGCTTTCATTAGTCATTATCCACGTTAGTCTTTTAGGTTTAAAACTAAGCAAGCAAATGCTGGACACCAAACAAAGACGCTGTAAATACCAAATATATATTGACCATTCTCAAGGACTCTGCATACCAATACCTGAACAGACATGTATAGACTTGTACAGATCCCTGCCAACGAAAAGAAAAAAATGTTCAGTGTCCATGCTGTAACTAAAATAACAGGGAATATATTTGTAAAACTTGGTAAAAAAACAAAAAAAAAAAACAAAGAGGGAATGAATAAATATCATAGGAATAAATTAATAAAAGTAACCACGATATATAACAGACATCTCAAAGGTAAATAGCCACCGCTCGTTATGGTTATCTATGCGGACACCACCTGGTACTTCAAACTTGTTAATATATTATTATTTTTCATATCAGATTACAGTATATTAATTGTTTATAGCAACTAACCATGCGGCGAACACCAGAAGCAAGAGTTGTGTGATTTTCAAAGAGGGCGTATCGTGGGTCAGTCTGAGGGTGGACTTAGCCAGCGTATGATTGCACAAAACCTTGGGATTCCTCTTGTACACAGTTAAGAGAATGATTGTACAATTCAAAAGCAAAGGAAAGGAATCAACAGCATCCCGCTCAGGTCGACCTGGATCCTCTGACAGGTGTCTTCAGACTGTCAAGCGGATAATTGAAAAAAAAATCCCGGTTGTAAGGCCGCTTTTATTGCAGAGCAACTCCAAGTGAGCCAGAGTACTTCTGTGAGGGGCCTCCATCAACTTGGCCAATATGGCAGAGCAACTAGAAGGAAGCTTCTTTCAAAATTGATGGTGTGGGGTGACACGGTGGTGTAGTGGTTAGCACTGTGGCCTCACAGCAAGAAGGTCCTAGGTTCGATCCCTGGGGTCGACCTGGGTGCCTTTCTGTGTGGAGTTGCATGTTCTCCCCGTCCGTGTGGGTTTCCTCCTGTACTCTGGTTTCCTCCCAAAGACCTGCACAGAGGGGATTAGGCTAATTGGTTACTCTAAATTACCCATAGGTGTGAATGTGAGTGTGAATGGTTGTCTGTCTCTGTGTGTTGGCCTTGTGATAGATTGGTGTACTGCGTCTCTTGCCTGAAGTCAGCTGGGATTGGCTCCAGCTTCCCTCCACAACCCTGAATAGGATTAAGTGGCAGAAGATGAAAATTGATGGTGTCTATTTACTTTTGAGATGTCTGTGTATTTTTTCTTTTCGTGTTCTGGAATTCTTGAACACTTGAAGTTATTATTCCTGTCTTTACACTATGCATTTTTGCTATGATAGCTCTGTTATTAACTCCTGAATTTCAGGTTTGGGGAGTTCAATGGAAAATCTATACACATTGCTTGAGACTTGCTGTCTGACATTAGACCAGTTTTGATCCACTGTGCTCCTTTATGTCAAAAATACAGCATGATTTGGTGATTTTTCTCCCGCTAACATGCTTGCTTTGATCCCTTATGTTTGGCATGTCTGTTTGAACCGTGCTGAACTCCACATATACAGTACCACTGTTGGACTCGTTTCAGTCTAAATGTTGAAAAGACTAGGTGGTGGGAAGATTATGTTCCATCTATTCAACAAATCGCTCTAATCTGGAGAGATCTGAAATCTGCTTGTGCTGTTGGGTGCAAACCTTTTGGGCTACATACCTCTGTTTGTATCTTATCTAAGGCCAGCTGCTTATCTCAAGATGTGAAAAAGTGTGTTTGCTTGTCTTTTCTAAGCTGCATGACACTTCTATTAGCTCAGAGCTTAATCCCAGCACTCAGCTGGCAGCTAAATCAATAGCAACACTCTGATCATATCTGAGCATCACACCCATATCTGTAGACAACTTCAGAAGTTGTCTAATTCAACACTCCTGATCCTCGTCATGCAACAACCTCCAGTTATCAGCCACCTGATTTACTAATGGTGTTCAGTTTCCAATTGCACTTCTCCCAACAGCATTACTCTACAAAGCCTTGCCTCAGCTCTGTGTCTGTGACAAATCCAAGCCTTTGTTACCTGCCTTTCTTCCTTAGATTTTTGTTCCTAGCCTGCTTACTACTTGTGTCTTTAGCCTTGTCTAATTTAAGCTGGCTTGCTGGCCTGACTCATTTTA
>JAQMCW010000006.1:17278952-17292157 GCA_030068335.1 Chrysichthys cranchii
GCTTTGCTTTCCTGATTTCTGAGTTTGGTTTTGTCTTGTTCTGCCCGTTCGCACCCTCGATTGACCCTGCTACGTTTGACTACGATTTTGCCTTGCCCTTACCTGTACCTTTGTCTTCCAATAAATCCTGGTTTTATGCACATGCATCCAGACATGAGTGAATCTGACAGCAACAGGCTAACCAGCAAATGTTCGTGATGACTCCAGTGATCACTGTTAACTACCTTCTCTAAATAACATTTAGTATAGTCAGCGTTATAGATTAACCAAATACCATGTCTACTGTCTGTATATTCAGTTCTCTAAAGCCAATGTTGCTATAAACTAATTCAAAAGTAGAGAAGGGTCACTTTACACTGATTTCAGTGCGCACAGCCATGTTAATTTAACATCACTCTGTAAATAAGGAAGGAGCTCATAGTTGAGAAGATTACCCCAAGTTAATGTGTTAAAATTTCAAGTTGCGGGAGCATTTTTGGTGGTTTTTCTGGTTGGAAGCAGAGAATTACAAGTTACAAAACATAACTCGGCAACAAAGATAATTCTAAGCAGATTGAATGGCATCATCACCCCTTTCTTCTGAGTCTATGAAAATTAAACATTTCATGCCAAATCACCATTCTCGATCCAGCAACCATAGAATATATAGGACTATAACTGTCCCAGAACAGGAAGTTGGTGGTGAATTTGCAGACTGATCCACTGATCAGACATCAGACAAATTTATACACTCATGAATTCTGCCGAATGCCAGATTGTTCAGCCTCAAAACCTGGTTGCCTCTATCAAGAGGCAATAGCTTGTCTGTAGATTTCAAGATAATAAACAGAAATATACAGTCAAGTCAAACTTATTGTTCTGGAAACACAAGAAATCAATTAAACAAACATACAAACAAACAAATAACCAACCCCCCCCCCAGAGTTTTAAATTGAAAGGCCATACAATCTGTGAACCCAAAATATACAAATTATGCAATACAATCTAAAAAAAAAAAAAAAAAAAAATCTCGAACTGTTCTGCATAAAAACAAAGTGTCTCCAACCTTTATTCCAACACCTTCATTGTTTGTACAAATGGCTTCACCAGATATTAGTTGTGATGTGTGATGATGTTCCTGTTGTCAAGGGTGAATGGAATTTACAAATTACAAGAAGTCAGCAGGTGCATGCTAGGAGCCATAGTGGACCATGTTCCCTTTCTGGTTTATAAACCTTTCTGAAGAGAAATTCAACTAATCATTCTGATTTTATATAAAAGGAAATGAGGTCGAAAGCAGAAATGAGCAGCTGGACATTGAAGGTGATTAGGGCTGGAGGACCGCTGTTTGCTTCAGTGTCCTGTACAGGCAATGAGTATTTTGATTCCCAAAACACTACTTCCATGATTGCAGATGGGGACAAATAATCAACAATTTCACTCAATGCAGTTGGATCCAACTTCTCAATAGATGACTGCAGTGGCTGCTGGTGGGGAAATGTGGCTCATTTTTATCCATTTAGTTCCATTTAGATGCAACAGTTTGTGATTATTCATAGCAGAAGTGAAAAAGAACTGCTCTATAGATTTGACCCTTGTCCTCATTCTCCGTAACGCTGTTGTATGCTTAATATCGGTGAGCAATGATTGCTGGCAGATTCGTTTAGAAATTAAATGGATGGATGAATAGATGAGCAAAAGGGTTGGACAGCTGGTTGCTTGGATGGACAGATACATTAAATGGCATATGACTGGTTGGGTAAATGGATGGATGTTCAGCAGGTGAATGCACATGTTGATGAATTTGTATGTGAAAGGATTCATACATGGACGGATGCATAGATGTGTAAATAGATGCATATATGGTAGCGAAAGAAGCGTAAATGTGTGAAATGTGTGTAGAATTGATGGATCAAAAGTTAAATGGACGGATAAAAGGATGAAGGGATTAGTAGTGATATGGATGAATAGGCTGACAGATTATGTGGATAAATATTTGACTGGATGGCTATATAAATATATAGGTATATAAAATGCGAGTGGTCTAATAGACAGTTGGCAAAATGGATTGAGGAATGAATAGATAGAAGGAGTAGTGGATAGACGGATGGATGGATATATAGGCAGATTGTGTTTAAATGCATAAATGTATAATGCATGATCGGTCTACTAGGCAATCAGATCAATGGATAGATAGATGGATGAATTAATAGTCAGAGGGATGGATGGATCAATTAGTAGGTAGACATTAAGATGGACAAATGAGTGAAACATATGGATGAATGAATGAATGAAGGAATGAATGACTGGTTGGATTAACAGGCAAATGCATAAATGATTTAATCTATCATAGGCAGACAAATGACAAAATGGATATGGATTCATGCCATGATATGGCAAATGAATGGATGAATTGATGTATGGATAATTTTATCATTTTATAGATAGATGCAATGCATGGATGAATGGATTGAATATGGACGGATCTGGCAATGGATGGATGGACACATGTACATAGGTACATACATTGACGTATGGATTAAAAACGTATGGGCTGATAGACTGAAAAAGATGATAAACAATACCTAAAATCATCTTAAATTCCAAAATGAATAATTATTGCTTAGAGTGCTGTATATACAGTAAATATGATTTTAAGTAGACATTTAGCGTATGCCTTAACATGTAAAGTGCATGGAATTTTCATCTCTTCCTCCTTTGGCATGAAACAGAGCATTTAAGATTTGCTCTACATCTTTCTGTTGCCCAGATTAACTCTTCTGCTCGCTCAGCGGGTTCACGCTGGAAAACCCATCCTGGTTACAGCAGTGTTTGTAGCAAACGTTAGGTTCAGATTCACATATCCATCATTGCCACATCACAACATGTGCAGGGTGAAACTAATTCCCCACTGCAGTAATCTGTCACCTCAGCGTCCACCTGTAAGACCGCATGTGTGTAAAAACATGATCCTCGCACGACACTGAAGAAAAGCTTAATAAAGCCTTTCCTGCTCCTGACAGCTTGACGAATATTATGAAAGAGATATTATAGATGGCCTTTATCTGGGTATAGTTTAGATAGCCCTTTGTGTGGCCCTCTTCTCCACATAATGGCCTGTCAGATCAGATCTGTGGTGATGGAGCACCGATTCGATCACACAACAATACACAGGATACGGGTTTTCAGAAAGGTTTGGAGGACAACTGGTGAGTGAGAGAGAGAGAAAGAGAGAGGGGCAGAGAGAGAAGGCAAAGCCACATTTATGCTCTGTGCCCACACTAATTGCTTGCTTTCTCTGTGGGTGGATCAGATCTTTCCTCTTTTGACTTGACATCACATCACTACCTCCTCTAGTTTCCCTTAATTCTCATTCTCTGTCTTACTCTATTTCACACTGCTTTTTTCACATACCTTGACTTGACGAGTAAAATCTCTCTCTCTCTCTCTCTCTCTCTCTCTCTCTCTCTCTTTCTTTCTCTCTCTCTCTTTTTCTCACACACACACTAATACGTTTCACTTTCATCTCTCTTACAACCTCCCATTTTTTCTTCCTCATTCCCACTGTCGGTTTCTTACCTAAAAAATACTTTTCATTCTTCCCAGAATATATCTTCTATTTCTCTCTCCAGCTGTCTTCGTCTGGAGAGTTTAAGGGAAATGCATATTTAGAATGCTCATCTTCAGCCATGTCTGTGAATTATTCAATTATTTATTTTTAAAGCTAATTAATAATGCTGTAACAATACAAAGCCATTCTGTGTAATTGTGTGCTCCAAACTTTGGAGCAACAGTTTGGAGAAGAACCGCACATGGCTGTGATGGTCAGGTGTCCAGATACTTTTGGCTCAGTAGTGTCTATCAGTGCATTTTCTGAATTATTAGTGTGTGTGTGGGGGGGGGTTGTGAGTGTATATAAAAGGAAGACAACATAAAAAATGTTTAAAAAGCAGTGTTAAAAGATAAATGAAATAATAAATCTCTTTGTTGATGACAGTCACACAGTGGGACATGTGGGAGAGATCCAGCCCCGAGCCTTTGTTCTTTCCCTCCATTATTAGAAACAAAAAAAAAAAAAAACCAGCAAAAAAAAAAAAGCGTTAATAATATCTCGGAGAGAGGGATAGAGGGCATTGCAAACAGCTTCCACATGATTGCTTTGTTAGCCATGTTTCTAATTAATCACCACCAATATGTACTTGGTCATTAATAAGGATTGATCCTGAAATCTGGCAACCAAGCAATTATTCCTGCTGAAACTGGAAATGAAAAGCTCACTTTATTCATTACACGCATGTTTAGGATGCCTGTGTCTCTAAAGCTTTTGGACTTCTAGTCATGCAGTATAAGGACAACAACATGGCCTGAGATCTGATCATTTGCATTTAGCTTTGTGTTACAAATAAGTACCGTGACCAAGGAAAGGACAGCAGGCGATCAACAGGTGCTGATGATGTTCTCAAACAGGAAACAGGTCCTGTATTATGAGTCAACAATGAATCAAATCCATTCTTCTGATATTCCATGACCATGCTTGAGTGTAACCATGACAACAATCAGAAATAAGAGGTTATGCTCATGTGCTCAGCTGATTTTTTGTTTCTTCAAGCAACTGTGTGTGTGTGTTTGTGTTTGTGTGTTTGTGTGACCTTCATTGCACTGCTGTTTATTCAAAAACTCATCTCCTCTGATAAGCAGAAACACATTTTTGTGCAATATGTAGGTATCTTGGCTAATTTATGATGTTTACATTCTTTTTTTTATTACATGCGATTCATGATTCGTTGATATCCAAGTGGATGGAATATTCCACTGAAGAGAGCATAATAGTGCCCATATCAGTTTAATATATCAGCCATGCATTTGATTACTTTGAATTTCTAATTCTCATCCAGCATGTGGCACCGTCTGTGATAAGGGACTGAAGGGCGGTCATCATATTGGTTGAATTGTATTGCCTAGTCACATAATGGTGCAGAAATAAATGCAACGAGAGCGCCATATCTGCTCTGCTCATACAGGGCTGCAAATAATTACAATCTTAATGCATTTGTACATTTTGTGCTTCCTCCAGCTCAGGATTGTTGTGCACTGAATCTTACCAGGTTAGATACAACACACGCACGCACATGCACATACACACACAGCTAATAACCCTATGTTGTTTGGGTGTTTTGTATTTGGGCCAACAAGCACACCGACAGGTGCTTAGAGTTCAAGTGGGTTTTATAAACTGCACTGAATTCACAGTCCGACCTCAGTGTGTGTGCGTGTGTGTGTGTGTGTGTGTGTGTGTGTGTGTGTGTATGCTGGGTGTCCCAAATGACTACTTTTGGAGGCTTATCACCTTGATGCTGATTCTCCAAAGCATTTTATCAAGTAGATGTTTCATCTTAAAGACACACACACGCACGCACATGCACATACACACCGGGTATATCATCTTACACTAATATCTGCACTTTAATTATACAGGATGCCAGCAGCTAATAGACACTTGGATCTAAAGTGGAAAAGAGTAGACCAACTGAGATTAGTATGCATTAAAATCTCTGTTAAACAGAAGAATAATTACCATGTGAATCTCTGACTCGGCTTAGTTTCACTGTTAATATCTTTTTGAAATCCATGTGCAATAAAACCATGTGAAGCTTGGACAACATGCTGAGTTAACATTTGTATTCGAGCACTAACTGCTGCTCCTCACATGCACATAAATTTGTTGTGAATTACATGGAGATTTTCAACACTGTGTCATCTGTAGTGTCAAGAGATACATAATTTATTCGCAATCTGCAATCAGATTCAGTCGGTTTAAATTAGCGAACATACTCGCATGGTGATGTAGCCTATAAATGAATTGATTAGTATTAATTGTCGAGAGCTCTCAAAAGGCCTGCTGTTGCTTTTCATCTTTTTTTGAATGCTCAGGCTTTATCACTGCTTTTTAATGAAACTTTTCTCATAGCCTTCATCGAGAAAGGCTTGTATTTGTTCAATCGTCGGTATAAAGAAAACAGGCTCCATGGGGAGAAATGTGCTGCTGAATATATCGCACACATGGCGGCCTTTAAAAAAGGGCTGCCTTTTTCTTGTTTTTTTAAAAGAAGAACTATTATGTGTTGTAGGCATTAGTGGTGAAAATACTTGCAGTTGAAAACTTAAAATGTACAGAAGAAAAAAAAAAAGTGATTTTAGAAAAATCTATTGGATTCCACTGCAGCTGATTTCTGACAAATAGCCAAGAATCAGAAGACAGAAAAGCTGTTCTTGGCCAAAATCAGGGTTTCTCTTATATAACACTATCTGAAAACTTACTTTTAAAAAGATGTAAGCAGATTTCACCACAAGGAAATGGAAATTTAATGGAAACTGGATTATTTACATATTTATCTTGCCTTGGCTATAAAGATCATAAAAAAAAAAACAGTTTAACAAATACAATTGTAAAAAGCAACAACAAAAAAACAAAAAACAACCCGTGGCTATCTAAGACGATTACCACATGCAGTGATTGCTAGGATTTAATCGAGTTACAGGATAGCTACAATATGCACTGTAGTGAAAGAGACACAAAAATAATCAATTCCGTTATTAGTTAACGCTGAATATCAAAATGGCTGTGACTATATACACAGTTTCCTCCAAAAGTATTGGAATAACAAGACCAATTGTTTTTCCTGTGCACTGAAGACCTCTGTGCACGAGATCAAAAGATGAGTATGATATAAAATATGATCAGAATATGAGAACAGAGATCAGAGATTCAGCTCTTATTTTCTGGTATTTACACCATTTTCAGATATATGAAACATTTTGTATCGAACCGCCCAGTTTTTTTCCAAATGAGATAAAGTACTGGAACAGACTGTATTAAGTAAATTAAAGTTAAAAAAAAAATTATATATTTGGTTGTATATCACAAATACAAATTATTTGGCATTGTTGTCCCAATACTTCTGGAGGGGACTGTGTGTATATGTACTATACATATATACCCACCTCAACACAACACAACACCACTGATGGGCTCAAGAAATCCCACTATGCCTGTTGATGATGATGATGATGATGATTATTATGATTATTATGATGATGATGATGATGATGATTATTATTACTACCGTGTAATTCTATCTATGGTTCATATGTGTTATTTCATAGTTTCAGTGGAGAAAATAGTCCAGATTAAGAAAAGCCTATGGATGAGTACATGTGTCCAAACGTTTGACTGCATATACAGTATGTTGTAGTCTCAAAGTTTCTCTTATAAAGGCCTTTTTTTTTTTAAATGCACCATTTGGTTGGGTTTTTGCTCTTATTTATTGTTACAGTAATAACAGTATGCATTCAATTTGAACTGATTGAATTAATTTCCCAGATAAAGTGAAATGAAGCAGCAGAAGCACACAGCGTTATTAAAAGAAATGTGTGTGGTCTCAAGCATGAAGAATGTAGTGCTATGTAGCTGAATAATGTAGGCGATCCTCTTTATTACACACACACACTAAAAACATACTCTCGCTTTAGTGCATTTTGATGCCAGCATGACGACAAAAACAGCAATAAAAAAAAAAAAACCCCACAGTTACAGCATAGACCGAACCAAGTCAAGTTCATCTCCATCCCAGAGGGTTTATTTACAATTAAACATCACTGAACAGACAGATGCCATGCTGAAGCTATTTCAGTATACCTCACACTCCTCCTTGCAATGTTCCGAATGATAATTCAGTTTAATGGAACTTTATTTATAAATATGCTTACTGACAGTTGCATCTCTTCCTCACAACCTTTAGAAGCTAAATTTAAAGAAGGGATGAAAAAGCAATAAAGGCACAACAGAAGTGATCAGGGGAAGGAAAAGACGCTAACACCGGACTATCTGAGAGTGGAGGAATAAAAAGTATTGTGTTACATGAATAGTCTGTTGGGAAACCTGTTTTTTTTTTTCTTGCCAAGGGCCCGGTTTTACCTTGTTAAAAGTACGGAAAAGTATGAAAGTTTAAAAAAAATACAAACTGTAAAAAGAGACAAAAAAGACACGAGAAAAGTCAGTCCATTTCACTTTACACGTTGTGCTGTCCTCATTTCTGTGGCAAATGATTCGTGTTATTAGAGCAGCTCTAAAACCTGCAGCTCTCTGATGTTACAGAGGCATTAGAGTTTGTAGCACCCTGTGATTAGATCAGAAAGCCTATCTGAGCTCTTATGCCCTATAGCTACTGTAAATCAGTACACCAAAACCAGCAATTACATTCATCCAGCACCAGCTCTGGCCTGCTCCTGCTCTCGCAGAGCGTCTCTGCTCTGATACTGTGTTTGATCTAGGAATGCTCAGGCAGATGTGCTAAATTGCTCTCATCCGTTCACACAGATCTACACTATACAGCCAAAGGTATGTGGACACCTGACCGTTACAGCCACATGTGGGTCTTCCCTACACTGCTGCCACAAAGTTGGAAGCACGCAATTGTATAAGATCTCATGCAAGATGATGTCTAGGTTTTATTTATAGTATACGAAATACCATAGCTCAGTATATGTATGTGTGTGCATGTGTGTGTGTGTGTGTATGTATATACATATATATATATATATATGTGTGTGTGTGTGTGTGTGTGTATGTATATGTATATATATGTATATGTATATATATATATATACTGTATATATACACGATCATAAATACAGTGACATTAATGTGACGTGTCTGCACATGGTGGTGCAGCAAGGAGGCACCTCAGAGGTCTAGAGTCTCTGGTTTGATCTTGAGCTGGAGTTATTGTAGGGGTTCCCAACATTTTGGTCATTCAAAACTCAAAAGGATGTGGATTTTTTTTTAAACTTTTAAGTATTTTAAAATTTATAATTAAACTTTTTTTTTTTAATTTTACATATATATATCCCATAACATAGGCCTGCTGCAATATTTGAACATTTTATATCAGTAACACATGTATGTATAACATAAGTAACTAAAAACCCAAGGAATATTCCTTGCGTTGACTTGCAAAACTGTTGTCTGGATATCAGGGGAATATCGACGCCACTGTGGTGCGATGGTTTTTACTTGATGCATGACTTTGTACATGGCATAAATGGCATTGTTCTCTTAAATCAGTCACTTGCACATCTTGTACATCTGGACAATTTAAAAGAGGGTTCTCTAGATGGCACGTCAGATCCAAAACATTATCAAGAGCCCTGTCCATCAAGTTATCATGTCAAACTGTTAAACATTTAGCGATTTCATGCACAGCGATGTTAAACATGCTGACGGGCTCTGTCTCTTTTTTAAAACTTTCCATTGCTTGTGTTTCAAATCCAAAACTCTGACTATGTTCAAAAGCACTGTATTTAGTAATCTAGAAAATCTAGACGGGTATGCAAAACTGACCTTTGGGTAGGTTGAATAGGGTTGACCTTCACCTGAGAGAATTAAAATTTAAAAACGTAAAAATTCAAACATGCTCTAGAATAGTAGATATGCTATTTGTTTAACTGAGGTTAATATACATGGAAATTTGCCCATGTTTAATGCTGAATTACTCTGTGACAGGATAGAGTAAAAGATTAAAATAACATGTAGCCTTATTCATTTAGGTTTTGCTCATCTGAGTGTGACTCGCTGTAGCATTACAAAATAGCACATATAATAAAATCCTTCTTTGATATTTCTAGTATATATTTTTAAATAAACAAATGAAACATAAGAGGCCTTTGTGATTTTATCTCACAGCCCCATTTGTACATCATTTAGCTCAATGTGGGGTCAAGACTTCTTGTTTGGCAAAGACCTCTAGTTTGCAATTTCTCCCAGTGTGTGATTAGGTTTCCTTCAGGTTCTCTGGTTTTCTCCCACCTCTGAAAAACATGCCAGTAGGTAGTCTCATCTCATATTCTACCGCTTAATCCTGTTCAGGGCCACGGGAGGAAGCTGGAGCCAATCCCAGCTGACTTCGGGCGAGAGGCAGGCGTACACCCTGGGCAGGTCGCCAATCCATCACAGAGTAGTTAGACTAGTTAAGGATAAATGATAAAAAATGGCTGTAGATCAGTTGTCCCCAGTAGTGAATGAGTGCGTGCATGGTAGCCTGCGATAAACATGTGTTCCCAGGGTCGGTTCTGGATCCACTGCGACCTTCACCAAAATAAAGCGGTTTCTGAAAGTGAGTCAAAGTGGGTGACACAATTAGACTAAGTTATGGAGATAATTAATAAGTAAAACAGATGTTAAGAAAAAGCAGCATAGTTTGGATGAGGACATAATCTAAGAGATTAGAGCTCTTCTTACCTTAAACCAATTATATTTTAAAAATAAATAAAAATGAACCAAATAATAAAAATTTATATATATATATATATATATATATACTTAATGCTCTGTAAAATTTCAAACTATTCCAAACGCTTGTTGAGTTCTTCAGTCTTTCTGTATGTACCTAAGTCGTGTTTTATAGCAAAAGCATATTTGTCGGCTGTTTCCTTTCTTGCAGCTCCTGTTTATAAAGTCTTCATAATCGTTCTCTAATGGAGGGTTGTCCATTCTGACAGTCACACAGAGAGCCAGTTATGCAACACGGAAATAACTGACAGGTGAAAGAAACTGCTGTCTTAGCGAATCAGACGTTCAGAACAGAAGGTAGAAAACTCTTCTATAAATGTAAAGTCATAGCATGTAGTCTAATGCGTTCACTGCCAATAAATGTACTGGTCTAAACCCAGCAAAGATCCGACTGTTTACTGAATCTAGGACACTTCTGTGTGTGAAAATCCCAGGAGACCAGCAGATTCTGAAATACCTGAACCAGAACATCTGGAACACCAACCACCATGCCAGGGTCAAAGTCAATTAGATTTTCCTCAATCTAATGATTGATGTGAACATTACGTGAAGCTCTTGATTGTATCCATTACTCCAGTGTCACCTGACTGGCTGATGGTGACAGCATTTTAAGGAAAAATGCAATACATTCTTGTGGACTTCTTGTGGGGTCTCATGAATCCAATCAGATGAGAACGAGTGATAGATTTGGATATCAGTTGATTTTGTATACATAAAGCCATACGGATAGGTACGGACTCTAAGTTCACAACTAGCCTTAATAATAACCTAATCCTGTTATCAACTTGCTTGATAATGTAATGTTTGATTAGATCATTACACAGAGTAATTTAAGAAAAACTTTACAGTAGTGTTCTTATAACAGGTCACTGGAATCTTATGAAGATTACCCACCCAGGATGAACTGGTTCTGAGCCTTTATGAGGATGTTTCAGAAAAGTTTCGATTTAATACAGACCACAGTGTTTTTAAAGTACAGCTGTGTAGGAAAATGAGGTTGGATGGGCATCATGCTTCAGTTGTGTTTGGTTTTGCGGTCATAATGATGAATCGATGATATGTGGCACTCCAGCAGGGCGGCACAGTGGTGTGGTGTGGTGTGGTGTGGTGTGGTGGTCAGCACTGTCACCTCAGAGCAAGAAGGTCCTGGGGTCGACCTGGGTGCCTTTCTGTGTAGAGTTTGCATGTTCTCCCCATGTCTGTGAGGGTTTCTGCAGGGTACTCCGGTTTCCTCCCACTGTCCAAAGACATGCACAGAGGGGATTAGGCTAACTGGCTACTCTAAACTGCCTGTAGGTGTGAATGTGAGTGTGAATGGTTGTCTGTCTCTGTGTGTCAACACAGATTGGCTCCAGCTGCCCCCCACAACCCTGAACAGGATTAAGCGGTTGAAGGTGAGTGAGTGGTGCACCAGTGTATTGAACGATGTGTATAGTTCCGGCTGGTGAGAACCCTACGAACATAAATGTATAAAAAGCAGTAAATAATAAGCACTATATAAATGATTACTGTATAATGAGAGTGGAACACAATTACCCTAGCTGTATCAATATAGTGCTCTAAGCATCTATATCCTATCTATGTCTGTATTTGGATTTAAACCCAATTCCCCTGAGGAGCTAATTTACAAGACTCATGTTCACTATAGGTTTGCCTTTTCTTTTAATTTAGTAATTTGTTAAACACTCATGTAAATGCATGGCCTAATACTTACTATTATAGCTGCAATATAAATGTTAATATCCATAAATGATTAAAACAATGATAAGAACAGAGTACCTCAAGACATCCATCATGTGTGCTTGTCTTTTGAAGATTAGAAATAATACTAAAAAAAAAGGCTCAAAAATAAGCTAAGTTGTTGAAGGGTTAACTTTTTCCCCCAGCTCATAATGGAGATCCAAGTGTATTTAAAAATGTAAGATGAGTCATTTTATTCACAATGCACAATATATAAAGGTTAATTACCAGTGCAAACTGCACTAATGAGATCTTAGTCCTCCTGCTGTCATGCTACTGAAGATGAGAGAGAGAAAGAGAGTGTGTGTGTGTGTGTGTGTGTGTGTGTGTGTGTGTGTGTGTGTGTGTGTGTGTGTGTGTGTGTGTGTGTGTGTAATATGTATGGGTGTGTGTGTAATGTATGTGTGTATCAGAATAGAGTTGGATTTTAATTCTCTTCATTCCTGACTATATATTCACCTTGTATGGACAAACAGATGTTTTAAATTATTATATCATTATACAACATGTATATTTACTTGTGTTCTGTCTTATTATAATACCCTGCATTTTAATAAAATATTTATGCTTTATTATAAGGGATATATTATCTTTAAAAAAAAATAATTTGGCATACCATGTCCAAGTATGAAGCATCACCATTATATGATATTGAGTCACATTATGAAGTTGTTTCACATAATTATCAGACTTCTGACACTCGTGGTGTGATGCAGTTAGCAAAACAGTCTGACTTAATATCCATCTTAACACGTTGATTCGTTTAGGACCTAGGTTTCTGCAGACTGCTCTCGTCGGTATTTATTTTCAATTCAATTCAATATTTTTATTTGTACAGCATATCTAGAAGCATATACGGTGGACCCTCGGCTCACGAACGCATTGGATGGTGAAAAAATAGATGTACACACTAAATTCCCGAGCAGATTTTGTACCGACCAACGAACAAATCCTCGAGTTATGTACAGACAGCCAACCCACGCTTCATGGCACAAACCTTAAGTTCCGGTCGAGCACTCGTGGTGTGAACGTGTTCAGCGCATTTTTTCGGTGTGTTTCTGTGCATTTTTGCTCTATAAGCTTCATTATGGGTCCCAAAAAAGTGGAAATGGTAGTGAGAGTAAGAAGCCTAAGCGTA
>JAQMCW010000006.1:17292801-17305336 GCA_030068335.1 Chrysichthys cranchii
CATGATTGTGTCAATGACATTACTAAATGGACCCAGGAATACTTCCAGAAACCACTGTCGGTAAACACAATCCGCCGGGCAATCTGCAGATGCCAACTAAAGCTCATGTGATTTGAAAGTCTATTAATTTTCGTTTTATTCAAATTTAGAGAAGGTCCCGACTTTTCTGGAATTCGGGACAGCTGGTGTCAAGCACTCTTCCAGCATCTTTTCAGTTCTGTATCTCACAAATGTTCTTCTCTGTGATGCAAACCCCTCAGACTTAGATTTGTCTGTCCATAGCACTTTTTATTTCAGTCATTCTCTGTCTAATCTCTGCCCACTTCAGCATTTATTCTTACTGGAAGGTCACAGATATGGCCTTTTCTTTAAAACTCTTCACAGAATCCCACGGTTGAAAATGACTCTGGTGTTTTGAAGGTACTATTTAATAAAATCTCTAGCTGAGGACATGTGAGCTGTCTGTTTCTCAAACTAGAGACTCGGATGTATTTATCCTCCTATAAAGTTGTACGCCGGAACTCTCATTTCTCTTTATATCCTGGTTAGAGCCAGTGTCTGCTGTTCCTTGAATGGAGTAGTTCACACCATTGTAAGATATCTTCAGTTTCTTCGCACTTCATGCATTAAATAGGCTTTATTTCAAATGCAACTTTATTTATTTCAATACAACTACAGCCTGATGAGTTTCTGAAGAAAACTCTTTCTTTCTGGCCATTTTGAGACCATAATCTAACCTATAAATGCTGATGCTCCAGATGCTAAAGTACCAGTAAAGGCCAGTTTTATTTCTTTCTTTAATAGCACAACAGTTTTCAACTGTGCTAACGTAATTCTACAAGGAATTTCTGATGCCAGTGTAGATACTGCATTAAAAATCAGCCATTTCTTGATATAATATGCAGTTACAATATTAACAACATCTAGACTGTATTTCTGATCAATCTAATCAATGTTTTAAATGGAAAAAAGGTATTTTTAATGAAAAATAAGGCAATATCTGAGTGTTTCCAAACTTTTGAAAAGTAATGTATATTTTTTTGTTTTCAGTTTAGCAGTGCATATACAGTATACACACCCAAGGGAAACGCTGAACAAATATTATAATAGAAGAGCTTTAACTGTTGCAAGGCTGGTAAGGCTAAAAGCCTGTAGCGGGACCCATTAAAGATCACACTTCGAGCTGGGATGAACACTGTTACAGCTGTATTTCATCTCGAGTGAATGTGACATCCAGTCCTTACAAATGTGTACACTGAGCAAAGTATGGCAAAGTAACTGCAAAAAGATCTGTTGAAGGAAAAAAGGGAGAGCAGTAATAATAATGATAATAATAATAATAATAATAATAATAATAACAATAACATTCTCTCTTTCTCTCTCTGTCTCTCTCTTTCTGTTAAAATGAGGACAAACTATGGACTGTGCTATTACAGAGAAAGTTACATGTTGACACAGGTTACAGATTTACTTCAGATTGTTACAAAGTGCACTGGATACTCAACTTATAAACTTATCATTAGAAATGATTAGATTGATTAGAAAAAAATTATTAGAAATATGATGATCATAGAAATATGAATATTAGAAATATGATACATTTTCTAGAAAAACAAGCATTAAAAAAAAAAAAACTGTTGTCAGAGATACGGTAATGGAAAATTAATCAATACTGATCAGAATCGAGAATTTAGCAGTGCTGTGATACAGAATGTGTTAATAATATGCGGGTGTGAATGCTGGAGATGCTTTTGGGGATATTTTGGTCTTATGGTTTATTCATTTCTAGAAGGCAGGAGTGCGCTGACCATCTGGGGAAGGACCTGTCATGCAGTCTGGTGGTAACGACCGGGTGGATCTGGTACCTTCTTTCGTTTTTCCATACAGCACTGACAGACATGAAGATAAAATTACTGGGGCTCCAACGTCATCTGAAAGGAACTCAATTATGAGATAACCACAATATAATGGCATGACCTATTCATTTTTTGGGCAATTTCATCATTCTGTTCCTGGAGTGATGAAGAGGATTCGGTCTGGGGTTCTGGCTCTGATATCCTTTCCGGAAGCTTATATACCCAAAAACTCATGGACTGTGATTAGGGTCTGAAGAGAGGTTGGAGGCAGCTGTCAAAGGCTGCTACAGCCTTTACGCTAGTAAATGAACCTTGCCTTTTATGGTGAAAATGTGCTTGAACGTAAGCTGGCCCAAATTGAGAATGCTGTAACAAATCTCTTGGATTCAGAATTTTTAAGCACTTCTTATGGACCTTGTCCATTTCACCAGAGAACTGTATGTGCAAAGTTCATTCTAATTAAAATCAAATTTTGCCCCAGGCGATGAACATCCTGCTACGTCCTGATCACTGGCTGTTGCTTTCATAGAAATGCAAATGAGAAAGTTAGTGGGGGGAGTGGTGAATGGTCTTGACCTTCTTATCATGTTCATACTTGTGTGGTATAAATTACAGCTCAAGGACAATACAGGGGTCGCTTATTACCTGCAGTCATCAGTAGCTGGGTTTCCATTGCAGTTTTGTGTGAAATAGAAGCAATAGTTAGCACAATTGAAAGAAAGCACAATTGTGAATGGCCTGCCTTTCCATTAAGTGATGTTTTTGCGATTGAAAGCTGTATTTTCTCCTCTCGTAATAGCCCTTACAGAGCGCTCTTATTTTCAGAAAGGTAGCCTATTCATTTGCTCTTCATGCCATGTCATGTGAGTTAAATGCAAAAAATGTGTTTCCCTTTATGCTTTGTGAAATATGGCTTTATCAAATTCTCTGAAATACCACCACAGATAAATGTAAAAACCTTTTCGCTATGTTTGAGTATTTTTATTTTTTCAAAATTGACGTGATTTCAAGTACTTGTTTTAGTTTGTAATTTTAAATGAGCTTTTAATGTCCTAAAATAACACTCTAGGGTTGAAATTTTGAATTTCCAAATATTTAACTTAGTGTCTGATGAAGGATTAACGGAAACATGGCTACACAATTGCTGGTCCTGGTCAGAGTCAGGGATCCAGAACATATACACAGGAAAATGACTGACTTTTTCAGAGTTAAAAATGTTTTCCTCAGAAATAGTTGTTTTTGCTTTGTTCTGAGTGTACTGAGTAAAATGTGTTAGTAGAGTGGCAGCAAAATTACAGAAACTTTTACCTTTTACCTTTTCCGAAAGGGACCAAATGTTATCTGGCATAGAGTAAAAATTTCTTCAATTCGGGTAAATTTTACTCTGACACATTTACAATGTGAACACACACATTTACACCTAGGGGCAATTACTCTGAATTGGTCCACAAACTGGCATGCTTTCGGGAAGTGTGAGCGAAGCAGACAACCTGGAGGAAAACTGCCTACAAGTTGCCCCTCAACTGCTTTTATAATCATTTCATATCTGCTTATGATTATTCCCATGACATCACATAAGTCCATTTTAAAAGCTTTAAATTGGTTTTACACCCAGTTTTAAAAGCCTTTTATATGCAAACCATCCTAATAATACAATTTTACTTTAAAACATTAATGCCGAGGCTCATTTTTAATTTGAAACACAGCCATGTATATAAATATCATCTTAACCAGTAATATGATCATCTGAGCATCCCACATGGAGCCCTAGACAGAAGAGAGGGATTTTTATTAGGTAATTTATTAGCTCTCCTCTTTAAACTCCATCTCTGCCCACTACGCTGTGTCTGATAATCTGGAAGCCTTAAACACACCGATCTAATTGAGTCGTTTCAAATTCTTTAATCAGTTCACTTCCTTGTAAACAGTTATGCATATTACCTTTCTGTTGCATCTTAACTGAAAACTTCTGATGAGATTCATAATTACCCTTGCCCATGATTAATAACGTTACACGCCATTTTACTGAGTTGTTCACAGTCTGATTTTTTTATATTCGTGCCAAATACAAAAGGAATCATCGCATATTTGACTGAGGCACAGGAAATAACCAATCAAACACAAGTAGATCCTGTTAGAATGGTCCTCGGGTCCTATTTGAAATACTGCATTATTCCATGGGTTCATTTATGCCTTGACTTGTCTACATCACAGCTCAGAAAAGAAGTGTGGCATTGTGTGCAAGGTATTTGATTCTAATTAGCATTGATGATGGCACTTTAATCTGAGCTGGGCTCCTGTCCATGGAGTAATAACAGCATTCAGAGATTACATTAGTGGCTTAATTTCTCTTGGGAGGCGGACAGGAAGTGTGTGGGAGACAAGAGAATTCACACAAACAACCTATTTTATGAGCACTTCTGCATGTGGATTGATGTATGGCTGGCTGGATGGATAGATGGACAGATGGATGGATGGATGAGTGGGTGACTTTGTGGGTCTGTGATTAAGAATTAAAAGTGCTCAAAGTAAATATTTCCTCCCTATACAAATAACACTGATATCTCTCGAAAGCTTGTGCTCACATTGGGGGTAGAAGCTTGACATTTTCAGTGCCCTGTGAATGCAAAAAATGATTTTCAGATCATTGAAAGATGACTTACGAAACTAGAAGCTAGCTTTCATAAGTGATCTTTTAATCACAGAGTTGTGGTTGAAATTTTTTAGTTGGGCAGCAGTGTTTTTCTCTTTGCAGCCCTGCTATAGACCCCATTGTTGTTCAGTGTTCTCCTGATGGTGGACTCATGAGCATTATTAACATTAACCAACGTGAGTGAGGCCTTTACTGGCTTAGAAGATATCCTGGATTCCTTTGAGACGTCGCGGACTATTACATGCCTTACATCGGAGTGATCTTTGTTAGTGAAACAACCCTGGAGAGGATAACAGACTGTGGATTGGTGGAATCCAAACTCTTTCGAGATGTCTTGTAACCTTTTTTTCAGCCTCATGAATGGCTCTTTTTTTGACGTCCTTCTTTCAGAAATCTTCTATATTTGTACTATGATACACTTCCTCAAGCATTTGTTGTGAAGATCAGACTTTGATAGATAGCCATTCTCTAAATAAAACGGGGCGCCCACTCAACATTTGATTGTCATCCCGTGGTTTGAAAACACATCCAAATTAACTGCTAATCCTAGAGGATCGCATAATTTTTCCATTCAAAGATATGTAATATTGGATCATTTCCCTCAGTAAATAAATGGCTAATGTATAATATTTTTGTCTCATTTATTTAATTGGGTTCTCTTCATATACCTTTAGGACTTGTATGAGGATCTGATCATGTTTGAGGTCATATTCATTTGAGAGTTCAGAAATTTTCGAGCACCACTGTGCATTTAAAACATGACCATGTGACTCAGAGAAATTGTCTGTAACAGGCAAGAAAATAGCCCATTCTTTTCTCCTTTTCACTCCGATCATAAATAGCTGACAAACTGCAGAGAAAAATCATCTCTGTGGTAAGTTCATGCGCTGGAAGTTTATTCAATTTATTGCTACTGAAATGTTGGGTTTTCTTGTAAATGTCTTTTTGTTGTTGTTGTTGTTGTTTTTCATGTCGTATGAATTGTACATGTATTGCCATGGTATCGATTTAGAAAATGTGCCTTGACTCTTGTCCCAGAACTGGCACATAAGCACACAGTCATGTGAAGGTGGAAATACCAGACCTGAGCAAAAGGTCTGAACTGAGCAGTAAGGCTTGCGATATGAACCTGGCTTTGGGTATTAACTCCATTGCTGCTGCTAAGGCTTTTAAATTTCTTTCTTGTTACAAACCAAATCCAATTTAGCCCTTTATAGGGCACTAATTGAAATACTTGAAAATTAAAATTTTCAAACCTAGAGTGTTATTGGAGGATATTAAAATATGTTATATTACTATATATAGTTTTTTATATTTTTATGTTGACAATCAAGGTCAATAGTGATATCATATGTGGCCAGTGTGGGGTAAAATTTCCCCAAAATTCTCTCTCTATGTATAAATTATAAGAAAAACAAACATAAACATTTATTTAGGATGGGAGAAATCCATGGGGGCCATTTTGTATGCCTGTTGAAGATACCAAATATGGTTCTTCGCCCAGTAAAGGGTTAATTTAATTCCTTCATTCATTCATTCATTCATTCATTTAGGCTGAACGCATATGCAGATTTCACTTCAATATAAAATTACCTGCTTTATTGTCACATTCTTATTATAATTAAAGGTTCACAGGGTTGATCACATTTTAATTAACCCTGGAAAACTCAGACCACCTATAAGGGTGAACTAAATTTTAGTGTCAAACATGACCCCGGGGTGCTACAGGATTCAAGTTAAATCTTTTTTTTTTTTATTTGCTTCTATTGAACCAGAGAATTTCATAATCTCCAGCTCATCCCGAACCTTTATTTCATTCAACCGATTTGTATCAGGATCATTGAAAACATTTGATTTTTTTTTACACACAAAGCTTTTGTTAATGTCTGGGTCTATGTGTTACATTCCCATGAATGCATTCTGCCAGTTCTTTCTGGGAGTATGAACCCAAGGGGGGAAACACAGAGCGACCGATGTCTCCAGCAATTATATTTAGTAATAAATCTTGCACCGTTCCTTGACGTGAGGTCTTGGGGATTGGCACCGTCCCAGACGCACAGGAAATTCTCTCGTCCGTATTTGGCATTTTCCTCCAGCCGGGCTTTAAGGTTGCTTGGCTTCTAGATGGGCTCCAAATTAGACACAGAGCCTGTCCCTGATGAAGCTAAATAAGGCTTGAAAAGAGGAGCTTTTGCACTGAGCTGAAACAATCGCAGTGATTACGGTTTGCTGAATGTCTTTGGAGTCAAAACCGACTGATCCACAGGTCGGAGATGAGACGATGCTGTGCGGAGGCCCATGCCAGAGATTGAGAAATATGGCACAAACATCTGTTTTCATACAATTTCCCTTAGCCTAGATTTTGTGTCCACCCTGTAGAGCTTGTGTTTTTCCCGTGTGATCCCGGATACCCAAGAATTTCTCATATGCACATATAGAAGATAGATTAGATTTGATGTACAGTATGATGTATTTAGTGGAACCTGTGTTCTTGACAAGCTCAGAGATATGTTCAGTTTGGCATCTTATCATGGGGCACTTATCCAATTTTATCCTAAATCCAGAATGATCACATCTTAACGTCAGTGTTTTTGCAGTGAGGTGCCTCCTGCCAGAAGGTTATCTTGAGGTCTCATCATTAAAGTCAACAGCAGGAGAGATCCATGGCTGAGTCTTTAATCTGCATCTCTCTCTCTCTCTCTCTCACACACACACACACACTCTCCCTTCTTCTGTCTCCTCCTCTTTGCTGCTATCGCTCCATCTCTGTCTCTCATCCTCAGTTTCACTCTCATCCTTTATTAATCCTTCTCCGTCTCACTCTTCAACTCTTTCAACTTGCCTTTTTAAGCATCCTCTTGCAGCACTTCTCTTTCCCTGTACTCATCCCTGTCCCTCCCCATCATTTTTTCTTCCTCTCTTTCCTCCCTCCATCTGCTTTTTTCCTTTCATGCTCATTTTCCACTCTCTTACTCATTTTTCTCCCCCTTCCCTTTTCTCTTTCCTGCTCCTTTAATCTTTTCCTTCCCACCTTTCCCCCATCTTTCAGTCTCTCTCCTTGCTCTCTCTTTCACTTTGATTCCTCTCTCTGCCTCTCACTCTTTGCCCCTCTCTCTACTGTATTTCACCACCTTTGCATCTCATCTTCTACTTCTCTCTTTTTGTCTCTCATTTCTTTTTCAACTCTGTCTCTTCTTCTGTCCTGGTTCTGATCTTTGCTCCCTCTTTCTCTTTGTTCTCTATCTCGCCATCGCTGTGTGCTCTTCTGTCTTGTATTTCTTCCTCTTCCTTTTCTCTCTTTCAGAGTGTTCGCGAAACTTTTTCACTACCCTTGAGTCCGGGGGACATCATTCAGCCGAGGCTTTGACGCACAATGGGCTACAATCTCGTATTAATTTTCTGTAACATGTCTAAAGGCTGTATGTGTGCCATCATTACAAACACACAACTCTATTATTACTTTAGCTTTTTACACATATATTTTTTTTAAAAATCATTTTTTTTAATTGTCTGTGCTTGCGTAATGATTTAATTTCTTTTGTGATTTGACGCTATGACACCGAGTCCCATCACAAAAACAGAGAGGGAGTGAGAGATGTAATATACAAGAGAAGGCTTTCTTCAGCCCAGCTTCCAGTGTAATGACTGCTCACTGGAGAGGGTAATTAGCCTGTGTAAATTAGCATGTGCACCTCTTCCTGCAGTTGTATTACCCTGTGTGCTGACAGAGAGATGCCAGCTTCCTCCACCTGCTCCTCATGCTCCGCAGGACTGCAGTACCCGTATTGTTTTCTCTTAACTCAAAAGAAAAGGAATCCCACGTGGAGCTTGCGTGTTTATTAAAGTGATAGATTTTGTTTTATCTGATTTTGTTTGTCTGTTTTACACTTCATCGTCACTTATTTAGGTAGTACTGAGGTATGGTGGTTAGCGCTGACACATCACAACAAGAAGGTCCTGGATTCGATCCCCAGGGTCGACCTGGGCACCTTACAGTGTAGAGTCTGCATGTTCTCACCATGTCTGTGTGGGTTTCCTCCGGGTACTCTGGTTTCCTCCCATAGTCCAAAGACATGCACAGAGGGGATTAGGCTAATCAGCTAATGGCTTTCTGTCTCTGTGGATTGGCACTGCGGTGGATTGGCGACCTGCCCAGGGTGTACCCCGCCTCTCACCCAAAGTCAGCTGGGATTGGCTCCAGCTTCCCCCTGCCCACCACGACCCTGAACAGGATTAAGCGGCAGAAGATGAGTGAGTGAGTTAGTACTAGAGTTAAGAAGGAAATGAAACCATGAAACAAGCAAGGGAAGCTAATAGCATTTAGTTTGCAAACTGCATTTGTACATGATCACAAGCCAGTCTTTTGGTTCGACTCTAAACTATTGACTAAAGTGTGAAAGGTATTAAGATTTAGGGCAATCTGTTAGCAGAAATGAAATATAATGCACAAGTACAACATAACTATGTTGTCATGAGTGTACAGTTATCTGTAACTACAAATCATTGTGTTTTGGTAAGATTAGAATGAACCCTTATGCAGGAAGTGGGTCCACCCCTACAGAGCCGCCATGTTACTCTGCTACAGTAACCCAGAACAGGTAAACCTCTAGAGAGCGCCTTCAAAGTGTCACTGTTTCACAAGTTGCAGCATGAAACTAGGAAAAAAACCAGAAGAAAGTGGAAGAAGAAAAGTACGACAAGGAAGAGGAAATAAGAGAAATCAGGGTTTGTTGGTGATAGCGAACAATTCTTTAAAAAAAATGAAGGATCATACTTTATTGTTATTATTTAGCAGACCAAAAAACAAGCTAGTGTGAATGTAAGTACTAGGAAGTATGCTACGGGCACCTGATGGCCACCGTATGTTCTAATGCATGCTTGTAAAAGGACGGCTGAGGAAGGCACATTCAGTTGAATCCTACATAGGGGAATTTTTACATAAGTGATTTTTAAATATTTAAACTTAAAAATAATATAGCTAACATACAGAGTACCGTGTAGATAGTATAAAGAGTATGCAAAAATGTGGTACCCCTCGCCAAATTACATGTTTTATGAATTTAAGTGAAAGTGAAGTCAATACAACCTTTGCAGCAAAAAACAAACCAACAACAACAAAACAATGTTATAGCGCACTTACAAAATATTTTAAGTTAAAAACTAGAAAATGCATAGGCTCGAAGACCCTTTGAGTTGTAAAGGCTCACGACGTAATTAACTCCTTAGGGCTTAAACAATATATTAATACGACTGTAATAATAGCACACAAGCAAAACAGACTGCAGTCTCATGTTGAATACTTGGAAGACAAAGGAGGCAAAGGGTTTTCCAAACCTCATTTAGGATGTAATGATGTCAGGCAAGTCCCCGTTGAACACGTGCACAAAAACCTTTACCAAATACTGACTAAACTGACATATATCTGTTGTATAAGCTTGCAAGCTACTCCATTCTTTCTTTGAGGAACTCAAAGATGAACTCAAATCAGTACACTGGTGTTGAGCAGCATTTCCTGCGGAAATTTTTTTTCATTCTCAGTTCAGATTGCTGATCATTTTCTAATTAGCTGCTGCGGAATAATATACTGTCATTTGGACGGCAGTGTGTGTGTGCGTGTGTGTGTGTGTGCATGTACATGTGTGTGCCGTTCTGTGCTACAACTACAACCCTGTATGCGCGAATATTTCAGAAGAGAAATGCATTTTCTAGAATATTACAAGTTTTTAGGAATGATACGCCACATACGCAAAGTACTACACATCTGTCAAGGTCAATATATCTTCATCACACACAAGCTCCTGGCAAGCCTCCAGGTCTACGAGATGACAGAGGGTGAAGAGCGGCCGTCTCTCTCTAAGCAGAATGATTTATGGTCATTTGCATACTTTTCCACTTTGCACGCACGGCTGAACGACGAGTCGCCGAACGAGAGGTCCCTCCGAGCGTGATGTGCAATTTAGCAATGTTGTCGATTCATTTGCTCCCACGAATTTAGAGGCCATATAAGCTGAAGCATCTGCTTCACTGCTTGAGCTTTCAGTAGTGATAAATTGCTTCCAGGTCTCAAATTGCTGTAGTGTGGGAAAGGAGAAATGAATCAGTTCTAAAATCAGCTTATTTGACAGCGCAAACGGTAGCCACTCCAACTAGTGCAATCAGGATAATAGTGCTGTTAGCACAGCCGAGACGCACTGAAGGAAATAGCTTGTTGATAATGTTTTATAAAAAGTAAATGATTTACGTAGTGAAGTCGGATGTCACCATGGCTGAATTGTGGAAAACGGGCAGACTGGTAAAAACATGGTATGTAAAGACATGCTCGCTGAATATGTCATGCTTTGATCGAGTTGATGGATAGTTATGCTGTAGCGAAACACAAACCCTGTTCAGTTTATAATTTGACATTGGCTGTCAAAGTGTCTGTGATGCTCCTGATCCTTTCAGCATGTAAATGATGCAATACCAGATATGAATTAATAACAAGAAACTTAGTGATTATTTAGCATGAGCAGAAATCAGTCGAGTGAAGAGACAATAATGAAGCGCCTGCTTAAACGCCAAAAGTGGTTTTTACTTCAGGTAATGAGACTGATGTGGATGATGATATTTTGCCTCAAGGCAAAATACATTTACCAGCTTTAATAGGAGTAACTGTGGGAAACTGGACATGTCACTTTTCAACATAGACCCCATGCAATATGATGTATTTGCTGCGTCATTCATCTAGCTCCTGGATTCCTTCAGAAAAGAAGTTTTTCTTCTGTTCCCGAAGCCAGGTGAGCACCGCTTCCTTTACTTCATCATCAGAGGTGAATCTGTGACCGCGCGGCACCTCCTTCAGTGGACGGAAGATGTGATGATGGCTCGGCACCAGATCCGGGCTGTAAGGAGGACGTGGGAGACGTTGCACTGTCTCTGCTGTCCCTGCTGTTGTATGAGGACGTGCATTGTCATGGTGCAGCAAGACTGTTTTGGACACGATTTCTCTTCCTTTGCTGTGAATTGCAGGTTTAAGTTCATTTCACAGCAACGCACGGTAATTCACACTGTTCACTGTTTGTCCATGCGCTTGGAAATGCACCCGAATAGGAACCTTCATGTCCCAAAAGAACGTTAACATGATTTTCTTGAGGGAGGACTGACTTTTGAATCTCTTCATCACTGGAGAAGTCACATGTCTCCACTCCATGCTTTGTCTTTTGCTGTATGGTTTATTGTGTATTTTTAAAATTGCTTTTACTTTTTGATTCTCTGTCGTAGTTTGCCTGTGATCATGTCTAAGTTAAAAAAAAAAAAAAAAGTTCTAGTAGTCATGGTGTCCTTCTGTGGAATCGAAATAAAACCTTTTAAATAATTGATTTATTTTTCAAAAGTTTTTCTCCCCTAAAATTCTGACTAATTTTCTCTTTGCTAACAGCTGTCAACCAGCGAGGCTCTCATGTGTTACACTCCAAGACGTGAATCCAGCTAACTGCATCTTTTCAAACTGCTGCTTATGCAGCAACAGGGGGCAGTGTAATACACTCAGAAGAAAGTGCTATCTATCTCCTTCCACATACATGAGCTCAGAGATGCCCATGATTGGCTAGTGTAGCTGTAAATGACAGTGGGGAGAGAGTACGCCACCCCTCCTTCTCTTGACACAGCCAGTTTTGCTCTCTTGGACTCCTGGCCAAACTCGCAATATCTAGATCACTTTAATATGATAGTCTCCCATTTCACTTTCTGGGCAATTTAAAATGCTATAACTTCACTTCTGGATGAGAAATTCACAAGTTCAGGGAAACATGTTTTATAATGTTACGTAAACTCAGTGGCGGACCGTGCATTTCACACGTAGGCCTTCAGTAGTGCTCTGTCTGAATCAGCCCGCCCCTCAAAAACTAATTTATGATCATAAACCATCTTAATATGCAGAAATACAGTATAAAGAGCCATTGCATCGCAGGTAGATAACTCCTGTAGCCACAATAAATGCCTTTATTGAATAGACAAACCAGGGGTGAACAAGTTCCTTTCTACTGCA
>JAQMCW010000006.1:17316839-17328812 GCA_030068335.1 Chrysichthys cranchii
GTTAATGGGCTATATGCACAGAGGGGTGCTGACGTAGTTCCGATAAAATTTTAGCCAGCTCAGTCATTTCCGGTCCCCTTTTGTTTGCTGCGTTTAGCTCGTATTGTCAGTGTTACCACCACCATGTCTCTTAAGAAAACGTTTAAATTTCAGCGAACTGATAGTATGACAGCTGAACCCTGTTGTGTGCCTTTGTGTCAGGCTTCCAGTAAGTACAACAAAGTACTTATCTTTCACACATTTCCCTCCAATGAGGAAACTAGGCAAAATGGATTGTTGCTATCCGGAGGTAGGTATGTGCATATTTATACTAATCACGGTGGCTAATCTTCCCCCCAACTTTGTTTTGGACTTTACTGGTTGCGCATTCACACCCCCCAGTAAACCCACTCAGATTGGCTGGGTTACTGGTTTTTCCGGTATTCACGTTGATGACGTATTCAAGGACAGCCAATAGCATTTTGTTATAATAATGTTTCAAGTTTTCCTAATTAATAGTCTACGAGGTTAATACTTTATTTATATTATATTACATAGGCTATAGCTAAATAATATTCTGCTTGGCTCTCTATTCAGAATTTATTCTGTTTCTTCTCATGTTTCTAATGCTTCAAATGCAAAGAGATGAGGCAGTCCACGATTTATTTTCATGTTAAAGTAGCCGTAATTTTTTATAAAGAATTTATTTTGTAATAAAACATGCATTTGTCTGCACTGTGTTCCTAATGGTACAATAAATCCTTCATTAAGGAATATAAAAAATTTTTTAATTCAGTATTTGAACTAAATTTAGCTTATATTCTTATAGACCCTATTGAAACAGGGAAATTCATGGAAAAATCGCCGCTTATCAATTAATCGTTAATCAAGGTCAGCCAACTAATGATTAATGACCTAATCAATAATTTGCATCTCTAATATATACACACACACACACACACACACACACACACACACACACACACACATATATGTATATATGTATATATGTTTCCTTTTAACCCGGTGAGGATACACAGCACTCTTGGCACTCTAATATGATGTACTAAATAGTGTCATGAATCTGCCCGTGCGGAGCTCCCTTTTGAGACACCCGTTCCAGGTATTCACAATAGCGGTGCACTCTGGAGGACTTGCGCCGCTCCAAGAACACTCCGCTGCAGCGGCAATGGCGCATGCGCGAGGAATCACGCCATGCCGGTGCGTCACACGGGCCTCCACAGGTGTTTCACATTGGGACTAATGACATGGACTATACATAGACGCGCTCAGGCACATTATCGGTGTGAAGCTTTAGTTTGCCTTTCCTGCACTATTGCCAATCCTTGATTTTCTCGTGTTTGAATTTTCTGGTTTTGACCCTTCTGCCTTGGCTTTTGTCTTTGGATTTTTGGATCTCCTGGTTTTGTCTGTTTGCTGATCGCCTGACCCGTTTATGTGTTTTGACCCCGATTCTGCCTGCCGTTTTGCATTTCTGTCTGCTCGATGTCCGAAATAAACCCCAATATGGATTTCACTTCGGTCTCTCCCCTGCGCATGTGTCCGTCCACAACCCACACACCTGACAAATAGCAGTTATTTTTTGCTCAAGAGTTTAGATATTACAGTACAAAAATGCAGTAAATCAGTAATTAATATTCCAGATGAACTTTCATTCACAAACCTTCACTAGAAATGAAGCTACTGAACTTTGCTACAGTAATGGAAGGATGTAAAAACACACATTGCGCTCCTCACTTCATGATCTCATTTCTAATTACGCGGTACTGCTGAAGCAAGAGTGTGCTTAAACTGAATATCGGCACAGCTCTATGGCTGAATCACGACCGTGACGATATTCAGTATAATACTACAATTGCAGTGCGATATTTCCTCCTGAGACCCAAACTCCAATGTTGTGTGCCGTGCCATTTCTCCTCACTGTTTCTGTTTTTTAGTAACTGATAACTATTGAACTTGATCGTTGTCTCCAAACAGGAAGACGTTTGGCACAAGAGTAATACCCAGTATGGGGATCTTACAAGGAAATACACACAATGTAGTTGGGGGAAATGTGATGTTCATCTATGAGGACAGTGGGGTCTCAGGAGGTTACCGCTTTTATACAAGTATTGTATACTTGTTTTAAGTAGTAATAGTAGTACAAGACGTAGTATGAAGTAACTGATGTTTCGGACACAACTTGGCCAAAGAATTTGTTTATTTTTGTTCATATAAATCCCAAAGAAGCCACCCTCACTTTATAGCACATTGGCAAACTGGCTATCTAGCTCACATTGATTTGTACGATTCCTGTGAAAAGTGCTTCTGTTGGAATGAACTTCCCTTCTTCCTTTTATGTCAATCTGACAGAGTTTCAAATTTCAAGTTATATTCATGAAGAGCGCATCATTTTCCATGTCCGCTGACGATGCTGCAGTTGCTAGCAGTGTAATTTTATGTGGCGATCACGCACAAGTGGAGTGTGAAATGTTCCAGTGTGGCTATACTAAATATGAGCATTCTTGGGAACAATCAAATTAGTAGACCAGAACTAAATGTTGTACCAGCCACTCATCAAGAACTGTGTAACTGTTGTTCCTATCACTTCTTTTATTCATCACCAAAACACTGCTTTTTTATGCATTATGGATCTTTCTATTAATTCTCTTTTCATCCTTCAGCTCGCCTGCCATTGTAAATAAGCCACCCTTTCCTAAACAGCTGCTGCTTGAATCATCATTGAGACAGATGTGCATTTAATTAGGCATGGAGTCAGGATCCAGATTGTTTAACATCACTAAGGCTTTACATCTGTCAGCTCTGGATCTCATGCGCTCCTGTTAGGCATTACAGTTCTATGTAGGAACTCTGCATGACAGAAATCAAATAAATTATGGGTCATTAATTCTAATTGATGGTTCTCAACAGATTTACGTACGAAACTTATTATGTGGTTAGATCTGAAATCGACTCCCCATGTAGTGCACTACCCAGAGCAGAAGCTAAAACCTGTTGAGTCATTTCAAATATGGAGTCATGTCTGAGTCACCCCGTGTAATTGTACAGAACGGAAACACGTGTAGTTTTGCGCAAGGTCATCTCCTCCATCTGGTTTTGTTTTGTAAAATCAGCAACGGTAGCATTGTGCCATTGCATTTGGCAGAAGTGGGAGAATTCAAAAGTGGAAAAATGCATGTAGTAAACACTTTAGTCTAGTAAAGGCAGCATCGCAGCAAGAACATTCATTATCCAGAGATTCATTGTGTTTTGGAAAATCATTCTCACTATGCTAGTCACTACGCTAATATATTCCCATGCCTTCCCATACACTTCCCATACATTCCTGTGTATTTTGTCCACAAAAATGGCACAATTGGCCCTTATAAAAATTTTTTTTAAAAATCTACTCATTTTTGTGTGAAGGAACGTACAGCCTTTGTCCATTTCAGTGACATGTCCTGTATGCACTACACTCTTAATAAATGATATCCGGCTCTGTAGATAATCCTGTTAAGTGGCTTGGCTGAACAGCGAAAGTAGATACACAATGTCCAGTTCAGACTGAGGACTCAAATAGATATGGTCTTATATAAAATGTTATATATAAATGTTATATATATATATATATATTATATATATATATATATATATATATATATGGTCTTATATAAAATGAAACTTTTAAATTGTGTAAGCTTTGTAGTATATCTAAGGATATTATAAACTTGGGCTGGAAGCAATATTTATGTTAGAAATAATAGAAATAGTGTCATAGGAAGGCGTGACTTGGGTAATGCCATTTGGGAATGAAATAATACATTGTACAGTAACTGTAATAAGCAAACGATATACAGTGCTTTCAGAAAGTATTAAGACCCCTTTCAATTTTTCACCATTTGTAATGTTGCAGCCTCATGCTAAAATCAAGCAAATTAATTTTTTCCCTCCAGGATCTACACTCAGTTCCCCATAATGACAGCAGAAACACGGAATTACAGAATTTATAGAATTATGGGGTACTGAGTGTAGATTCAGGAGGAAAAAAATTAATTTGATTGGTTTTAGCATAAGGCTGCAATATTACAAATGGTGAAAAATTGAAAGGGGTCTGAATACAGTCTGAATGCACTGGATTTGTAAAACATAGTTACAGTAAAGTAATATCTGTATTATCATACATATTTTAAAATAACACCAGGCTGGAGCCAATCCCAGCTGACTTCAGGCAAAAGGCGTGAAGCACCCTGGGGAGATCACCAATCCACCGCAGGGCCAACACATAGAGACAGACAGCCATGCACACCTACGGGCAATTTAGAGTAGCCAGTTAGCCTAATCCCCTCTATGCATGTCTTCGGACTGTAGGAGGAAACCCATGTGGACACGGGGAGAACGTGCTAACTCCACACAGAAAGACACCTGTGTCGACCCTGTGTTGACCCTGAGATTGAACCCAGGACCTTCTTGCTGTGAGGCGACAGTGCTAACTACTTAGCCGCCGTGCCGCCCTGGATAAAATGTTTTCCATGTAACTCTGTAATAAATGAAAAATTCGAATTTGGCAAATTACTGTGCTCTAAGAAGAATCAAACGCTTCGGCGTATGCGGTTATTAAAAAACGTTCAACGTTTGTGTGGTTATATTACCTTCACTTTGCACTGGGTTGCATCACACTACCTTAGCTTTGATTATTTTCCTATATCAGCACACCCGCAAATGTATTATTCCTTCCATACTGCGTAAATGATCCTTAGTGCATGTCTGCAGTGAAGCCCAGGTTGTGTTTGGTTGTAAAAAATGCAGATTAATAGATTTCCATTTTATATCAAAAGCCCGCGATTTTTGAGTCTTTAATCTCAGTGACCAGACAGGTTGTATAGCTGAGACGCTTTTCTCTCCGCTCTGAGATGAAAGCTTGTGTTTTGATCTGAGACAAATTGATTTGATGCGCTCTTGCTGAGAAGGCTGCTGTGTTCTCGCACGGAAACAGTTCATATTCTTACGTTCACCTGTGACGCCGGCCGTGTGTCCGCAGTTTACAACAATGTCTCAAAAATTCAATCCAACTTCGGCACTCTGTTGATTCACCGATTTGGGGAGGTTCTTGTGATGTGTCCTTGTGAAAGGCACTGTACGTTCACAGATAAAAATTTATTATTAACAAAATGATCTTTTTAGTAACAGGTGATATCGGTTTGACCCACACGGCGAAACAGAATACAAGGAATAAGGTTAGACAACACATTCTAGGCTTCAGTTGTGAGTGTTCCAGTTTACAGTATGTACTTAAGTATATACAGCATTCTCTGACACATTTAAAATGCTATTACCAGATAATCACTTTCTTTCAAATAAATGCCAAATCGGGGGTCAGGTTATTTAATGAACATTATACAAGTTGAAGCTAAAAATAACAGCATTGTCGTTAACCCTAAGCTTAAATTAAACTTAAGCTGAAAGTATCAGGTGTGTGTGTACTTTGGTGTCATTTCCATATACAGTACTCATTTGGCAGATGCTTTCTTTTTATTGAAAGCGACTTATAATTGAGTTGAGCAGATGAAAGTTGAGGGTGTTGCGCAGCGGTAGATTGGTAATGCAGTGCAGGGATTTGAATTCACAATCTTGTCATTAGGAGACATGTCATTAGGAGTCTGATCTACACCCACACTGCATTGTGGGAAATGTGATTTCCAGAGTGGTGCAGCTGTCACATGCAGGAGCAAAGCTGTCTGGGTAAAACGAGGCAGTTCGCTGTGATCTCGGCAATTAAATGAACGTCAGATTTACGCTAAATGCTTTTTCTCCTTGAACGTTCTTGTTCTTTGCACCGGTTATGTTTGTGTTATTCATTTTGTGCCATGCCTAATTTTCAGCAGCTGTATGCGGTAATGAAACATTTCATTTGCGCAGATTTAAGATTTTTGTTTTCTTTCTTTCTTTTCATTCTTTTTGCTCTTTCTGTCCTTCTTCTTCTTCTTCTTCTTCTTCTTCTTCTTCTTCTTCTTCTTCTTCTTCTTCTTCTTCTTCTTCTTCTTCTTCTCTTTTTTTAGGAATAAAGAAGCATTAAAGTTAGCCTCATAAGGTAACCTGAAAATAAAGTATCATTAATAATTTAATATTATTATATATTGCAACATAAATTATGGCTGTACAATTCATCCTTTAATACTTTAGAACAGGATTCATGGTGCACTTGGTAGGATTTTGAGGAGATCTATATCTATCGATATTGGTGTATATATTCCATAATGTATTTATGGAATTCATAAGTATGTTTTTCATTAGTGTATAATTACCTGTAACTATGATTTTTGTTTTCGTAAGCTTAGAATGAGCCCTTTATATCTACATAAGGAATGGGTCTCTCTGTTGCGCCGCTACACTACCCCAGACCGAACCTTCCACGTTTCACGTTTTTACAATAAAGTGGCAGCGTGAATCCAGAAGGATGCAATGGAAAGATGACAAAGAAGAAGAAATGAAGACAAAGAAGAATAAGAACAAGAGGAATCAGTGTTTGTTGGTGCTGGCTAACAAGTTTGAGAACCCAAATTTTGAAAAATAATTGTGGATCGTATGTAGTATTTAGCACGAAAAGGAGGGGAGTGTGAATGAAAATACAGCAATCCCCTGCTATGTCGCGGTTCACATTTTGCGCCCCTTTCGCAGAGTTCTATTTAGAATGTATCGAATTTTTTGGTGGATTTCCCTGGTATTATAAAATAGAAACATTAATTAAAATGGAGTAAAATATTAATAATATATAACATACAGTACAATGTATATCATATTTACATAAGAGACAAAGAACACAGCGTTGTTTACAAAAACGCGTTGTGGGGATGCTGAAGAAAAATATGGCTGGAGGAACGAGTCTGGCCAATCGGAATGCCCTATTCATTTAACCTTGGTTGTGATTGGCTGCTGGCTACAACGCATACGGTTAGGGTTAGGGGTTAGCAACCAGCAATCGCCAACATCCCAGTTCTTCTCCCGTAGCAGTACTCGCTACAAATGTGATGTTTCTATGAATTGTACACAGAATTCACCACACTATATGCTCACAAATGTTTTCTTTATATGTTTAATTGTGTCTAGAATGTGTTTAAAGAGTGTGGGAGGATCATTTAGGGTTTAAACTATTTAAAAAAAGACATTGAGGGGTGGTGTCGGTGTATCGCGGATTTTCGTCTTTCGCGGAATGTTTTGGAACGTAACCCCCGCAAAAGACGCGGGTTTACTGTATCTGGAAGTACTCTACGGGCACCTTGCAGCCACCATGCGTTGTAATATATGCTTGGAATCAGAGGGGTAAGCCAGGGCCATTCAGGATATTGAATCTTACAAACATAGTGGACCTTTAATAATATGACTAAAACATTTTCTTTCTTTCTTTCTTTCTTTCTTTCTTTCTGTCTTTCTTTCTTTCTTTCTAAACAGGGAAGACCTACTTGAACATATTTTCAGAGAGGCCCAGCATTATGTAAAAAAGTAATGAAAAAAGCAAAAATCACAACTGGTTTGAAAATTAATGAGTAAAAAAAGATTAAAGAAAGAAAACATTGTTAGCGGATCATGCGTTTGAGTCCTGACAATGCCACGGCCATCTGTAGCTGAGAGTCAGTGCAACCACGTTGGCCATGCTCTCTGGGTGGGTGGGATGATGCCCTCCCTCTAACCTGTCAATCACAGTGACACTTTTTTTTCAACCAGTTGCAGGTGTCTGTGAGGTGATGTATGCGGAAGAGGGTCAGTTCTCTGATGGTGTTACATTGCTCTGACGCAGCATGGGCAGCACGAGATGCCTCTTCATGTTTCTCAGAGGAAGCACGTGTTAGCTTTCACTATCCCCAACTGATATCTGGTGTATGCCGGGAAAGAACACTAAACAGTCTAAATATGTTAGTTATGAGTTATTTACCACAACTAATTATCAGACGGTGGAATTTCATTGTGTGTTTTTCATCATTCCAAAACAGAAAAAGCTAAAGTTCAATGTGCTGGAAAATGAAGTGTTCAGTCGTCTGCTGGGAACACATTTATTGCGTGCGTCAGCCTCTGAAAGGACAGAATGTACAGTGCACTGAGAGTTATGCTTACAGCTTTAGTTCAAGCTATAACGTGGATGCTCAACTAATTTACCCCGAATTCATTTATTTTTTTAATAAAACATCTTACATCGTATTTGTATTTGAAAGCAGTGCAGTGAGGTGTGATTCAGAGCCGCTGTTCACTGGCAGGCGCTTTATGACAGATTCTGTTGCTGCGTTCGGAGAGTTTGGCAGCGTCTGAGTTTGCATTAGAGAGCGAGCTGCAGGATGAGTGCACTTCAGAGGAGAGCGAGGGAGCAGGAATATGCTGATCGAATTTAACTCAGTCTTTACCCTCAAGTGTTGGCGGTCAGTGCGGAACTGAGTGTGTGTTGTTCCAGAGTTGCTTCAGATTTGTTATGGATATGACGTAATGGTATGTATCAGGAATGTGTGTGTGTGTGTGTGTGTGTGTGTGTGTGTATATATATATATATATATATATGCATGCATGGTCAAAAGGTTATATCAGAATTAACAGCTAGGACATGAAAATGTGTGCAATTTTGGAACCAGAAGTTTAATTGCACTTACTAAATTATTTATTTTGCAGCTTTCAATAAAGATAAATTGCAGTTGTATGATAGTGCTGTTTTACTTTAGAGTTTAGAATGATTCACAAGTTACAATGCACACCAAGTGTTGTAATAATAATAATAATGATGATGATGATAGAAAAACAATAAAGCAAGAACCTCAATAAAGTATAAAATTGTGCAGTGCTGTACAGATCCAGGTGACGTAAATGTGAAATAGATAAATAAAATAAAGTGATAAATAAAGTTCTCCCATCACTCATGAAGTATTTAGTAAATAAATCATTGGGTGCTTTATGAAGTGCAAGCAAATGATATCATGTCTCTATCAATCTTGGTTCAAGTTGCCCTGTATCATTTTTCAGAAGAAGTTGCTTAGTAAATCATTGTTGTCTGGGTGAAGACAGGCAGCTTTAAAAAAAAAAAAAAAAAAAAAAAAAAAATAGTCTAGTTATTTTTTTGGAGTAGTGTTTGCAATTATTAGGAAAGGTCATTCCACTTTATATCATTTATTATAGAAATTGTATGATCACTTTGTTCATGGTTTGTTCCATTATACTTGGATATTTTCCTTTTCTATCAGAACGCATAGAATTGGAGTACTTTGTTTAATGAATAACTGACAAAACTAAGTCAGTGTTATCTATGGAAAAGAAAAAACCCCCAGCAAGCTCCAGTATGTGAATACACACAGACAAGTGATGAATGAAAAGAATACCCGTGATAAAGCATATTAGTAAGGCGATTAGATGACCAGATCAGCGATGTTCAGTGGCTGAAAGCTCTGCTTTGCCATTCATTCAGACAGATAAGAAATGAGTCACGAGCCACATTTGTCACCTTCATCTGCCTGAAATTTATGGCAGGGTGCAACTGCGTGCATAAATTATTACCGTCTTGATTTAAAGATGGTGTGTGCAGGGCATTTCGTTTAACCTACGGTAAATCAGCAACAACATGAAACAGCTGCATTTAGCATTTTCTTTCTACCCAGAGAGTTTATTTTAATGTAAGAGATCAGATATGTTTGGAGTTTTGCATTACTCAACATTTTCATTCAACAAATATTTCTGAATTACGATTGATTGATTGACGTGAACGTTCTTTTTCCATTTTCACCTCAATCTGGTCACCTACCAGGTCCCACCCACCAGCCAGCTCTCCCCTATCATATGCCAGGGTCAAGAGTAACACGTACTTCCTCCAAGACATGTGAAACCAGCCAGCTGCATCTTTTCAAACTGCTGCTCGTTCAGCAAAGTGCTCTTTACCCTCTTCCACATACCTGATCTCATGGAGTCATACGATTGGCTTGGGTTGCTGTGATTGACAGGAGAGAGAGATGATGCTTTTCCCTTAACACCCAGACGGCACGGCCAAATCTGCTCTCTTGGCTCGGCCATGGCTGGCTGTGACATCGTCAGGATTCGCATTTTTCCAAAAAAGTGTCAGGATAAACCTTTACATTTTCAGGACTGTCGTGCGAAATCACCCTGTAGGCTCAGAACAGCTTGGCTTTTTCTTTCGTTCTTTTTTTTTGGCACATGAGCGATAAGCCCTGTTCTTTAAAACTGCTTTTTCAAAAACGATTATTATTAAGTCATTGTACTGTGTGGTAATTACAGTAGATGAAAAATCTCTTTTGATCAAGTGTAAACTTGCGAATGCCTGTGGAGAGTGTGTTCGTTTTGCTGTCGGCTGTATATTGAACATTCCTGCTGTGTCACATTTTGCGCAAATATGTCAAAAGAATTGGAATGAAAGCCGTCCTCCTATAAATGTCGCTGTTCAGAATCTTTTCGTTTATTTAATTATTTATTTCGAAGGTCAGCTTTCAACAAAGGTCAGTTTGTGTTCCGCCTGTGCTTGGAAACATTTTGAGCCTGTTGCTGTGGAAAAGTCTGGTCATTTTGTTCATTTTCTTGTCACTTCCCAGTGAAATAAAATCACATCACCCTTGCTCGTTCGATTACCGGTAGTTGTTCAGCTTCGTATTAGGCAAAGAACATGTTCATCTCAGTTTTAAGTACGTATGTATGTTCCTCAAATATGAGCATGACCTGAGCATTTGTTTTGCTCTTGTGTTGCTCAGGTCATGCGTGTGATGTGTGCCAGTGTCTAAGGAGGGGGGGGTCTAAGGAGTGGACACTGGCCGTAGTGGACGCTGCTGCTGAGGCGGGACTCTGTGGATGTTATCCTCTACTTCAGGTAGGTCCATCCCCTCTCTCCTCATGCGGTTTTCCTTTCCTGCCAACAGTCTAGTCTTCAGCAGCGGCTTCCGTCTCTTTTGTATTTTCAATGCACCATTTTCAGCTAAACTACCGAGTCACATACTGTAAGAGAGTGATTACAGCAGAGATCTTACATTTGCATAAATGCTCTTGTGATTAGAGTGAACGAGACACAAAGCTCAAAAAAGAATGATTATAGGAACAGGATTTTTATACGAACCATATCTTTAGAGTAACTCTGGCTGAGACGTCCAGCTGGATGTTGTATAATACTTAGTTAGAGATGTCTCTCTGCAATGCAGATACGTGTATCGGTAGTCAGTTGCATGTTGGTTGTTAAATTTAAGATTTTATTCCAAGAAATTCATGCAAATGTGAATTGGCGGTGTTGATTTATAGGGGTTAATAAATGAACAGTTCTCTCCCTTTTCACTCAAACTGTACATGTAATGGCCATAATTGTTAACAATCGTAATTCCATGTATTTTTCTTTTGTTATTTAATTGACAGTGACCGTGCAGTATTCAGTCGCAGACGTTTACGTGGTACGAATTCTCATTGTAGAAGTTATATTCCATGGATAGTGCTCTGATTTATCACCCACAGTGCACAACGTATCGAGCGTACCAATGTTAGGAAAACCAGAATGCACAGTGAAACGTCTTAGCTTGCTCATAACAAACCACAGCTTATAGAAATGTAAATAAAAATGTCATTTAAAGGGGTTGGCTCACTCATCCCAGAATCCTTTGCTCCAAGTCGTAAGTTGCCATTTTCGATGCCGTCAATGTTTCGCAACAATCTGACAAAATCCTAGACAAAGTCATAGATGGTTAAATTGCAGAGTGAAATAAAAAAAAAAAAAAAGTGTTTTGTCAAAGTATCTTTATTTTAAATTCTTTCAATCGATCCATTCTGTTTTTGTATAGTTATATCAAAGATTCTGGAGCGGAGCAAGATATATTACTTACGTAATAAGCAGAAATTCCACCGTGGATGCCATTTTGGTAAGCCCACCATAACATTCCTTATCTGTTCCGGCAAACGGCTAGCTCCACCTCTTGGAAAACATACGCTAAACTGTCCAAAGTTATTCAAGCAGTCATGAGGAGGTTAATTGTTGTCAATACT
>JAQMCW010000006.1:17388024-17399537 GCA_030068335.1 Chrysichthys cranchii
AAAAGGTATTAAAGTAAAAGTACTATAAAACTGATATTCTCTAGGTATAAATATATCAATATAAAAGAAAATATATCTGCAAAATATGAATACGATAGGCCCTTCCACTTCCACTTAGTACTCGCAGTATTAACAGTGCAAATGTATATATACAAAACATCAAACAAACAAAATGAAAAGAAACAAAACTTTTCCATTTAAGTTAGAGCAGTGTTTTTCAACCGGTGTGCTGTGAGAGTTTATCAGGTGTGCCGCGGGAACCCCCCCAAACATTTTAACACAGCCTTGGGGCTGTCTCCGTCTCTCTCCGCCTTTCTTTTCGTAACTGTTAAATATTTTTTTATTTTTTTTAAGGGTTCGTTTTCTGCACTTCTTTCCTGCTCTGTGCTGAGTGAGCGCGCGTGCGCGTATGTGTGTGTGTGTGTGTGTGCTCGTAGTACGGCAAAAAAAGCATATTCCCCGGGGTCACACGCGCCCCTCCCGGCATCACACCGGAGCGCGCCCCACTATTTGAGAAGCACTGTGCAATAGCGTTAGTAGCGTTATGCTGCCCGTGCATGTAAATCTCGTGTGGATAGCGTTGGTCAACATCATTTCCGGAAACATTACGAAGAGAGAGGGTAGCCAGCAGGGTGCGCACAGCAAACTCTAGTGGTGTGGAGGGGAATTACCTGAATTCAGATCAGCCGTTTCAGACCAAAAATAAATAGGCGACTAGTCGACCAATAAAATTGTCATCGACGAATTTTCATATTCGATTACGTCGATTACGTCAACTAATCGCGGCAGCACTAGTCTTTTCGTTTTCATTTTATTTAATTTAAAGAACATCCCAACTTTTCTGGAATTCGGGTTGCAATAACATCTAGAATTTGCAAAGCACATCATAATGTCATCTAGAACCTGAGCACTAAATACTGCATGAGTATGTTCTCGAACTTGTGAACTGCATTTTAAAACATGATGGCATTGCTGAACCTGTGAAGTAGACTTAAGCCTACTGTGACTAATGACACGTTCAGCTCTATTTTAAGGATCTAAATGCACAGTCTCAAGTGTATGGCACAAGTGCAATTAGGCCATGTCCAAATCCACTTTTGGCTAGTTTAACGGCGGAAAAAATGGTCACAGCACCTAGTGCATTATTCAAAAGAGTTTTATCAGTTTCTTAATTAATCATGGGTGTGTTTTGGGTGAGACATGCAATAAACCAACCAGACTTTCATCTCCCATTCCCTTTATGAGCCAGGTGTGCATGCATCTTGGCAGATTGCTATAATAAATGAGGATTTGCTAGGTAGGTGGTTGGAAAGAACACTTCTCTGCAGAGGAAACAGATCTGCTCCTGTGCCTGATCCGACCATCACAGCAAATACAAGATTCCACTAATAATAAAATGCATCATGCATCTTTTGCCACTTAATCCTGTTCAAGGCCACTGGGGGGGAAGCTGGAGCCAATCCCAGCTAACTTCGGGCAAGAGGCGGGGTACACCTTGGGCAGGTCGCCAATCCACCGCAGGGCGACACACACAGACAGACAACCATTCACACTCCCATTCACACCTACGGGCAATTTAGAGTACCCAATTAGCCTAATCCCCTCTGTGCATGTCTTTGGATTGTGGGAGGAAACCGGAGTACCCGGAGGAAACCCACATAGACGCAGGGAGGACAAGCAAACTCCACACAGAATGGCGCCCATTGCAATCTGCCTGTTTTTAATATTTTTTATGTCTGTGGAACAAGCCAAGTGTAGGCCCACAAACGCATTGTGCACCCTATCGTGATAATATGCCCTTAAAATAACAAATACTGCGCTGTTGACCTCAGACAAGGTTTTTGTTGGTCAGCTGTTCAATCACATTCTGCTGCCTCAGGATAGCAATGCACCTGGCCACACCTCAGTTTAAGACCAACACACCAGTGGGTTATCAAGTGCATTTGCTGTTTAAACAACTTGCACACTGGATGGCAAAATGACAACCTGTATCTATCTAGCAAAAACATTTGCGTTGTGCTTGGCACCGCTCTGCGCCGGGTGCAACACAGGGCCTGTTATCTAGCACAAAGAAGCACACAGGGGCTTTTAGCCTCAGATCTCTGTTTTACTATCAGAAAATTTTCCTTTACACTAATTTCCGTCTCTGTTCTATCTATCTATCTGTCTGTCTGTCTGTCTGTCTGTCTATCTGTCTATCTATCTATCTGTCTGTCTGTCTGTCTGTCTGTCTGTCTCAGGTTTTCCCAAAGTGCCAGTTAAAATGCAAGAAAAAAAAACAGTTCAAAACTGTAAAATCTGCAATTTCTTTGCTCTTTAGCAAGTAATCAGAAGTTGTTGTTTAGTATAAACACAAACCTGATGATGAATTAGACACCCAATTGGAAAATAGACCAGCAGTAATCATTCAGTTATTATTCACTGTTATAATAGTTCATATTCCATGCCAAACTCCCTCTGCTCTTACCTGTCACTGCAAAAAAAAAAAAAAAAAAGATAAAATAAAACTCACTATAAGATTGGATATGACAATTAAAACGATGTCGAGACATTTTACTCATTTTAGTTTCATTGCCAGATCTGTCTTTTTAAAATCTTTTTAAGCATGCAAATATTTCTAGAAAGAAGCAAAGCCAGCATCTGCCAGTAAAATCAGAAAGATTCAAGCTTCAAATGATTAAAGCATCTATAAACAGGCTCTTATATTTGATTCATTATAGGAATTATTATACATTTGCCGATGTTCAAGATATTCACACTTGCCAAGATAACATTTTTGCAGTATTTTTAACAATTTGCTTAGCTTCTTTCTCTACCTCTCAACCTCTCCTTTTAATTTTTATGCCCCTCTCTTTCTCCATCGTTCTTATCTTGTGTTTTCTTGGCTGTCCTGCTGGTGCACTGCTCTCACGTCCCCTGCTGCGTTACCTGACATGGAACTTCATGTTCCCTCATTTCCGGCATCCTGACTCGACCTTTCTTTCTCCCTGCAGGTGGCTATTTATGTATGCCAGAACTTATGAGCGAGCACATTTCCGGTGTGCACCAAGTCTGCTCCCTGACTACATGGTGGCAGATGAATGAGTTTTGCCTTAAGCGAACACAGGGCAGCTTGATATTTATAATCAAACTTTATTAAAAATCTACTCTAACTTAGTTCCTAGTTTGTAAGGGTGGAAACATGACTGGTAGATTTTCTAGCACACCAGAAATGCACACCAGGATGCATGCCGTTTTAAATATTGAGAATGAACTGGGATATCTTATAACTTACCTACTGGAATCCATGTTTGTGGTTTGTTAAAAGGCCAGATCCATTAAAAAGTGTTCTTGTGAGGTCTTACCATGCTCCCAACATAGAGTGTTGGCTGTGTTTCCATTTTTTACTTGATTGTTTTGTACGTTTTCATTTTGTTGTTCATACCTTTTCTTATGGCTTTACTGGAAAATACAGGAAACTGAATTACATCCAGTTACATTACCCTCACTTACTCAAATTCACACAAATCTCTTATGAGATCAGATGTAACTGAGCAACAAATGTTAACTACAGGTGAGTTACAGGGGGTGACACAGTGGTGTGGTGGTTAACACTGTTGCCTAACAGCAAGAAGGTTCCGGGTGCAATCCCCGGGGTCGACCTGGGTGCCTTTCTTTGTTTGCAGGTTCTCCCCGTGTCCTTGTGGGTTTCCTCTGGGTACTCCAGTTTCCTCCCACAGCCCAAAGACATGCACAGAGGGGATTAGGCTAATTGGTGACTCTAAATTGGCCATAGGTTTGAATGTGAGTGTGAATGGTTGTCTGTCTCTGTGTGTCGCCCTGTGGTGGATTGGTGACCTGCCCAGTGTGTAACCCCACTCTCACCCAAAGTCAGCTGGGATTGGCTCCAGCTTCCTCCCGCGACCCTGAACAGGATTAATATAGAAGGAAGTACAAGAAAAAAGTTCTAATGGAAAAATCTCGAAACATTTTACCAAAGAGTTGCAACCTAACTATTTTTAGAGTGAGTAAAAAATGAAAATATGAACTGATTGTATGGGGAAAAGGTTAATGAGGTACAGGTGAGACTGATCAATATTTTAGGCTGCCAGTGTGACACTTTTCCCTGGATTACAATAGGAAACATGGCAAGAATGGTCAAATAAATCATATTTTTAAAGATACCTTTTTGTTTGCTTGTTTGTTTGTTTTTCCTTACTCTTTTATGAAATCACTATATTGCCACTACCGCTGAATCTATATGCAAAATACTTGTCCAAATCTGAAGTATATACAGTGCAGATCAAAATTAGAGAACAAACTACAATTTCCTAAATATCAAGGAAACTACGTAGTCCCAAGTGTTCTCTAATTTTGATCAGTGCTCTTTTTCAAATATCTCATTTAAGTTGCTTACACGGTGCTTCTGAATTTATGTAACTCTTGACATATGGATAAAATCCTGCTTTTTTACTCCTGTTCGGATCATTTCCACGTAGTGACCTTGACATTTAGGAAATTGTAGCCTGTTCTCTAATTTTGATCTTCAGTGTGTGTGTGTATGTGTGTGTGTGTGTGTGTGTGTGTGTGTGTGTTTGTGTGTGTGTGTGTGTGTTTGTGTTTTTATATATATATATATATATATATATATATATATCTCTGTCTGTGTGTGTGTGTGTGTGTGTGTATATATACACATGCTTATATTTTCGATTGACTTTAGCTTGGAAATTTTCCTGACACATTTCGCCGAATTCTTCTTTTGTTCCTGCAATACATTTTTGCAAATTTGTCCATGCAATTCACTTCAGATTTGGAGTGACAAATCCCCTGGCCCTCAGCCAAATCCACTCCATGCTTGCCACTTCATTCATGTGCTAAAAATCAGAAGCTAAGAAATCCAGAAAAACAAGAACAAAATAAAAAAAAATCCCAGAATGTATTTTTGCAACCTTTGGCTGAATCTAATGATTTTATTTGTGTGCGCGCAACATATTTGGAAAATATCGATTTTTATTTTTTATTTTTAATATTTTGCTTGTGGCTCTTGTAACTAATTATCCAGTTCAGGTTAACACCAACCAACTAGAATATCACCGGGGCTTCAAATGAGGTCTGAGTACATTTATTGACAACACTGGTACCAGTTTATTCCATCTTAATCTTCACTCCAGTTGGTGGCAGGTACTTGCTGTTCTTTGTTCATTAATTGTCTTACTATATGGCTAAACACTTATTATTTCTCTCTGTCAGGTTTCGTCCTCAGAATATGCCCAGGCATCACCATGAATCAGACACTGAGCTCCAAGCCCGGATTCTTCCTCACCAACAGCTCTCCTGGAATGAGAGTTTATCCCGAAATCGCCGTCATTCCTCAAGACTTCTTGCCAGAGGGTGACCATCATCATGCCAACGTCTCCTTTCTCACGGGGGGCACCAGCAACTTTACTAGCTCCCCAAATGCCACTGTCACACCCACTGTGGTGTATGATCCCCTAGGTGGACACTCTGTTTGGCAAGTCATCATTATTGTTCTACTAACAGGATCGTTGTCCCTGGTCACCATCATTGGAAATGTCTTGGTAGTTGTGTCGTTTAAACTTAACAAACAGCTGAAAACAGTGAATAACTATTATCTGCTCAGCCTGGCCTTTGCTGACCTCATAATTGGCATACTGTCAATGAATCTCTACACTACATACATTATCATGGGCAGGTGGGCACTTGGAAACTGGGCATGTGACTTATGGCTGGCTATCGATTATGTGGCAAGCAATGCCTCTGTCATGAACTTGTTGGTAATCAGCTTTGACAGATACTTCTCGGTCACAAGGCCACTTACGTACAGGGCCAAACGGACCACTAAAAGAGCAATGACCATGATCGGCCTCGCATGGGTTATATCATTTGTTCTCTGGGCTCCTGCCATCTTGTTTTGGCAGTACTTTGTGGGAAAGCGAACAGTAACTCCAGGAGAGTGCTACATCCAGTTCCTCTCAGAGCCTATTATCACATTCTGCACTGCAATCGCAGCCTTCTACCTGCCTGTGACCATCATGACTGTCCTTTACTGGCGGATATATAAAGAGACAGAGAACCGATCCAAGGACCTGGCAGGGCTGAAGGGCTCTGGGAACCAGGTCAAGCAAAGCAACGAAGAGGAATCTGCTGCAATGATGCCCTCAAGAGACAGCTCTTACAGTTGTGTCAACTACAGCTTAAGCCAGCCTGCTGAAAAGGACTCTGGGAAAAAGACGAGAAATAGTTGCCACTTCTGGTTGCTGGGCCGCAGAGGCCAAAAAGGTTGTAGCACTGGTGACCAAGAACACAGCAGTAGTGACAGCTGGAATAACAACGATGGTGGAGCATCAATGGACCAATCAGATGAAGAGGAACGTGATGAAGAAGGTGCCAATGCTGGGGCCGTTTACTCCATTGTGGTGGACATGCCTGAAGCGACGACAGATGGCAACTCTGGGACATCTAAGCAAGAGCAGCTAAAGCCTGACAACGTTGCTGCAGAAAAACCTTACAGAAAAGACTTTTCCAAATCCCCCACCCAATCCTTGCACACGTTCGACAACTCTAGGCCTTGTGGGAGCTCTTCTGCCTCGAAATCACCTTCAGTACCTCTGTCCTTAAAGGATGAAACTATGGCAAAGCATTTGGCCTCAAAGGACAAGACCCAAGCCAACAAGCGCAAGAAGGTGTCGCTTGTCAAAGAGAAAAAAGCAGCACAGACATTGAGTGCCATCCTCCTCGCCTTCATCATCACTTGGACTCCGTATAACATCATGGTCCTTGTAAATACATTTTGTGATGACTGTATCCCCGGGGGACTATGGGCTCTGGGATACTGGCTGTGCTATGTGAATAGTACGGTGAACCCTATGTGCTATGCACTGTGCAACAAAAACTTCCGCATCACCTTCAAAATGATCCTGCTGTGCCAGTGGGACAGACAGAAACAGAATAAGCCTCACTTTCAGCAGAAGCCAGCAGCAGTGGCCTACAGGAAGAATAACTAATGTAGAGCTAAAAACGAGGTGGCAGATTTCAGAGCGTAGACTGTTATGAAATCCTGGGTCGACCCTTTGTCGGTGCCAGCGTTTAGTTCTGCAACGCTAAAGCTTACAGACCATTTGCAAGAGTACACTCTTAGAAAACAGTTCCTCAGTGTTTCTTTGGAGAGGTAGGGTTCCTTATTTCCTACAGAGGTTGTACAAGAAAACTACTTTGTGAAGGGAATCCTCCTACCACCACCAATACCCCCACCCCTTGTTGTGTGGTTCTACATAGAACCTTTAAGTGTTCCACCAGAGGGCCAAGCTAATGAACCCTTAAGGGTTCTGGATTTTACTCCCCCCTCCCTGTGTGTAATGCCTTCAGTGTTTGTCCAAAGGGCTGTTCAGTTTGTAATTGTAGAAGTACATTGTTAGAAAAAAGGTTTCCTCAAGGGTCCGTCAGTGTTGTATAGATTTATAAAGCGGTTCCATAGCACCCAGTGTCGAAAGGGATTTGGTGCTTAATGGTTCACCCTAGAGGGACAAAGCAGATAACCTTTCTGGGATCCTAGGACGGACCTTTTTTCTGAGAATGAACGTGATTGTTTAGTGCCTCTATTCTACCTATGTGTTGAAGGTCATGTGGGGAAATGACAGCCTCCTAACCTACCAACCGAGCGAAAGGTGAGTCAACGAAGCATTTTTTTTTATTTTATTATATATATATGGTGTAAACTGTTTAAAAGTAAGAAAGAAAAAGTATTCCCTTTTGCATTGTACACTGGTGTTTTGTTTCTGATATATTTGGTCATTTTTCGTAGTGGTCATCCCTGACGCATACTCTTAGGAAAAACGGTTCTTTGGAGAGTTAAAGGTGCAGTCATCGATTCTAATCTAATACACCTTTTGGCAAGTTCAGCAAGCTTCTCCTCGTGGTAGGCTAGCTGTCCATTCCGTACATGCTGAAAATAAAAAAAAAAATGTACACAGCCTTGGCTGTGTAAATGGAGAAACCGTGAAAGTGGTTCAATCAAAGCCCCACGATGCTGTTCCAGCCAGTCAGCAACAGACGGCGTATTCCAGTGAATTACAGGACAGGCGGAAGGGCAGGGGGATGATGGGGGTTTCACTAGTCGGGTTTTCGTTGCAACGTTTTAAAAAAACAAAAAAAACAAAACAACAAAAGGTCAACAAAACACAACTATGAATGGTCTATGTTTCCACTGAGTGATGTTATGCGATTAAAGGTGGGTTTTCTCCTCTCACGACAGTCGTTCAGATCTCCGACACCTGGTGTTCGGCGCAGGATTTCAATGGCATCCAACATAATAGACGTGGTAGCGATTAATCAAATGCGAAAAATGTCTTTCCATTTCAATAGTGCAAAACATTGCTTTGTTGAACCGTCTGAAAAAGCTCTGAACAGAGTTGTGTATTTGGCTGTTGAGTTGAAAAATCAACAATTTTTGTCCAGAATCGATGACTCCGCCTTTAAGGGTTCTTTTTGTTTTCTGAAAGGTGTCGCACTTGGAATCCTGTCTGATAGAGGAACATCATTTTGGGGTTTTCTTTAAAACCTTTAAGGGTTCGTCAGATGGGCAGACCAAATAATTGCCAAGGGTCCTAGGGTTAACCTTTTTTTTTTCCTAAGCGTGTACGTAGTAGTTGGAGTATATCGCTCTCTGTTGTGTTTTTCTCAAAGATGCAGTGTTTTCCATACAGAAATAGATGTATGAAGCTGCTTATATATGAATTGTATGAGGTGGTATTTATCAGATTTTAGACAAGTGCTTCTGTTGATGTCCTCATTGTTCATTCTGTACAAATCATTTTATATTATTCAAAGGTTTATTCAGATAAGGACTCTTTTAAAGTGTATTTTGGGGAGCATGTTTTGCAATAAAAACAAAATTAAGTGTTTTCTTGCTAGAAAAAAAAAAGAACGTAATTTACAATTTTGTATGAAATGTTTATTTTTTTTTCTTTCTTTCGTTCTTTCTGTCTTTCTTTTCTTCTTCTTCTTTTTTTTTTTTTTAAACATGAAATATTCTGGGGCTATATTCCCAAAGAATCTTAAGACTGAAAGTAGCTCCACACTGGCTGATTTAAGACAAAAAAAAACCCCCGAAATGAATTAATCCTGATATTTAGCCTCTTTGGGGGTTTTTTCTGTCAGTGAGTCATATACAAAACATTTTAGCTCTAAAAGCAGGTCCTAATGGTAGGCCAGAGGTCACATATGACTGAATCACGGACCAATCTATCATCGCTCACAGCGAGTAACTGCACAATGTTCGTGTGTTTGATGTATCTCATGACAAACAGGTTTTAAAAAAGGTTTCCTGTGAATTGTGGGAGTATTTCAGTGATTTTTAAGTATTGCACTGCTGCTGAAGATCAAAGTTATCACAATTTTCTGCTCCTTGGTCCAATGAAATTTGCAGTTATGCTGCAATTCAAGGATGAACTGCAAACCTAATCCGCAAGTCGTACTTTGCATCGAACAATAAACGCCCTCTCCAGAGCGCTATTACATTGTTTGTGCTATTCAGTTGTTGCTGCTGTTGATGTTTTTTTTTTTTTTAACAGAATATCAACAGTGATGTTCAGTGATTGGCTGATTCAGAGGTCTTCAAACCAATGTGCTTAATGCCAAATTACAATTTGATAAGCCATTTTAAAGATTGTTGTCGATTTCCTAGCACTCCCCATGCCTGTGTGGGTTTCCACCAGGTGCTCTGGTTTCCTCCCATACCTCAGAGGCATGCAGATTAGGTCAACTGGCTCTTTTAAATTGCTCATAGGTGTGAATGTGAGTGTGAATGGTCATTTGTCTCTGTGTTAGCCTCTCACCCGAAAACACTTGGGATGGGCTCCAGCTCTCCTGCAACCCTTAATGTATAAGCGGTATAGACAATGGATGGGTGGATTATTATTCGTCTTATACTTCATTTGTTTAGGAATGTATACTGCTGCATCAGCCCATCACTGTTGATATTCATCTGTTCCTCTTAGCTAAGTGGTTTATTACTAAAAGTTCCTTTCTTGTGATGGACTGAATTCCCCGTCCAGGGTGTTTTCCTGATTCTCACCCAGAGTCCCCAGTATTGGCCCAGGATGCACCTTGACCCTGAGCAGTATAAAGCGGTAAAGGAAGTTCCACTCAGCAGTTTTGTGAATAGACCTTAAGGGGAAGCGCTTCTTTAGGATTTTTGTGCCATTTAGAACAACACTTTAGGGGTAAAATCATACCATTTATTTTTTTTTATATGACCTTGTATACGAATATACCAAGCAGTGCTGTCCTCTAGTGGTTGAATGGGGAGATAAAAAAAAAAACAAGACCTCTATGTTGAATGAGCATTCAAGGGTTAGTCAAAAAATAATAGGTGTCGGTGTTATTTCTTATTTTGGGGGTTTATAATGCAGTTTTTAATGTAAAAGAGATGTTCTGACATGTCTTTTCAAAAGATGAAGAATTAATAAACCAATAGACACAGTGGGTTTTATTCTGTATACAATTATTATTATTATTATTATTATTATTATTATTATTATTATACATAGCATTTTTATTTGGCAATTTATAACATTGGGTGAAATTTCTAAATTAAAGCCATCATCCCTTTAAAAATAATAACTAGGCTTGCCATCCTTGTTTTTTTTTTTTTTCTTCTTTGTCTTGTTTTGTATTTTACTATGATACAAAACGAACTTGACTACAAGTGTATCTATAATGACATGTCCTGTTGTATGATATTTTTGGATGATATTTATGTACATTACAAGACACAGTTACTGAAGAAAAAGCTATTTTTTACCATATTTAAAATGTTTCAATGTTGAAAGAAAAATCAATGTTTCTGTAAGAAGACTCGTAGACACTAGAATTTTCAAATTCAATATTATTTGTTTTTGATGCATTCATTGAATCAGTATCACGCTTTTCTCTTATTAAAGTTTATTTAATGATTGTAGTATGTATGTATGTATGTATGTATGTATGTATGTGTGCCAATTCTGTTGCCTATTTAGATGTATTTTGGGGCACTGGTTAAGGTTCTGAATACATTCTGAATTTAAAAAGTGATCCGAAATCGAAGGTTAACCTCTGGTACGGTCGAGTGCAAAAGTTTGCATCCCCTCAGGAGAGCATAAACAACACAAAAGCATTTCTATGTACAGCAGCACCACAGACAGACGACGTACCTTCAAATATATATATATATATATACACGGTGGGCCCTCTGGTCACGAAATTAATTCGTTCCGAGACTTTGTTCGCAATCTGAATCAGTTTTTCCCATTGAAATGAATGTAAATGCAATTAATTTGTTTCAACCCTCAAAAACATGTTTTTAAAGTGTATTATGGGTTCATGTGAGGCAGTAAAACATAGAATAAAATTAAAATAAGATTAATTATAGAAAAATAAACCTAAATCAAATAAAAAGATGATTTTAATGCATGTTCCCTTTGTGGTGGATACGTAGTCGCTGGCGTAGGTGGACGGTGGCGGAGGGATATGGT
>JAQMCW010000006.1:17423178-17443965 GCA_030068335.1 Chrysichthys cranchii
TTTTTTTTTTCCCCCCCCCCCCCCCCCCCCCCCCAGTCCAGATAGACTGCTCAGATACTCAGACTGTGTTTATCAGGTAGGGGCATTCGACATATCTGCCATTTAAATATCCTCAGAGGAAAAAATATTGTAACTTATTATATAATAAATGGCACGTAGTACAAATGTACACGTAATGGTCATCAACTGAAGAAAGCATGGACGCCGTGGCTCCATTCGCCTCCCATTGTATAGAACTGAAGCCAAAATTTCTCTGCCCCTTTGTCAAATTTGCAGCCAGAGTCTGCGCAGTAGAGAAATTGGTCGGGTACACCTACTTGTTTAGTAGGTCTGCCGCCTTCTCCCTTTATGCAAGGTCCAGCATATTTTAGCAGGTTTTCATTGTGGAAATCAATCTTCGTCTGTCCAGAGAGCTGAAAAGGTTTTAGCTGGAGACTTCATTAATACCAATGCATCTACAGAGGATGTTCATCACATGAGCCTGACCTGGAAATTTGCTCACGTTGGTGTGGCCAACTAATATTGTTTGTTTTTTTTCTTGCGAGTGGGAATGCAGGGTTGAGTAACTGACCCCCATTTATGCACCTTGAATATAATCACACGTCAAGGTTCATTTATGCTAAATGAAGGTATACTTAATAAATAAATGACCCTCTTTAAGCAATATACCCATCATGGCTCATGTACTTCCATGCGTCCTTTATGTTGGGATGAAGTTAAGTAATATGTCCACTAGAGGGTAGCTTAGAGGGGAAAGGTTTCTGACGGCAACAAAAACATGGTGACTGTGGGGGAGGTCATAATCATAATCAGTAAAAGAGGAGGTAAGGTTGTATGAAAGCCCTTTTTTGCCACACTTTAAAAAAAAAAAAAAATCCTTAATTGAGGGTCCCCCCCCCCAAATTCTGGCTTTATTTCTGACAATTCTGTCATTTTTATTTCAACTTTTTCTCAGTTCTCAGATTTCTTCTTGTATCTGGGACTTTCCCCCCCGCTCATAAGTATGTAGTCATCTCTTAATTTTGCAGGTTCTTCAATTCTGTCTTTTTCTTGCATGTCTGACTTTTTTTTATTTATTTATTTTCTTCTCAGAATTCTGACTTTGCTTTTCCAGGCATCATCACCTCCTTTGATGTTTGTTGGCCTGAAAGCTTTTCATGTTAAAAATGAACAGGATGCCATCATAGGGGGACTGTTTTAGGCGTGGTTTCACAAAACGTGAGAACTTGTAGTTACTGGCAGAATCACATGGTGTTAAACCAAGACTTTGATCCATGGAGAGAACTGTCAAGCAACCAGCTCTGACAGAGACGGAACAAGACAGATGGTGATCGTTTTACTTCTGTAATTAAAAAAAAAAAAAATCATGCGTAATTAAGCAATTTTATTTTATTATTTTATGTGGAGGAAATGGACTTTTATAGCATTGTAAAATCATATAGATGTTTAAAGTCTCTCATTAAGTTGCATAACCCCCCTTCAAAAAGTTCCAGCACTTTTTTAAAATTTCTTTGTCATGCCTCACTTGAACTCTTGCCTACCCAACCCCCATGATGTCTGGTAGCACTGCTTTTTGTCCATATCCATAAACGTACAGAAAAGTTGCAGAAATACAGACGAAATGAACGCCTAGTGTGGAAGAAAGGCTCCGTCAGCGTACTGTATGTATTGTACCTTGAGCATAAATAAGCCTTAAGGGGCTGAGTGTGAAACGGAGCAGTCACTTCCAGGTGGATTCGCTTGGCCATGTTCATGCAGGTTCTCACACTTCGATGCCATATGTGCGGGTGCGAGATTCGCCTGAACGTTTGCGGTCGGATGCATTATTCAGGAGAAGCCGAGAAGAACCTTTTTAATTGACGCCTTTCAAGTCATGGTAGCACACATCAACCAGTGTTCCTGATCTTTAAAATCCCGTGAACAACCAGCGCTTTACCCAGCTCTTTCCTCCCTTTCTCGCTTAGCATGGTGACACATTTCAGCTGCGTGACTTTGATGTCGGCGTGCAAACACTTTGAAATGTTTTGAAACACGCCGAGAAAACGCGTCTCTCAGCAGGGAGCCGTGTTTGGGAGTAGCATGAGTAGCTGTGGCGCAAGAAATCTGAAAACAATATGCTCCTCTGCCTCTCTCAGATATCTGGAGCCGTCGACGGATTGCCAAATAAACATGAATTAAAACCAAATGAACGGGGCGCTCTCGAGCTCACATCTGCTGCTATGGCAACAATCGGCTGCCTCTCATCGGGGCTATAGTTGAAGGATGGAGCAAAGCATAACTTCATTTTCTAATATAGCGCCCCCCCCCAAAAAAAAAAACTTCTATCAAATAACCAAAGCCTACTAATGGATGACATTTTGTATTTTTGCTTTTGACCTTTCATCCCTCAGTTAACAACTGGAGTGTGAATTGGAGTGGTAAATGTGTTTACCCTGCATTTCTTCCTATTAGCCCTTTTAAAGAAGCTTCTCTCGGTTCAGGAATCATGAAGTGTCAGTACTGTTTAGGACAGTCCTGATTTGGTGCGTGGCCCCTTCCTGGACCATCAAACCCCCCGTAAACGAGCGCAAGTCCTGGACATGGGACGGAGACTTCCTCTTGCTTCTCCTTCTCTCGAATGCACAGCTCTAGTACTAGCGAGAAATGTTGTGTATCTTCTGCCGGTGCCAAGGGAATTTGTACTTAATTTTCATCCAATCAATGTGTTTATACATCTCCTAACTCATCCACATGGTCTGGTTTGTTTCATATGGGCTCAGCACTGCATAATCATAAGATTCCTTTGTTAGACATCCAGTCGGACATTTCAGAGGAATTTCCCGCTTCTCTCTTCTGCTCTGCCGTTTGATGTCCTCTGATTAAGGTGGTTGCCAGATTTTTCAGGCTGCAGATTTTTTTTTCCTTTCCTTTTTTTTATTTTATTTTAAATTTATTTTTTATTTTATTTTATCTTTGGACCCCCGTCACGTGTGCGTGAGGTAAGGTTCTCCGCAGCCGTTGTTTGCTCGAGATAGCCGTAGCCCGTCGGCCACCCGTTTGTCTTCATTGTCGAGAATTTACTCTACTAGAAACAGAATGACATCACCAAGTCCCTATGAGAAGCGAAGCCAGGGACGTCAGCCTGGTTTACTCTGAGCCGTCATCGACCATTTGTTATACCTAAACATGCACAAATATGTGGGATATAGGTATCAGGCTAAGACGTCGCTAATCCTGAACTTAAACATCATCCTAAACCAAGCCCTAACCACAAATGAAGATGCTTTGGTTCTTTTAAAGAGACCATATGTTTCTTTCAAGCAACGTTTTCTGAATTGAGGTTGAGCAAAGTCATTTCCACATGCTGTATATGTGTGTTTATTAGGATCTTTGGATGCACGGTCATAGACGTACACTCTTGTATACACACACAGTGCAGTTTGTCTCCTCCACTTTGTGAAACCTGGTGCCTGTCTCTTATGCCAGTTGAGACATGAGTGTTCACTTCCAAAATAAGTGCAATAACGTGTAACCTTTTGAAAACAATTTTATCTGCAATCGTGATGCATCTCCTTAAAGGTCCACTATGGGGGATTTAAGGAGGATCTGTTTGCCAAAATGGAATGTAGTATTCATAAGTACGTTTTCATTAGTGCATAATTAACTGAAACTACGAATGCATTTTCGTAAGCTTAGAACGAGCCCTTTATATCTACATAAAGAGCAGAAAGGACGAACCCCTAGAGAGCGCCTTGCACATTGCGTTTTTACAGCGGCAGCATGAATCCAGAAGCACCAGCAGAACGATGGCGAAGAAGAAGAAAGGAAGATTGAGGAGGATGAATCCGTGATTGCCATTGCTGGCTAACAAGATTGTGAACGCAAATTTTGACAAATGGAGCATCATACTTGTTTATTTAGTACAGAAACAAAGTGTGTGTGAACTTTGTATTAGCTACAGGCACCTGAAGGCCAGTGTTCATTCTCGTACACGCTTGGAAAGGAAGGATAAGGGAGGAGCATTCAGTTCAGCGTTTAGTTGAATAAAATGTAGGTATAGAAATACATATAGTTTTCTTTTGTTAATGTTTTTTTTTCTTTCTTAAATATCAAGCTTTCAACTCCTTCAACCACACAGTTTGTACTCTAAGGGATAATGTAATGGTAGAGCACTACAAAAAGTGATCCTCGTTTGAGATTCAGCCAGAACAGAGCTAAAGGTCACTCAGCAAAAGCACAGTCCTTTTCTTCAGTCAAATTTACTCGAGTAAGACTAACAAGGACAAAAGAGTAAAAAAATTAACCAGAATCTATTTTTAGAGTAATGGTGCTCGTTCATGTATGTGTGTGGGTTTTGGCTCCGTGTTCCTAGCCTTATGACCCTATCTGAGCGCATACACACACGTCTACAGGACAAGAATTACACCAGTACTCCATGTTGCAGTTTCCAACTTTTAAGCCCAAGTTCTTCATGATGTTTCCATCATAGACACTTGCATGGCAATATAAAGTACCCTGTAGCCTTAAGTTCCTGTTTTTTGCAGACAGGTGTGGAACCCAACACAGTCTCCTGCTGGTGTCGGGCATCCTGCACAACATGTTGTGCATTCTGAGAATTTTTTTTTTTGCTCACCGCAGTTGTAAAGAGCAGTCGAGTGGTTCCTGGTTGCTCTATCCTGACCTCTAGCATCAAGAAGGCTTTTGACCCATACCGCTGGTTTTCACTGGATAATTTATTGTTTGGTTTTCATTCCATTTTTTTTGTAAACTCTACAGGCTGCAGTATTTGAAAATCCCACCTTGTCAGCTATTTCTCCAACCAGCACATCTACGTATTCGTGCACAGACATGCGCACGTGTCAAATTCAAATGTGGTTAATTAATCATACACACGCACACAACTTGACCACCTGTGTATGTGGAAATGTGTGTTATATACATACAGGTGGTCATGTTACGATGGAAATGTGTTCAGCCACACCCACCGTAAGTCGAAAATATCGTAAGTCGAGGAACTGTGCTGAATCAATTAGCCTACCTTTGGTATCTCAGCCTTAGCTTAGCCCAGCTTATGTAACCAGGTTGAAATATGTTTAGAATTTGTTTTTCCTGTTTGAAACATCACCAACATCTCAAATGTTCTTTTATTTGAGTAGTTAAAATACAGATTTATTTCATGCTGTGGATCGAGTTAACGTTTAAGCAAGATTTCATTTCAATCACATGTCTGTCAAAAGAGAGTTTGCCAGAGAGGTCTAAACACCTGTATAATGAATGCAGCAGCGCTGTGCCTATGAGCTCGGTCCAGCCGCGACACCCCGCTACACAAACACTGAGCTCCGTCTACAGATAGCCGCCGCTGAAGCTGCTCCATTAATAATCACAAAAAAACTTGAGGTAATGCACTGTACAGTACACCGATACACAAGGTAACTGAGTTATGGGAGAGTGGGTGGCATTTCCGGGTGTCGTATAAACATCAGTGTACATCATACGCTGTTACGCTGGCCTGCCAGCGATGCTTGCCCGTGAATTTTAATTATTTTTCTAAATATTTTATTTTTAGCGGATCACGACAGTCATCATAACTTTGAAAAATCATAAGTCGGGCCATCATAACTATAACAGCACCTGTATATATGAAGTAAATTTACTAAGAAATTTTGAAAACTGACATGTGAAAAGTAATGGCACCTATGCATCTAGCACTTCGTTCAATTCTCTTCCTGTATTTAAATTTTTGCTTTCATATGCAGAACTGAGATTTACACTGTTGCTCTTGTCAACCTTTTTTTTTTTTATTTTTAAATGTCCACTCCCTTTTCAAGGTAACTGATTAATTATGAAATTTGTAGCAACAGAGAGGCTACTCCTTCAGCCACTGAAAAACAGCATTACCGTTCTCTGCTAGCATCTGGAAAGCAGGGGAAATTCACTTCATCTGTTTCCATGGAACTGAAAATTCAGTCCAACTTCTGAGTGCTTTAACTGTTCAGCTGTAAGTCTGACTCTCAGCATGCGGGATTTCTAGTAAATATGAAGTGTTACTTTTGTGAGCTCCCAGAGGTTTGGCATGTGCTGATAGAATTTTTCTTAAACGAAGAGATGGCATCTTTTGATATCCCAGTACTGTATTTAACCCTTTGTGCTCCTATGTCATTGTTTTGGGTCTCAGATTCCTGTATTTGAATAATTTGTAAATTGTTCAAACACTTGGCAGTACTTCAAGCAATATTATGCAAAAGCTACCAGTCCAATTTATGTGAAACTAGGGGGCAGGGTATAACACGGGCCAAGGAGGAATCCATGAAATTTTGGATTGGATCAGAGTTACAGGGCAGATCAATGAATTTAGTATCTCTTTCGCTAACGTTGCGGGGTATGGTATTTGGCCTTGGCAGATGTCTGCCCTCAACAATGGTGAACATCTTAAAATCCACCAGGTGGCAGTAAATTTCACTAGTGCCAAAACATAGCCAGGGTAGAAATACGACAACTCCATTGGAAATGCATCTAGACATTTAAAGTGGCTTCAGGTTTGCACATCATAAAGTCTACTGTTGTCCTCAGCGGAGGGCCGCGCTCTGTTAATTTTGTTTGCATCCATGCTTGTTTCAGATGTGACTCTTACAATAGGGGTTGGGATGAGACCATGAGACAAAGTTTAACCAAAGCTGTTCAGCTTTCTGGAACTGGTGTAATCAAGTTAAAGGCTTAAAAATAAATCAATCAATAAATAAATAAAAGTGCAGCAAACCCTCCACACTACAGTGGGTCACATTTTATAACCACAAATTCATCCCACTGGAAGAATGAATTATATGGATTTAGAGCTTGGTTTACAAACACATTTGACTGAAGAATTTGACAGCCTGAAACAAAACGTTTTCACGTAAACATTTATTGATGGAATTCAACATCTGGCTTTGTAGACTTCCTTCGGAACAGAGTTTCGAGTAAACGGATATTCATACTTATCCTTTTTGTCATTCCTCAGTGTTGGCAAGTCTAGAAAAATAGTTTCAGGTACTTCTGCTTACAGTTCCGCACACATGCCATCGGTAGATACTAGCGAAGTTGCATTAATATAAATAATTCCAAAGCAGTATACTCAAGGCCGTTGTTATGCAAGGTTAATGTGATGAGCAGAATTATATTACCCCAGGGAACAACATACATGTCTCCCCTTTAGGTTTTCTAAAGTAGGTAAGGTTCAAAAACTGTTTAGAAGATGGCCTGATGCTGGCTGAAAAGCGACTCCTCCATTCAGACCCTTTTCCTAAATGTGATTTTTGACATGCTGGGTATATGCAAAAACCGTCTTATGGACGCATTCTGGTGGAGGTAGTGAAGCCGCAGCCAGGGAAACCGCGATAGTAATTTCAGTCGGATTTGTTTGGAGAGCGTCCATTTCCCCCTTGAGCCACACTCAGAGGCTTACTTTAAAGCCCCATCCTAATTGATGCCTGAGCCCATCTCCTCGCTCTGTTTAAATTTGGCCTGACAAGATGGGAGAAAGATGCCATTTTCAGGGTGGTTTTTGTATGCGTGTCAGATTTTGACCCATTAGCCTTGCAAACGGATTCACTAAAGTCGTTTTTATCCCACAAACGCCTGTCAGCGACTCCACTTTTATCATGGGAAGTGAAAATAAACACATGCTCAGCGCAATAAGTTGCAGTCTCCCCACCCCCCTTTGGGGTTTTTTTCTTTTTTTTTTTTTTTCTTTTTTTTTCTCCCCCTTTCTTTTTTTTAAAGACAGTTTTTTCAAACTTTGACTCGATTACACATGAACATGTTCAGTATAAGAATTTATTTACTTTGTTTTTCTAGACTAGGTTAGCGATCGTCTCACACTTGAAAATTAAACAATGTTTTCAGTGTGAAGATTTGGAGTCGGTGTGCTTTCTCAGCTATTGGTGTGTGTGTGTGAGGGAGAGAGGGTGAGCACTTGAATGTAACACTATATCTCAGATTAAACAATCCACAACTCCAGCCCTGTTTGTGTTCAAACATTTACTTTTAAAGGATTACAGTTTTGGGCGCCAGATTCTAAACGCAGAGACACAAAGGCGGCGGCGCGCTTCAGCACTCTCTCTGTAACCTGACAGTCTCACACACACCGACTCATTTCCTCACTTTTGAGCGCTCTCTCTCTCTCTCTCTCTCTCACACTCTCACACACACACACACACTCACACTCCCCCACCCCCCCCTCCAGTTTCCCCCTCATCTTTCACCCATCCCCTCTTACGCCATCTTTGTTCGAGAGACTGTTAATGAAAGTAAACTTTGATAGATCATAATTATATGCATCTGTAATTATAGAGTTCTGTTCTATCCTAAGCTTCATTATTGTCTGTTTGCTTTACCACTGTAAAAAGAATAAATAAAGAAAGAAAAAGGGGGAAAAAATTGATTTAAGACTTTGAGAGGTTGTAAATCCATTGTGGTGAACCACATAGTGTCTAAAGGGTCTCCCAGTGTGTGTGGGAGGCACACACAAACACACACCCACCCCTATTAAGTCTTAAGTCACTTAAGGTGCAATAAGTAGATGTTCTTGGCACCCCAGACGGGGTGGGGGCGGCAATGTTGCAGGCAAATTTAGTTAATTACGCCCGACTCATCAGTGCTTATTAAGCTGCTTAACAGAGTGCAGCGAGGAGGTGAGGGGTCTGTGCCCCTGCTGCAGTGGGTGGCACTCAACCCCGTGGGAATAGGAAAGAAATATGCTCAAATCTGCCCTTAAGCATGGCTTTAAGCGCTCCAAGGTTTGACCCCAAACTGAACAGTGTGTGCGCGTGCACATGTAACCATAGCAATGGGCTGTCCAGGCCCTGCTGCTGTCTCGACTTGGTCCTTGAAAGAAGAGTTCAGCGTTTTTCACTCTAATCTCAATCTGCAGCATAAGTGTAGTCTCAGCCTATATTTCTGTACTGAGTACAAAAACGAGTCCAAACCCAAACGCGCGTTGTCTGAAGTGCAGTTGATGTTAAGTCTTCCAAATATGCATGTATATCATCCAAATTCAAAGCCAAAACTCCTCAACAGTTACATTAGAGATCTTGAAAGGATGAGCCAGAGGGGCAAAAAAAATAGGTATAATGGTAGTTTTATGTATTTTTCAATGTTGGAGCGATGCAGCGAAACAAAAACAAAATGAATCGGACTCAATGTACAAAATCTTTCCTACAAATATGTGTTTATTGCCCGTATCTAACAGGCCCTTAGATATTCAGTATAAGTGACTCTGGAGTAAACAGGTTTTCTATTCTTTTCTTGGTTCAAGTAAAGCTTTAAAGTGCTGCCTGAGGTAATTGCTCGAACACGTGCACACGCCAGACACAGTTGCACATTTAAAAAAAGTATGGGTAGAAAATATATAAACGTTCTATTTAAGATTGAACCTGCAGTCTGTATTGCTTTTCATTTCACCCATTCATCATCTCTAGAGTCTTTGCCTCCATATTTATTATTTGTAGTTTGCACTCACTGTAGCGCGCAGTCACCTATAAACAATTATCTCTCAAAAAAGAAAAAATCAGTCACATCATGCATCAGACATTTTTCCACGTGAGGTTCCTGTGGACCAAACTCCTGAATCATTAATGTCATTTAATATCTGTGAGAAGCTATATCTAAATCTTATTGCTTTTTTTTTTTTTTTTTCCTTTTTTTTTTTTTTTTTTTTTTTTTTTTTTTTTGTTCTACAAAAACTAGCTTGGTCATGTGCGTCTTGCAGATGACCTTTCTTTATCATTAATATACAATGTAAGTCATGGTACCTACCCCAAGCCAGGAAAAGCAAACTAAATTTCTGCTGTCTGTCGATCTTTTTAAATTTCTCGCCAATCTGCCCTGCACTAACTTTTCCTCTCTTCCCCCTTCTCTTCTGTGACTTTTCTCTCCACTGCAGCGATTCTAAACCTGGACAACACCGTGGTGGACCTCGAGACATTACAAGCCCTGTACGAGAACGTAAGCCCTCACTGCTCTACACCAGCACGTGTTTTCCTTTCAGTCCACATTGTCTGTGTTTATTTAGTGTCTTTGGATGTGATAGGAGTAATGGGTGTATCTAAAGGATTATTCTCGACTCAAATCGGATACACGTCCGATCGTCTCCATGATGATTACACCACGATCCTGAGGCTCCGTGACCAATTCAGTCATTTCAGGATTTAATCCTATAAATGTAGGGTGTTTGTAAGGGCACGTCTGCTGAAGAGTTTATGAACTTAGGGGTGAAATGTGCTGTAGCAGTTGCCTAGTGAGAAGCCTATTTATATAACTAAAAAAGGGCAGTGTGAGAATTTATAAATCGTAGGAATGACACGATGGATGATGGTAATTATATCTGTCACTTGCGGACAGTTGCAAAAATCACCTGGAGCAGCAGAAACGTATTCTTCATATTAATAGGAAATTGCAAGATCATATCCTGATGATACCGAAGCCATCAGTGGGCGGGAGTCTAGAACACAAACCTGGCCATTTAGGTGGTATACATTTTCTCCCATGTTAATCATCGCTGCCCCAGGCAATCACAGAGCCCCAATGGTGCTTTCTTTCAAGTGTGCTACACCACCCTCTGACGCAGCATGAGCAGAATTTTGAAAAGATGTCTTAGCCAGCTCCATGTATCATAGAGGAAGCATATGCTTAGCCTCCACCTTATCTGACTGGTATTTTTCATTAGTTTTGTTCTGGTTGTTCAGTTTTGGGCTGGCTGGTTGCTGGCACTTGACATACGACCGCCAATTCTAATCCTATCCCGCACTTGATGTCTTGGATTTTTTTTTTTTCCCTTTAGAGTCTTTGTCACACTAGTTTCACTAGAGAAATTCTACACATTACTGTCATTCTTCACAATCAGTGTTTCAGACTTTACAGTCACGCGACTGCTTTGGCTGAAGGATCAGCCCTTCATAATGCAGCACAAAAGAGCTAAAAATGGAGTCTCTAATTTAAGTGTGCAGATGTGAGGATTTATTACTTCTCAATTTGATTCATCCAGCCAAGTCTTCAAACCTTCTACTTCAGCCTTGTTCAGATCCACTTCAGCAGCTGACTTCTTAAGAATTCACACTCACATTCACACCTATGGGCAATTTAGAGTAGCCAATTAGCTGAATCGCCTCTGTGCATCTCTTTTGGACTGTGGAAGGAAACCGGAGTGCCCCGGAGGAAACCCACATGGACACGGAGAACATAGAAAGGCACCCAGGGCAGCCGTGGGGATTGAACTCAGGATCTTCTTGCCGTGAGGCAACTGTGCTAACCACCATGCCGCCCTATAACAGCATCATATTTTGAAAATCTGAGCCTGTGGCTTTGCTGTCTCTGATACTTTTCCAGGGGATTTCTCATTAATGTGATGAACATCGCTGAAAGACAGTGAGTGAGGGGAAAAAAGCTTTAGATCTTTGGTTTGTTAGGAGGTACCAATGAAACCTGATCGTTATCACTTGTTTCAGGTTGTTGAATTTTATTTTCTGTCAAAAGCCATTAACAACATCTTCCTCGGGCGTCAGTATGGCCCACAACGTCTAACTAACTTTTAGGGATAATGAAAACACACCATCAACCGACAATCATGTCAAATATTTCAGTATGAACACATTTAATGTGTTTTGCTTTAAGATCTCTGCTTGTAGGCAGATAAAACCTTTTTAACGAATAGAAATCAATGTTCTGTTCTTCCCAAAAGCCAATATGCAGCACTTTATTCCATGTAATTATATTTGAGTTGTCGTTTCTTCAGTAATTATGGTGCTCAGAGCCAGTGCCAAGACCTTCAGGCTCAGTTGTGAGTTTTGAAAAGGCCTCCTTATTGAAGGGGGTGGGGGAGAGAGAGATCAGGATGTTTGGAACATGCTTCTGGAGGTTCTAGACCCAGAGGAAAAGTCTGTGAAACTTCAAACGAGAAATGCATTAATATCAAAACACACGAAAGCCACAGCAGTGCAGGAATGCATGCTGTTTCTGGGAGTTTGCCTTGTAAAAGTCTGAGCGTGGCAAGTTGTGCCCCACCAACGCTGGCTTGACCCTGGGGATACTGCAGCTTTATCAAACTCCTCCTAGTGAGCTGTGAAATAAAACCATTCTCAAGGTGTGTGCGTGAACGCATGTGGTACGTTTACAGGAGCGTGAAAGATCAGATGCTCGCTTTATTTCCACATATTACCTGCACATAGCTGGACTGGGTTTCCGTGAGTCAAGGTGGCTCAGGTAATGGTCATTGGCCACCATGTGTCTGAGGAGCGCTGAAAAGATGCCTTCGGTGACAGAAAATGCCATCCCTCCCCAGCTAAAAGCTCTCTCTACATGCGCACGTTTATTCTCTGCCCCCTGTGGCTTCAAGAATAACGTGACTGAGCAGAATCATTAAGATTTTTGTGTCTGGCCGGCCCGTTCAGTAATTACAGAACCCAGGCCTGTTCAGGGGGATAAAAGAAAAACATTCAGCAAGAAAGACACTGGAGAAGACCAATTAGCTGTAGTGCACCTAATGATCTTTTTCTAATGTGCCCCCCCCAAAAGAAAGTGAGTTAGCACAGCTGTTCACTTTCTAGACGCGCGCACCATGGCGACGATTAGCCGATCCCCGTTATTTAAATCTGCATATCATCTTTTCGTTATTGGTCATGGACTCCATTGTCAAAAGCACAAGGCTTAAAAGTGAGCGAGTGTGAGCAAGGCTGCTTCCCATTAGCAGTAGTATGAGCATTGGAGGCATTGCACAGAGAGCAGAACGTGCCTTCGCGGACAGATGGTGGAGTGAGCTGAATGCTAATCAGCGCGTTTGATGCAGCCGTTTGAAGTGCCGTGGAAGTATGCGCCCGGCTTGATTGATGCTGCGATAGAGCTTAATGCTGCAGAGTGTTTTTCCAGAGTTTACATTCACACGTCTTCCTCCCTCAAACATGTATGTACACACACGCACATGTGGACACACATTTGTACACAGGGGCATTGCCAGCTCCTCCAAGGTCTGCCAATCGAAACGTGAGCTGGTGTTGTAAACCAGCACATTTATATTTTGATGGTTTTTTGGGGAGTGTTTTTGTTTTTTTGTTTTTTTTTTAATCCCCCTGCCTTTGATCACCTTTCAGGATGACGGCCATTTTGAGGCTCCAGTCGGTGTCTGTTGCTGGCGGGGCAGTGTTTGATGTTAGAGTGGGATGTTTACCGAGGTGTTTACTTTCTCTAAGGGAGTCTGGAGAAGCTCTTGCATCCCAGTGCGCCGGGGCGTCCGCCACTTAACGTGATTGATTGGGCTGTTTGAAGGCCGAGAAAGGACTCGAACCGAGGCTTGCGTCTTTATTCCTCTGACGTTCGGATCTGTCACTGACGGACGCTGTGGCTCCTCCTGCTTAACTTGGTTACGATTAAATTTGTAGATCTTGCCGCTAAAGCAGCACTTCAGCTAAATGCACCAACTTGGCCTGAACGCAAATAAAAGCTGGCAGCCTGATCTCATGTGCACAGGGATTTCTGTTCAGATCTAACACTGTTTGCATTTTTAAAGGAAAAGCTGCATAATGTTCTTATTATTTTAAGTATGCTCAATCGGATAAGACACGTTTGCTTTCTAAAATTGGGGTGTTTTGGAGGTTAATAGAGGTTTAATGTATACTTATCTTAAGGCACATAATTTTGCTCATATGCTTTAACAGCATTTTAAAATGACAGTAGAATGTATAATGTAGAAATGTACAGAAATTTATAATGTATTATGTGTAATATATAATATTTACATTACAGTGAACCCTCGGTTTGGAAACATCTCGACATACAAACTAAATTCCCGACCAGATTCTGTACCGACCGACGAACAAATCAGCTGACATACAGCCAGCCAGCCCACACTTTGTGGCACAAACGTGGTGTAAAAGTGTTCAGCGCAATTTTTCTTTGTGTTTCTCTGCATTTCTGCACTATAAGCCTTCATTATGGGTTCCAAGAGAGTGAAAAGTGGAAATTGTAGTGAGAGTAAGAAGCCTAAGCGTATGAGTTTAAAAAAAAAAGTAATAATCACAAAACATGAGAACCGCCACCGTCCACTTACGCCAGCAACTACGTATCCACCGCAAAGGTAACGTGCATTAAAATCATTTGTTTATTTCACAAAACGTGTTGAAGGCTGAAACACATTAAATTTCTCGATAAAGTTACCGCCTAGCGTCAGCGTGATTGTCGTCTCGATCTGCATCTCGAATCAGAAACCCTCACCATACAGTCAAATATTTTACTAATCTAGGAAATTCAGAAGAGTGGTATTTAAAGTGGACCTTTTGAGAGCCTTTTAAAATTCGGACACTAATGGGAATTTTACTCTGACTAAGTAGAATAGTCCATAAGTGTGTGATTTGAGATGCAGTGTTAGTTCAATTCTGGACAAGTGCTACACTCTTCTACTATTTAGGTTGGTGCTACACCATGTGGACTCTAGGGTAAGGTACTGAACTTGGTAGTTTTCAGGGTATTGACCGAATTATTTCAGTACCGAGTAGCGATTCAAGTTAAACGGATTGTTGCCATATTTTGATATCCGAGCGTATCGGAAGAGCAAGTAACTGTTTTCACATACCTTTTTTTTTTTCTGAACGCAAGCATTTATTTTCATCAGTTCTCAATGAGTAAAGAGCACATGTGGCCCCCTAGAGAAAAAGCTCTGTAGTTTGCACTTTTTTTTTTTTTTTTTTTTTTTGGGCACATTTTTCTGCGTGGCCATTCCGAGCACTCCCACTTGAAAACTGCTGATCTTTTGAAAAAGGTGCTGGTGTCATGGCAGTTATTGACGGTACTGTCATAGAAACAACGCCAACACAATATATTTTTCACCAAGTTCACAGATGAAGCTAGCGCTTTCTCTTCCAAAGAAAAACGCTGTATGGACACACGCCTGCAGTGCTCCCCAGCAACCTGTCGGCGCTTTTCTGCAAGGAAACATGGACATGCACCCTAAAGGATATGTTTGAGAAAGAGAGCGTGAAACCATGTCACCATTACAATGTATTGAAGCCCAGCACGCTGTCGGGAGAGTGTGCTCACGCTATGCTCAAGGGACAGACTGTGATGGGTTGGAGTTTGTAGGGACAGCTTTGAGAGAGGAGTGGGAGCTAGTGAGGGGTTTTATTTTGTGAGGTGTGTAGAACATTCTCAATTTCAACAGTATTTAGAAGTTTGGTCTTTTTAACCCTTTCGGTGCGGGAGTCGACTAAAGTTGATGTAGGTATTTGGTGCTATGGCCATGCATACACGTCGACAAAATTAAATAGCTCAATTGTACTCGCTAGGCAGCGACACTCGAGGTAATTTTTAATAATATACTGTTACTGTTGTGTGTCAGAGTACCATCTGGAGCATGTTGTTGACTAGCTATATTACAACATGCAGTAAAAATGCCACGGAAAGGAAGTTTAGCAAGGAGGAGGTTCTGAAATTAGTGATGGATGATATATCTGACCTGTCTGACAATGATTTTGACGATGCGGAGACGGATAGCGAGAGTGAAACTGTAAGGGCTTCTAGCAATCTTGAAACTGAAACTACAGGGCCGTCGACAAGGGGAAAACTCGTCAAGCTTCCACTCATGATGTAAAGCTAACACCACCTGAACAGTTTCTACTGGTGCAAAGGCAAAATATGCACAAAATATTCAGCACTATGGGCAAAGTAAAACAATTTTTCAGAACTGAAAAGGTTAAACAACTGGATTTCTAATTTTTGTTTCAGAAAGAGCAAAGGACCGAAAATTGAAAGTCTGGATTTCCACACAGTCGACTGATAGGATGGTAGTCATCCTAAAATAACCGACGGAAGAAAGCGGGATAGATGAACAGATAGATAAATTGCTGGAAACTTGGCTGTCTTAGCATCTGTCCACAGTTTGTTTTAGAAAACTGTCCTTTGTCAGCCTGTGGCCCACAGCAAATGCCTGTCTCCCTCTCATCTGCGTCTCCGTTGACAGGCTCTCTGACGTTGTTTCTTAACCCCACATTTTCCATAATTTTGCGCCCCAACCACATTTTTCTGTCATGTTGTATGGCATGCAGAGGAGGAAATGCTTTCGGCCACGTGGTTTTCTTTGGGGGTTTATAGGGTTTTGGGGTTTTCCTGCAGGCTTGTTTTTTCCTTGTAGGCCTAAAGTCAACCAAATGCTGCAGTTTCTTTTTTTTTGAGTAGTGATTCTGGGCAGAACAGAACAATAGCTGTCTGCATGCTGGAGTAAAATAGATGCTGTCTTCCCGCTCATGTTTAGAATAACACTAGATGTTATTCGGTCACTTATTCAGTTGGCACTAGAACTTTCTTGTCTGGAAGTTCTTCTCTTCTTGTACCTGACTTTTGCACTTGTGGTATGTCCCTCTAGGATAAGAGCATTTGCTGTATGGTCTGTAATGTCATGTAATGAATCACTGGTTGCTTATTGCTGGACATGGATGTTGATCGTGTTCGTCTGTGTCATTATCTGCCTACAGCTGTGTTTTTGAGGGAGTGGGAGTGCAAAGCTGATAAATACAGTAAACCTCTGTCTTTTGTGGAGGATACGTTCCAAAACTTTTCGTGAAAGATGAAAATCCAGATATCAGGATACGTGCATGCCACACCGAAGTGTGTGTGTGTGTGTGTGTGTGTGTGTGTGTGTGTGTGTGTGTATATAAAAATATATCAAAACAGTTTAAGCTCTAAATGATCCTCCCACACAGTTTAAAACACATTCTAGACGCAAACACACAAACATTTGCGAGCATATAGCGAGGTGAATTCTGTGTAGAATTTGTAGAAGCATCACAATTGTAGCAAGTACTGCTACAGGCGAAGAACTAGATGTTGACTTTTGCTGGTTGCTTCTCCCCAACTATACATGTCGTAGCCAGCAGCCAATCACACCCAAGGTTAAATGAATAGGGCTTTCCGATTGGCCAGACCTGTTCCTCTAGCACAAATTTTTTTTCCAAAATCCCCACACCAAGTTTTCGTGAACAACGCTGTGTTCTTTGTTTCTTGTGTAAATGAGATGCACTGTACTGTATTTTATATATTCTTTTTTACTGCATTTTATTTAATGTTTGCTTTTTATAATACTTGGGGAAATCCACAAAAAAATGATATATTCGAAATAAAAATCCACGAATACCCGGGGGTGCGAAATGTGATCTGTGATTAAGCGGTTCTGTACTTGGTGTACTTGCATAAACTCTGTTTTGATGCAATTGCATATGATGCAGTCTGTGTTGGTAGACAATGCAACATCACCAGTCTCTGTTTAGCCAGCGTGTAGTATGAGGTGGGTGTTGGGACGTTCTCAGTTGTTTGCAAAGTCGAGATTTTTAATTGAAGAGAAACGAACCTAAAGCAGAACCTTGTTGAACACCGTATATGGAAATTCTTTGTTTGATTTTTCTGTCAAATAGGATCCATATCTGAGATGTATTCTTGTTGTGTCTGATTTAAATTATTAAAATTTGCATTCAATTTTATGTGGTTGCATTTTGTTTCATTTGTATTTCTGGCATTTGGTGAACATTGTAGTGCTTGTCCGTTAGGCCCTGACCAAGTTTGGATTTATGTGGAATATAGGATTTATATTGAATCGTCTTCATAACCTGAAGGTAAACTAATGAGATTTTGGAATCAATCTAATCATTAGTCAAGGTCACAGGAAGGTCAGTTGTCTGAACCCCTCCCCCAAGGACTAGACTTGGTTGTTGAAAGTAGCATCTCCATTGAAGCCTTTGTCAAGTTCTACTTAGAATGGAGATGGGCGTTCTGATGATTTATTATAATTGATACTAGTGACGGTTTTTATTTTATTATTTTTTTTTAATATTCACTTTTAAATATTGGTATTTGTGCTGGGGTTGAGCTGCTGATTATGTGTCTTTTAGAGGGCACAGACAGACGAGGTGGAGAAGATTGAAAAACACATCAAATCAACCAAGGAGAAGGAGGGGGCCAAACCTCTGGACAAACCTGAACAGTACGAACTGGCTGCCCCTGCTCATTTCTGTCCCCCCCCCCGTCTATATGGCTGTCACAATCTCTCTCTCTCAAGTCTGTCCATGCGTCTGTCACAATCTCTCTTTCCTGTTTCTGTTCATACATCCATCACAATCTCTCTCTCTCTCCCTCGTGTCTATCGGTCACAATCTTTTTCTCAGTGCTTTCTCTCTGTTTCTCACTCTGCCTGTCTGTCTTCTGTCTGTGCCGCTTTGACGCCCTATCACTCTCTGTGTATCTCTGCCTATTAAAGGTTTCATGTAGATTTTTCCTGCCTTATTTAACACACTTGTGTTTGTCTTTTTTGTGTGTGTGTATGTGTGCAGGTTCCTGTTCCAGCTCTCACAAATTCCCGAGTTCTCAGAAAGAGTGTTTTGTATTCTGTTTCAGTCCACGTTTTCCGAATGCATTTCCTCCATCCTGCGCAAACTGGAAATCCTTCAAAGAGTGTGTAAGGTCAGCAGTCGGCATACACTCGCTTGTCTCTTGTTCTCGGCCTCTGAGCTCCATATTAACCTGTCTAGTTTAGGAAAATGATATATGATTTTGTATTTCATATTCTATCCAACTACAGACTTTGCAAAGTGGCCATGGCGTGATGCGGGTTCTAGGTTTGATTCTGGCTTTTGGAAACTTCATGAATGGAGGGAATCGAACCAGAGGACAAGCGGACGGCTTTGCGCTGGACATCCTGCCCAAGCTCAAGGACGTTAAAAGCAGCGTAAGCAGCACACACACACACACTCACGATAATTTTCTTTAGTTATTTTTTTTGTTGTTCTCCCTGACATATGTCGTGGCTACAGTGTTTTTCTGTTATTTCTCAGGACAACACCAGAAGTCTGCTGTCTTACATCGTCGCTTACTACCTGCGACACTTTGATGAGGTATCGGCATCATTTGTGCTCAACAGAATGAAAATCCTAAATCATTGTGTCAAGAGCACTGTATTTGTAAGAAGCATGAATGTCATCCTTTGAGATATTTTATAAAATTGCTTCTTAGGGCTGCACAATAATAGGAGTCAAACTGACAATCGGAATTAGTTCGCCCAGTATTGAAAACATGACCACTGATGATATTTATTATTAAGCAAATTTGCTAACACGTATATGCTGTCCTACGTGACATTTCAGTTATTTTGGCAAACGGTTTTTAAAGGCTGCTTTGCTGATTTGGATTTATTAGGAAGGATCAAAATGAGCTTTCTGCCTCTAGAAGTGACATCAGGGATTCTTCTCCTGTGTGTGCTTGATTGTGTGTTTGTGTAGCATAGAGGAACGGGGTGTGTGTGTCGAGCCAGTGGTCACTTGCGGTCTTGTTCCCAGCTACGCAGAATTGCCTGCCCTCCCCACAAGGCTATTATCTCATGCTCTTGCACCACCACTTCAAAGACTCTCACTGTGTGTGTGTAGGGGGGTGTCTTCACAACTCTGCATGTATTTTAAAGAAACAGTTTTTCCCCACTCAGCACCCTAACATTTACTTTTCTTCTAAGTAGCTTGTTAGCATTGCTTTTGTATCACTCGAGTGCTGTCCAAGTCCTAGTATATGTATAACACAGTGTGTATTTGTGTTGTCAGGACGCTGGCCGGGAGACATGTGTGTATCCTCTGCCTGAGCCTCACGACTTGTTCCAGGCATCTCAGATGAAGTTTGAGGATTTCACTAAAGATCTGCTGAAGCTGCGAAAGGACCTGCGAGGTAATACACACTGCAAGCGTACGCTCAGGACCACCGGATTAGCCGAGCTCTGATATTTACTGGCACTCATCCTGTCGCTTTCACTCCATCACACGCGTACACCCTTCTCAACTTGCAATGAGGTAGTTTAGGGAAACTGGATAGGCTTTTCAAGACACGCACAGTTGCATAATGAAAAGTGCGCTGCTGAGGAACGGTGTGTTTCTGTTCAAAGGAAGGTTTGCAGCTTTTTAATTCTTTTTGACTCTTAATCTTTTCTTCACGTTTCCACTCTATGCATTTGTATTTTCATTGTCTCTGTCTATCGACGTGTGTATGCACCTTTCTTTTAATTCCACCTTCAGCTCATCTTTTCACCTTTTCCTCTTTCATACCATCTTTCTTTGTACCTCTCTTTCTTTCTCGTTTCTTTATCCCGGTAAGAATATTTTGTTCATTTCTCGTTCTGATTTATCTCCTCTCAACTCTTCTAGGATTTGGTACTGTCTTCATCCTCCACTTTTTCCTCTTCCTTCTTCCCATCTCCATCTGTGAGCAATAAGTGTTCAGCACCCCCATATATCTACTCCACAACGCTAATCATCCCAGATAAATCGGTGTTCAGTGAAGTCGTGGAATTGGAAAGGGGGAAAACACTGTTTCTGAGCTTAACAGTGGCCCCAGAATGAGATGCCCCCCCACACGCGCACACATTCGCGCGCACACACAGTCTGTGGTCCCTCCTGTCTCGAATTGATGGTTGAGACAAATCTAAAGTCGTGTCTGCGTCCTCTCTCATCTTAACGGCTTTTGCGTGTTGCCAATCTCGCCAGTACTCTGCTGGTTGCATTTAGGCTGCTTGTAGAGTCTGATCTGAACCATCTGGCCCTGCAGCCGTATTCCCCACGAGCACTCCTGAGTGTTGAACACTTCTCTGAGTCACTTCCTCTGGGACAAGGCCGGTCGTTACACTCGGGGATGATCACGCCTCATCAGAGCTGATCTGACTCTGTTTGCATGACTTACACTTTTACTGTATTTGTCTTTCCTTAGCTTCTTTTAGCAAGCCTGTGGTGTCTCACTTACAGTTAGGGAATGCTGTACATTTGTTTA
>JAQMCW010000006.1:17463214-17487617 GCA_030068335.1 Chrysichthys cranchii
TTAAGATTAATCGATTAATCGAAAAATTAGTCGAAAAATCGGTCGTTAGAAAATTAGTCGTTAGTGGCAGCTCTACTACAGTCCCTACCCTGTTCATCTTTTACCAACTATTTCTCGTTCTCCCAGGTTCCTGGAGTTGTCCGTGTTCTTCTCCGTGAAGCCTAAGAGTGGAGAGAAAGAGGTTTCGCCCAACACGTTCTTCTCGGTGTGGCACGAGTTCTCCACTGATTTCAAAGACCTGTGGAAGAAAGAGAACAAGCTGATCTTGCAGGAGAGGTGAGCGATCAATCTTCGCGGCATAAAAGTGGCAGAGACTATATTTAGTCCCCTTTTGCCATGGAGCATGCTTTGTTTAGTCCAGGATCTGGAGCTGTCCTGAGCTCTAATCTCTCAGGTATGCTAAAAACTGTGCACACGACAGGAGACCGTAATGCAAGATCGCGTTTCTGTTCAACGGTAAAAATAAAATGTTGTATTTTCAAAGAATTCCTGCTGGTTCATCAGGCCTCAAGCTGATTTATGAAGTGCTGTACACAATTGTCTCCTTCACAACACCACTCTGTAAACATTTGTGTTCAAGTGTACAAAGTAGAGGGGAGGAGGAGGAGAGGGCTGGGGTGAAGGTGTGTTTAGGGGCGTCTCCAGTCCGTGCAGAATGTTGGCAGAGCTGTGATGGAGTGTGCCATTACTTTATACTCTCCTCCACGCTAGTCAGGCTTCATTTGCAGTAAAATGTACTTTCTTGAGGTGAAAGATGTGGAGGGTCTTGTCTCTGTCCCAGCGGGACCGCCGAAGGGCTTTAGATCACAAAACAGAGCAGAGTCAGATTTGTTACAGTTCACACTCGTTCCGGCCTGAGTGATGGACGCCAGCTTTGTAGTGACAGCCGAGAGTGGACTCTGCAGCATTCCACACATTAGAGTCCGACACGGAAATGAATCTTCCCCACCACAAGCTAAGATGTATCTGTGTGATTTAAAGCAACTAGGGGTTGTTGTGTTTTTTTTTTTTTTTTTTCCTTTTTTTTTTTTTTTTTTTTAACTTTAAATCTACAGCCTGGTAAAAGTAGCAGATTGGCCAAGAATTACATTTACAGTTTTCCTCTTTCGCCAAATGTAATCTGTCAAACAAGACACGTTAGCTTCTTGCGCTGGATGCTTATATACGCTAACAAGTAAAGCAAGCTTATGACCTTCAGCCTGCCTGTTATCTCCCACTCGCATCAAAAGGCAACGTTATACATAAATCATTCACTGGAGCATCTACATAGGTAATGTGCTATTCTTGAAAATCCTGTTTGTAGAAACGTTTATATTCTACGAGAGCGTGGGCGTTTGTGTAAGCCTATGTAAAAGGGCACTTGATCAGCATTAAAATCATGCAATTAATTATATTCTATATTTATATATTAATTAATTCAACTATATAGATTTTTACTCAATCAAGTTTAAAATGCTATTTCAGTTACACGTGGATTTAAGGATTATTTTTAAGCCGTTGTATTACAGTGGTTTAATAAAACCGGACGAAAGCCATCATTCACCATTCATAGGAGACGAATTAGAAAAGTAATGGCACCCTGTAAAAGGCAGAAGAGTTGGGTTGTGCTGCAACGACACAGCTGCATTTGTATAGGATTTAATACAAGCAGTTTAAAATATATATCATTTTGGTCATTTTTAGCTTGTTTTGTGAGCCTGTGATAACACTGACGTAATTGCTAGACTGGCGTTTACCAACGTCTGTGTGTGGGAATGAAGATAATCTTTGAAATTATTATTATTATTATTATTATTATTATTATTATTATTGTAAATCTTAATTTTAATTCAGTTTGTTCTTTCATATCATTTCCGCTCAAGCTTGCTGGAAGATTGAGGCCCAGTGTTTGGGTCAGTACACTATATCACACATCACATGATAATCATTTTGTCACGTCCTTTGTCAAGCTTTGGGATGCATCCAGAGTGTGATGCTGGCTTGAAGTTATTCAGCTTGTGATGTCTTTTTGGTCATCTGTCTAGATAATATACAGTGTCCTATAGTACTAGAAACATATAAGCGTATCTGAGGTTCTGAAAAACTTAACATCCATTGATGAGATGATTTAGACATGCAGACCACTGAAGTTGATCGATATAAGCTTCACTTGCATATCAGCTCCAGGCTTATATGTCCAGTGGAGAAGGAAATTAAATGCAAACTTGTCCTGGCTGATGAAATTTATTTCAGTTAAAGGTTGGATTTGTCTCACATTTTCAGGCTAAAGAAGAAATGTATACGTTTTCTTTTTCACCGACCCGTTCCTTCAGGTTGCTTCTGTCATTTCTGTTATTTACAATGTTGGGCTTCGTCTTAATGTCCGCACTGATCGTTTCTTCTACCCTACCTGCAAACCCAGAACTACTCCAGGTTTATTTTTTCTTGTCTCTTGCCTGTCGTGTGTTCCTGTAGTCTGTATAAAGAGATCCACTCTGCACGGACCTGACCAGTCACAGCCCCCTCCCCACCAAAAAAAGAAAGAACTTATGCCATATGTTAAAAATTACATTGTATCTCCTGTCTTTTTAGAATTCGTCGAAAAGCGGGGAGCTCGCGAAATGAACCGGGAACTATTTTTCTAACCCCCGATAATGAAAAGAAGGCTTGATTTTGATACAGTTAGCTTCAAGTGGTTCTGATGAGGTTTTGAGATAACTCGGAGTTCAACAGGTACAAATTAGGCCGGTCTGTTCGACACAGAGGCTTCTCCATTATTCATGAGGTACCCCCGTGAACGAGCGGCCGTATCTGGCTCTATCTGTCCCGAAATGCACAGTTCAGATCAGGTTTCTTTAACCCCATTGCTCTCAGAAGCCCCCTCTTCTTCTTCTCCTTCTTCTTCTTCTTCGACTCTTTAACTCATTCAGCGTACAAGCTTTTAGACTCGGGGCTCAGACCTATTCCACGGAAGTGGCTTCTTAAAAAAAAAAAAAAAAAAAAAATCATAAAAATACTGCCAGGTCCGTGATTCTCCCCCGTTTCCACTCGTCTGTCTTTGAACAAGCCGGCACTGAATTAATGCTAAGATTTTGGGTCCCTGATAATTTCTTTGCTCTTTCCATTCGACTCTGCTGTTTCGCCTGTAGCTGTCTTTAAAAAGCTGTACGCATGGCAGTCAGGACATGAAGTGGAACATGCTGGGTATAACCAGACCAAATGCAGCTTGCATTCAGAGCCACAGTGAGAGCAAGGATAAATGATGCTTTATGTAACTATAGCAAATAAAGCTAATTTAGGTTCTTTACACGGTATGGTGTGTTATGGGGGAATAATACATTATAAGATTCTTGTTGTAAAGTTTCTGCATAGATGATGAATAGACTTTTACATACCTAATAATTTGTTTGATATACCACTTCCTTTTAAGGTATTAAAGGAACAGCCCAAAAACTAGCATGTAGCCTGATTATGCATAAAATATTTTTAAAATGATACCCAGATCTGTAGTGGTAGCAGTAGATGCTCACTATGGACAGGAATGCCTTTATCCAGTGTTTTTCTGTTATTATTCTATTATTTTTAATTCATGGTTATACCAGAAGCCTTGTGCCTATTGTTTTGTATCAATTTAAGGTTCCCACCCCTACATTTCAGGCTAACAGAGTTGTATAAAGGACTGAATGGCACCGTGTTGCCTTTGGCAGGATGGAGCAGCTTCTTCAGTTGCAGCTATTGTCATTGTGACAGTTTTTTCCTGAATAGCGTCACTTAGCGGAGCTATACATGTGACGTGCTTGTGAATGATTTATGAGCAATCTCAGCCAGTGAGAAAGAGCTCTCATCCTCTTTCAGCGCATCCGTCCTCTTGTCTGCGTTGCACGCCGCTCCTCTGCGATAAGGTGCCACTTTGCTGAACAGAGCGCCTCTTTATCTGACAGGGCAAAGTGACAGCTTTTGACTCTTTAAGTGCGCCTCTCTCAATAGCCCCCCAAGCACCGAGACACCAGATAGATTAGTTCCCACCGGCAGACACGGCAGTGTTGCCTTTCTCCTGACATTTGCTGCCCCTCTTAATCAGGAGATCTGTCTCTAAAGTGTTTGTCTTCGCTCTCCAATGGCACCTAAAGCCCCAAAGAATTCCCCCCCCCCGTGTCACTCAGCCCCAATTTGTCATGAATCATTGTCGTTTGCGCACTTGAATAGGAAAAGGAGTGGGGGGGGGAGTCTAGAGGCGTCTGGTCTGCACACCAAAACCTGAGCTGACAGAGATAATAAAGGTTAAAGATGTATTAATTCTACAAGTCCTTTTCATTTTTCTGTTCCTCCTGAGGTTTTTTAATTTATTTTTTTCCAAACTTCATTTCCATCCAACCCCCCCCCCCACACACACACACTTTTGTCTGCAGTTTTGTTCTTTGGGAAATTTTTCCTACTTTAAGGCTCCCTATGAGAAATAGAGATTAAATTTGGAGTGTGTGTGTGTGTAGTTGACCCCAGTCTCAGGAGGGAGTTCATATGTTTATTTGTTTCTCTAACCCTCCGTCTGCTTAAAGGCTCGACTTAGCTAAACACAGGCTTAAGTGGAACAGCCTCGAGCAGAAAGATACTCGACTTTCTCTTCAAAACAGCACTCACCCAAAGTGGACATCACTCGCCAGTGTCGTTGGAGTCAAGTTTCACCATCGAGGTTCATTCTGGAGTTCTTGGCTGTAGGAATGTCATATTAACGCTAAATGAAGTAGACAGAGTAGAAAGTGGACTGTGTTTAGTTTTTGTAAGTGTACGAATGCTGATATGCTGTCGGGGTTAAGAGCGTTTCGCTTCATTCTAGTACTTCTTTTATTTTAAGTTGAAATATTTTACAGCCAGAGAACCAGGTTCAGCTGGAGATTAAAGCGTTTGAGTTTGACCTTCGCCGTCTCTCGGAATTAATTTCTGGTGAATTTACAAAACCGCCAGTGTAGGAATATGGAGCTCCAAGCCAGTCCATCAGATTAGCATTTGTAGAGCTGATGGACACCGGGCGTCTGTGTGTATATATGTATGCATATATAAATATAATGTTCTGTACAGGATAGATCTAACTGTAAACTGACCAGCCGCATGTTAATATTGATGTTTAAGCTTGTTTTCATGTAAAAGGAATACCAAATCAGATTATCAACATCAGTGAACTTGCAGTTAATGTGCCATGGTGATTTTGTTCCTTTTGTACCTCAGCAGTTTTAATTAAAGAAAGATGCAGTATACATTTTATTCATTCGTTGATCTGGGAAATAAGCTCGGTACTTTGGAGAAGCCATAGCTCATCTAACTGTTATGAAATGCTGACACTGGAGACTTATTCCAACAACGCTAAATAAACACCACCTCACCGAAAACTTCACCATAGCAGTAATTATATTATGTTTTAATCCATTTGTTAACGAGCACATTAATGTAAACATGTGATTTTCATTTCTCCAACTACCATCAGAGCAAAGCCTTTAGGAACTCAGGATGCCAGTAGAGCAACAGTAAATATTTGTAGGTCATCTTAGGACCCCTTGTGTCATGATCTCAACCCATATGGGAAGCACAGACTACCATTACAAACCACTACACAGCCATGAGGAACCAATAGAAACCTGTAATGGTTTCCATTAAATTTCCCCCCCTTCCCCAGCAGCATAGTATCTGTGGAGCTGTCGGTGTTCTGCATCTGGGGATCAGACATGGAGTTCCACACTTGGATCAGAGTTTGTGGAGCATGTAAATCAAATCCACATTCATGGCAGATAAGTGGTGTCTGTCCTCTTCCTGCACTGTTTTGGTTTGTGATCCTGCTGTGAACTATTTCAACCAAGCGATTCGGGCTCCCTTCTTCCTCTCTGGCATCTTCGTTCGCTTGTCCTCTCTCTGTTTGTCTGTCTCTCTCTCTTTCCCCAGCCGTCCCCATCCTCTTCCCGATCCTGGTAAGTGTCAGCGTTAGCCCCTGCTGCTTCCTTAATCATCACTGAGAGAGCGCTCTTGAAAGGATGGCGACCCCGTGAAGGATCAGCACCATATTTGGAGCTTCAGACTCGTCCGAACTTCGGGCTCCTGATCCTGTTGCCCTCGATCACAGCAGGGCTCCAGGCTCACCTCATCCACAGGGTCAGGCTTAACATTTGCGTACGGTAAAAGGGCCTCACTTTTCGTTTGGTGCAGTATCGAGGAGCATAGTGTTTAAAGAAGCCAGCTACCGCTCAGGCAGATTTCTGAGCCCAGGCTGCCTTTTACAGGCTTCCCATAATTCTCAGAGGCATAAACACTTCAGCGGGCTATCACGGCCTACACGCAGACGGCCCTCTCAGCCGCCAAATTCATCTCGTCCACAATGATCTGTTTGCTCTTAGCTACTTTTTTCCAAACCTTCCAAGCCACGCTTCTGCCGAGAGAGCTATGTCTGGGTTACGGCCTTTTCTCATTCCACAAAATATGTCTTGTTTTATGAGACTCAACCCCACAGAAAAGCTTTGCAGCCTATTTTTGCTTTGTGAGATGTGTGTATGTGTGTTTATTTCTTCCCACTTTCCTGTCTCTCTGCCACCCAGGCAATGATGGATTCTGTTAAAAAAAAAAAAAAAAAAAAAAACTCTGCCAGCTGCAAGTCAGAAGCTGTTAAGGAAATAAGGAAAGTGAGCTGGTGCCAAACATTAATGATTTTAATGGCTTTGACTGTAAAGGAAATGGCTGGGGATTTTGTAGTCTGAGTACAAGAGCAGAGGTTTTGTCATTTTTAATCCTAACACTTCAGGTCCTTGATGAGGCTAGAGTTTCCATATGACACTAATTCACATCAAACCGCCTGTTCTTTTTATGACTGACTTGGAAACACATTTGCAGGAACAGACACACGCACGCACACACCCCCACCTCACCATGTACCTTACACACTTCCCTTATCAGGATATTATGCACGTAGACAGCAGAGCTTTTTCTTTCTTCTTTTTCTTCTTCTGGCATCAAAGCCTGCTCCTTATAAAGCAGGCAATGTGTTAGTTACTTGCCCCCATTACTGCTGCGGTTGCCCAACACATCTCCAATTATGGTGCTGTTCAGGCTCTTTTGGCTCTTTTGAAGGTTTGGAGGTCAAGGAAATGAGAGTCGAGATGCCTGCCATCCCACCTTCCTCCTCCCAGCTTTGTTAGAAAGAGACACGGAGGGTGTCAGGAGCAAAAAGTGTCAGTAAATAAATCTGTACTTGCTCTCGTTTAGTCGTTCGCTTCGTGAAAGTGCAGAGGCGTGGAGCGTTTTCTGAGCAGAAGCAGCAAGAGAGGTGAGCGTAACCCCAGACCGTGCGACGTGGAAATCTGTCGGGTCCGATTAACTCCAGTGTGGAAGAGCCGCCCCTCGTGTGTAATCACGGCCTGTGGACTGCGCGAAGGTTATGCAGAGGAGGGAGGGGGGTTGGCTCAGGACTAGGCAAGCACCAGGCACAGAGAGAGATGATGCGCACACCCTGGAAACTGTGTACCTGCCAGACCTCATCAACAGTCGGTAAACTTGCCGTTTGGCCATAAATCAAATTTACATCATTTTCCCACAAATGTAATTGGTCAAGCAAGACATGTTTGATGCCCAGCGTCTGGCTTCTTTAGGTTTGCACTGGAGCCACGAGTCTAACGCGAGTCTGTCTCATCAAAACCTTTTCAGGAGTGACGTCCCCTTATTACGTTTTTACATCATTTAATAAAGCAGCCAAGTTTGAAGAGGGGAAAAAAACCCATACATCTCTTATTGCCTGGCCATAAATGATATCGAATTACAGGAGAGATTTTGGCTGAGATGGCAAGGTAGCTTCCAAAGGTCAGTTGTATTTGGGGTAAGAGGGACATTCTGCAAGATTCATCACCCATCACTGTTCTCTGAAGGTCAAGTTCCACCAGTAATGCTCAGTTAAGTGTCGCATTTCAGTGTTTTAGTTCAACTGAGAAATCATGAACAGGCCAAGTACCAGACTGAAGGTTCTTGTGACCTGTACTTATTTAAATGGGGGGTGTGTGTGTGAAAGGAGGGAGAGCGAGAGCTGGCTGTTACTTAGGATTAGCTGTGTATTAGCAGCGTATCGTAACATCCACACCTTCGGTACCAGGGATTTGTTCCATGCCCCGCATAGCCATCAGCCTTTTTCTGATCCCTCTGGCGCCTGTGTGTGTTTTGTGTGTGCGCGCTCGCTCAAGAGAGATGGCGGTGAAGTAACATGGTCGGACCAATCCTAAATCCACTGTTTAATTTCATGCCACTGTTTCAGCTTAAACTAATAGCAGCAAGTAAAACTCTGACCTTCAGTCAGGACCAGCGTTAGTGAAGGAAAATCAGCTTCTGTAATATTTTAAATGATCCCATCAAATGATCAAATCAAAGTGTTTTCTTACCCATGTGAAGTCGATCAGCCAACCTCAGGAAGAAGGAGGAGCACGAGAAGATCATTAGTGATTTGAAGCAGTAGGGTTGTTTCTTCTTTTTTTTTTTTTTTTTTTTTTTTTTTTTTTTTTTTTTTTTTTTTTTTTTAGTAAAAATCTTCAGTTTGTCCATTTCTTCAGTGATGTCACACAGTCTTGCTGATTGAGTTTAGTACCCTGTGCACCTTACTGTAATGTGTAAACTATAAAACAAATATGAGCAATGTCAATGTATCTGGACGCTGGAACGGTTCTGCAGCAGCCATCTTGGACAGCGTACCTTTCCTCAGCCCATGCAAGTCCTCCTGCTTTCCAAAAGCAGGAAGTTTAGCAGATCTATTGGCATTTTGATTTCAAATATGTCCATGTGGGAGAAGTCTGATTTCTTTTAAAAAAAAAAAAAAAAAAAAAAAAAAAAAAACATGGAATATTGCACGGGTGCCCAGCCTCGATCCCATGCGTGCTCAGACACACACCTCACACATCTCAGGATCAGGAAAAACACTGCAACGTGTGCAAGACATGGAGAAGGTTGTGTAAGTGATGATTTCTCTAACAGTTTGTTTCTGTTTTGTTCAGGTTAAAAGCCGCAGAGGAATGCTTTAGGCAAGCCAAGGAAAAAGCCACATACAGTGTCAAACCCAAGCACGCTTCTGGAATCGTAAGTGCACTTTGTTAGGCTGTGTTATGAAAATTAGGATCTGAGGTAATGTCACATGGTGCATTCAGACTGTCCCAGACTCTCAGTATAAATAGTACTTAACTGTCCTCAGCTTTTTACTTGTCCATACAGTGAACCTTTTAAAATGTTTGAATGGATTAGTCAAGTGAAAAACCTCATGTTGCATTTTTATTTTATTTTATTTTTTTATTGCAAATAGGCAGCACAATCATGTATTGTCATACATAAGCTCCATCTCATTGAACACAAGTGTTCCAGCAATTAACAAAAGTTTAGATTCGCTTAGAAAAACTAAGATTCAGTTAGGTTTGGTCTCATTTGTAGGGTTTTCACTTGACTTGCCCTTGTAGTTTGAGTTATGTAAACATGTATGTATAGTGTTCAGTATTGATATGATATGGATGTGTTGATGCTTCATGAGTATGCTGGCACTGCTGAAGCTCGCCATTGCCTTCACGAAAGCTTTTCTTTTTGTTTTGTGTTTTTCTTTCTTTTTTTTCTACTTTACATCTTTTACAGAAAGCGAAGCTGGGCATGAAGATCTAACGAGCTGGATTTTTAACCCTACAAACACAATACAAAAAAACAAACAAAAAAAAAAAACCTTACAGATCAGCTGTGAGGTAGAGTGCATGGACTGCAGACATGGGCTAATTGCTGTATTAAAAATTCATATTTCTGTATCTCTCACACAAACACAGACTTTTTATTATTAATGTAGCAGCCCTGAAAATGTTCATCTGCACCATGCATACGGGAAGTGTCATGTGATGTCGCGTCCTTTCAGAGAGAGAGAGAGAGTGTGTGTGTGTGTGAGTGAGTGAGTTCATGGGTGAATTGCTGTGTATGTAAACGAGATTGTACCATGTTAAGAGGAAAAGACATGAAGTATGTGCTCCCAGTGATGAAAAACAAAAAGAAATGAAGCTTGATCAGCAGGGAATGTGTGTTTTTCCCCTCAGCTTGTTTAAACTGCAGTATTTTCTCGGAACCGGTCCTGCATTAGCGTGGTCCACCAGTAGTATGACGACGCAAATGCTCTGTTTTCTCCATCCCCCCCCCCCCCTTTTTTTTCTTTTGTGGCTAGTTTCTCAGATAAAAAGGAAGGAAGTCATTCTTTTATCAGAGTGATGCTAAAAAAAAATAGCAAAAAAAAAAAAAAAACAGCTTTTCAAGTGACTTAATGTACCGAAGCTGTATTTAGGCTTTTTTGTTCCTTCCGTACTGGAGTTCCTCGATCACAAATAACAGGTATTAACGTCAGTATAAGTGGCTTAATCGGAGTTCCTAAAAGGACCACAGTGGATCAGCAAGCGCAAACAGGCACGCTAACGCAGATCATAGGGCACATGAGGGATGAGCGTACACGCAGACAAGAGTGAAGTCCGCCTTAGTGATGATCAGGTACATGTATTGTTCTTCCTTCTTCAGCACACACGGAGGTATTACAATTACATCTGAAGCCGTGTCTGTTTAACCCGTCCAGGATCATGGCAGAAAAACGTTTAATAGGGATTATTTTTTAAATGGCAATGTACAAGACTTGCTTAAAATGTATTTAAAAATGCCATTATTTTATCTAATGTAAAGTAGTATTAGCATCTTTATGTAAGATAATCCTTGTGTATATTTTTTTGTTTTTTTTTTCTATATATAACTATATATTTTTTTTCTGTCTCAGCATGTATGTTGTTCAGTGTCAATCACTCTGATTCAAGAGGAAGGAGGGTCTGCCCATGTGCAATAACTGTTTGTATCTTTTTGTTTGGGTATCTTTTTTTTGGAAATAGCATAATTTATGTAAAATAAAGAAATAAATAAATTAAGGGGCTGGTCATTCATTTTAATGCTATTTTAACAGCAATGCATGATGTCTTGGGAAATGTTCTGAAGCCACATTGGGATATACAGTATTACACAACATAAATATCCCTCTCAGCTACTCTGAAATGGGTGGGTGTGTGTGTGTGTGTCTTCCTCAACCTCGGGTCCTCTGAGCTTGAGGGTTCTGGGCCAAAATCTTGGTTGTTGTACGTGGAATCTGCTGGAGCCACTCTCCACGTTTGGGAGTCACAGACCCTAATTCTCCTATTACCATGAGATCCACTTTGGGCTTCACCTTCCATATCTGTTCCAGTTGTTCCTTTAGATCTTGGTACTTCTCGACCTTCTTGTGCTCCTCCTTCTTCCTGAGGTTACTGTTAGCTGGGATTGCCGCAACTATCACTACAGCTGTTTTCTGCTCTTTATCAACCACAACTATGTCTGGATGGTTGGCCAGCAACTGCCAGTCTGTCTGGAAACTTAACCCTGATCTTAACCCTGTTGTTCTCCACCACTTTTGGTGGTATCTCCCATCAGGATTTGGAGCTTCTAATCTATACTTGGTACAGATGTTTCTGTATACTATCCCCACCACATGGTTTTGCCTTTCAGTGTGTGTGTGTGTGTGACAAAATTCCTTTAACTAAATATTTACTGGGTGCTATTATTAAATCATATCAAGCCATAGTTACCTCCCAGTTCAGTAACTGTTTGTGGGTTGGGGGGGGATTAATAATTTTTTCTATAAAAATTGGATGACTGGGTGTCGATGTTGATGTGAAAGTTAGCCTCGTTTATGAATATGGCCAATTAGCCAACTGCAGTTTAATGTATGAATCAATATTTTTCATCATCAATGGGGAAATGGTAATGCACAAGTTCACTTAAGCATTGAAACAAATGATTCATGCAGGTGTCAGTTACTTTAACATTACCTGCTGGTGTAATAAAGCTGACTTCATGGCTGAATAGTTTTCTAAATAATATAAAGGTGTATGTATGTGTTCAGAATTCCAGGATTTTCTAAGACAAAGCCACAACAGGATTCTACTTGAAATAGATTTTAATATAGAGGTCATTTCTTTCTCTAGATATATACATTTTAGTGTACCATCATATATAATCTCTATTATACTTGGTCTAGTAATACATGTTATAGTCACTGAATAAGGCATAATTTGAAGTCACTGCAAGCAGCATGATTGGCCAATTCAAGTGTCTGTCTCCACCTGTCCAGTTACTGACAGTCCAGCAGCTACACCACCTCTTTTCCCTTAAAAAAAAAAAAAAAAAAAAAAAAAGGGCAGGGGGGCAAGAAAGGTCTGCTCTTTGTGTTCTGTACATGGTGTCTGATACTGCAGTGTGATCAGATTAGATCCAAATGCAACTCAGACACTGCGCTTTACTTTTCAGCAGCTTTTTCTTTACTTTTGCCCCCAATGGGTGGTATTTCTGTCCAAGAACGTGTGGGTGACGTGGTTATAGGCAGCATTCGAGAAAGGTGTTCAGTTCATGTCCTTCAGCAAGTCTTTTTGTCCTTTCAGAAAGTATCAGTCTTGAGATGCAAGCTTTATACAACACACAAAACACACATGTGACGAACTATACCAGTAAAGGCTGTCATATTATATGGACAGCTCCAGACATCTCAAAATATTAGCAGCTTTTGACTCTGCCTATATTAGGTACCACATCCTTAAAAAAAAAAAAGAAAAAAAAGTTTGTCATATATATATATATTTCATTTGTCTAACATCTCAGGCAGGTGACAATAGTCTTTCAGCTTTACTGTTTCCCAGATTCAGCCACGTTAACAGAAATACACCGGCACTGTTTGACCCGCTGGATCTTCCGGTGCCGGAAGGGTGGCTGCAGGTCAGGGCAGTCTAGCTCCACAGTGAGCGTAGTGAAGCGATGTGGCCGGCAAAAGGCGCACGACTGGAATGACTCCTGCTCCTTCTTGACATGCCGTGGGATGTAAAAGGAGTTGCACTGGCCGTAGCAGAAGCGGTTGATGACGGTGCGACTCAGGCAGCCCTCATGGTTCACGGTTTGCCTCAGGGGTTGTGTCTTGCACCAGTCGCTTTTCAGGTACTTCCTCTCAGTCACCACCAGGGCTTCCTGACTAGAGGCCAACACCTCCTGTTTCCGGCCACGGCGATCTGATGTGTTTGAGCTGGTTTTGTACGGTGACGGGATCGAGCCTTGCGGGCGGTTCTTGCGACTCTCAGATGCGGCACACAGCACACCGGCCAGGAGAACCCAAAACAGCAGCTTACAGTACATCCTGAGAGACAGACAGAAAGTGACTAGCATTAGCACATGCTTCAGTTGTTAAGGACTAACAGACAGTTGAGATAGTGAAAGACTAGTAGAAAACTTTGCACCGTAGAGAAGTAGATCTTAATTTATTATATACCTGAAATAGCCCAAGCCCATAATTGGTGTTAGATTAATCATGGAGTTAATCTCAACTGAACCACTGTAGCGCTCCAGTAGTACCACAGATCAAAATATATAACATCCCTTTCAGTAAATATCCAGAATCCAGTGTGCCTTGAGAATTATGGAGCATTTATATTTTTTATTTCTTCACTAGCCCTGTAGTTCCCAGTCCCACTCCTGGGACCCACTGCCAATTTTGTTTAACTTCTAAAATGTTATAAATCGAATAAGCAGGCCCAACCCGACATTCCACAAGACAATTAGGTTTTTTTCTTTGACAACCATGTTCCTAAGTATTCAACATGTATTTTTCTGAGGCTTGATCTAGTCTCACCAGGGTAATTTTGGCACACAGCAGTGTGTTCCTTGAATGATTACAGTAACTAGTGTCATTAGAATATCACAATTGTGCTGTAATTACAGTTATCCATGAACTCGTATGCCTGGGGTCCTTCCTTTAAATGCAGCCCCCCCAGGATTCAATTCAACAAAGAAGGGCTTTGTAATTAATTGATTAGTTGAATCAGGTGTGTCCTACCAGGGAAGCCTTTAAATTCTCCAGGCATTGAATTCACTCAAAGTGAACTGGGATTTAATTTTTCTTTTTCTTTTTTTTTCTTTCTTTCTTTTTTTTTTTAACTGGCGCTGTGTGCCAAGACGAAACCTCATTTAGACGCATCAGCTTCGTCAGAACTGGCTAGCGTTACTGAGTGCTAAACAAACCTCTACATTACCATAGAGTTTACTCCCAGCTCTACCACATCAGATCCAACTAATGACTGCTTTGCAAACATTCAAGGAGACTTAATTCCCAATACACCTGAGCCAACTCGTCAGCTAATTACGCCTTCTGTGACCTGACTCAGATGTTTGGAGAATTAGAAAACCTTTGCATTTTGCAGGATGGATTAGCCACAGCTTTGGAGTTGTCGAGCTCTATTGGTGTGCTCCGATCCAAACCTAACTCCAAGTTGAGGTTGAAAACAAACAGTCAAGAATTGGATAAGGTGTTGGGGATCTGGTTATAAACTTATACATCCCTCGCAGTTTGATTACAGCGGTGAAGAATTGTGTCTTTTTTATTGGGTGTTTTAGCATTAGACTGGGATTAAACTCTAGCAAGTTACAATGCTGAACACTGTTAACTTTGTGTATATGAATATATTTCTCAGCCTTACCAATATTTAATGATCTTCATTTCAACTGTTGAGGTAATCTGCTCGTGCATTGACTAGCTTACATTTGACTAGCTAAAATTTTCTATCTTAATACTAGTGAAGACCTAAAGTTAGCATAATACTTTGCTAGTTTCTAGTCTGCCCTGATGCATGGGTTTTCAGTAAAGTCAACCATAGTTGCGTACTGTATGTAGTCCTCATGTCTGGCTCCTCGATGGCAGATGTAGCTTTATGTAAAGATGTCTCGTACTCAAATGTGTACTGGGTAAAGCAAGTCTTTTCATTTTAAGGTTTCTTTGCTGTACTTCAAGTTCATGTCCATGTACATGGCCTGGAATTTTACTATTATTACAGCCTAACTTGTGTGTTAGGGTTTGATGAGGTTTTCTGGTTAAATTAAACTATTCCTCTGATCAGTCATTTCTGAATGCCTGGTGAATTACAGTTTCATCAAACGCGCTGTTTGCTTTCTTAGAACAAAAGAGGAAATGAATGTCATACGAGGACGAAATTAACTTAATTGAGCCATTACCGTGGCCAGCTAATTTGTCAGTTTAAAAAACCGTCGTTAAAATAAACACGTTCATTAATCAGCGAGGGAAGCCTAGGCGAGAACAGCGAGCAAAGGAAGTTGATTGCAGCGAGTTTGACTCCTCCAGAGAAACAGTTACCCTTTTTGCTTAGGCTGCTGGTGACAAATGCGATGAATATGTAAACGTTCTCAGAGGCGCCGCAGCATTATGAGTGGGCACAAACGGTGCCGAGTTGACTCATTTATCTCACTCGCACCGTAAAGTGTTTGGGCCCCAAATTTCACAAAAGCTGTTATTCTGAAGTGTGACATTCATCCTCCCGTTCTCATCCCTCTCCGCTCTTCCATCATGTTTTTCAATGCTTGGGAAGTCTCTAGGGGTCAAGCAAAGCCTCTGTATTGGATTTTTTTTTTTTTCCTCCCCCTTCCCTATGAGTTTAATATTGTTTCCTGAGAGGGCAGGAAGACACAGATTAAGCTTAATTTGTCACTTTGTCCATGGACAGCAGGACCAAAGAGACGGCGGCCGAGGATGATTACATCTCAGGCACGAGAGAAAGCTATCTGTCAATCACGTGGACATCTTTGCAGCAGATGTGGCAGCTCCATGGCTGACTCAGTCTTGGAAAAGAAACATTTATAAAATGTATGTTTTTCACAAGGGAATTAAACGGTCATCCTCGCTTGGCCTTTCTCTGGCTTATCGCGTAGCATCTGATCTCTATTTCACGTTGTGCTTGAGCTTAAATATTTCGGACTGTAAAACATTCTTGCCTTAGTATTTGCTTTGTTGCCCAAAAGGCGTTGCGGTGTTGTCGGGCGGCCTCACTCGAGCATGACCGTGTTTTTCCTCGTCTGTTCTTGAGGCTGACTCGCCGGTTAACCCCACATAACTTGAACTCCTCTTCAGACGACGGTTCAGAGGAGCTCTTAACCGTTGTCAAAATAAGTAGCTGGTTGTGAGTCTGCGGTCTGGCAGGCCGTGGATGTTTGCATAAAAGATGATGAATGCGCCCCTGAGTCACCGCGTCAGCGTGTCTTGGCCTCCAAAGTTTTGCCGTGACACCATGGCCTCAGCGGAGACTCCTCGTATATCTGAACTCGGACAAGCCCCCACTCTATCTTCCTCTTTTTTCCCCTCCAGTCTCTCATCGCCGCACGGCTCGGTCCTCCATATTAAGTGTACTTGGACGTATGCTCGGGAGAAGTGGCACTTGAATTTTGCAACCTTTTAAGAGGAGATCATGGGTCAGACCTCACGTAACTCACTAAGGTTTAAAAATGGAAAACGGTGACATATAACCTGATTCCATATCAGGTTTGGGGGGGCTAAAGAGCAACAGCAGGTCAAGTCTAATGAAGGAGTAGTAGATTTTATCCCAAAATACCTGGCCTGTGCTGGGTTTTCCCTGCTTTGTGGAACCTTTAGATTCAGTTTTGCTCCCCTTGTTACATCTGCCCCCAGTGAGAGTTTCTCAAGATGGAGGAGGAGAACTGTCTGGTCTCCTCATTAATGTCTAATGTGAATAGAGCAGATCTTTGGAGTTGTGCAGAAAACGGTCGGGAATAAACAAAAGCGTCGAGAGACTAATGAAGTCGGTTAGCATTAATATTGAGACTTCTCAATACGGATCCTTAGTTATGCGTGGTGTTCTTTAATGCATGCTGATTAATGCTTCTTTCTGCTGTAGGTCTTTAAGTGTTCTTTCAAATCCAAAGTGCAGAATAAGAAGAATTTAGCCAATACTCTTATATTAAACCGTATGGGAAATTTATTTTATCCTGTTACTCTGGGGTCTTTACTTAGGCCATCTTTTCCATCCCTCCCAAAGGTCATGCCCTCCACTTTCTCCCTGAAATGACTGATGCTGCCACTTCCTGCCTGAAGCCACCGTTTGCATAAAGCTTAGCGAAGTCCTTTTCATTGCCTGCGAGACATCGGTTATCTGCATTCTGCCTAAGGTTTTACCCCGTAATATGCCGCTGATAAGGCCTGGTTTAGTAAGTCACCCAAAGTAACATGGCGTGTCTGAGCTATTTCTTGTCAAGCGCATAATGAGGCTAAGCATGCAGGTTCTGAAGCATTTAAGAATTCCTTAGTGACTCGGTTCCAAACAGAATGAGCCTGTGTTTGGGGGAGGCAGATTGAAATATTTCCCTGTTGCTCATTTGAGATAATAATGTGCTTTTGAAAGCCAACATGTCTTTCTCTTGTATGTTTGGGGGAAAAAAATGTAACACAAGCTCCCGGAGTTATTTCTGTAAATAATACGCCGGCACAGACAGGCCTCAAATTAATAGTATATTATCAAACGCTCAATCATAGCTCGGGCATTTCTTTAAACCGGTGCGGATTCCAGCCCATTTGCTATGAAAACAAGCGTGAGGTGTGTTAATGTTCCCCCATAGATGGGGCTGCGCTCAGGATGCCTCAGGCTGTTGGGGCATTGGCATGCAACCACAACACACCCCTGTCACCCCAAAACAACTCCCATAACCCCCTACATGCACGCACGCACACACACACAGACTACTTTCCATAATTGCCACCAGCTGAGTGTGCTGTTTCTACAAAGGCTGAGAAACGCAAATCAACCTCCTCCTCCTCCTCCTCCTCCTGCTCACACACATGCAAAGCAGTAATCTCTACTCTGACTTATGTACTTGGTGCAGCAGAAAGCATCTATACGAGTGTGCTGGCGTGCTGAGCATGTGTGCCGCATATTGAAGAATGTGTGTGTTTGGGATCTGTGCTCCTGAAGGTGCCCTGTGCTTTATCAGCCTGAGTAAACCACCAACGTGGAAAGTTAAATACACAATAAAGAGAACTCCGACGCTCTGAAGGTCAGTGACAGGAACATCATCGAGCTTAATACTTCCAGTAAGCTTGAGATTTAAGAAAAATTCTGCATGTATCATTATGTAGTCCTCCATTCCAAAACTTCGAATGACCAATGTAGTGTAAAGCTTTCAACGTGTCACTGTTCACATCAGCTTAACTACTTTCGCTACTCTGACGCAGTGAAAATGACTTAGGATGACCGGAAATCATCTATACAGTAGTGATTCACTAGAATTCCCCAGTGCTGGCTTAAAAAATAGTCAGTGAGTAATACAGGGAAAATAACTTAACCTAATCTATTGGTCATACAGACAAAAAAGTTCATTTCTGAAATTTTCAGGGAGACAGTGAGAGTGACGCCATTATATCTAGATAGGAAAAAAAAAACTTTCTGCGATGTGTATGTGCAAATGAAGTGCACCAGAAAAATAAGTAAACAGAAATGAAAAGCTGTTGTCCGTTGGATATTGGAGATGTCAAATGTAAAAGAAACAGCTCGTGTAAAGTTTCTTCAGTCTGCTTGTGATCTTTGGAAAATATAGTGGATGAATCACAAGCTGTCACAAGACAATGTGGTATCAATATCCCAGTGAACTCTTATTCCGAGAGCATTTTGGCTATTGTGAGTTCTCTGCGAACACTGACCGGCTTCATTACCTCTTTCATTCAGCTGAATTCAAATCAGTTCCAAAGTCGGTTCCAAAAACTCTCCCGTTTTTCTTCTTTGTTCAACCATTTTGCCAGGACTTTCTTCACAAACCATAATGTGTACCATGAAAGCTATTTGCCTCTACAGTGTGTTAACATGTACCAGGCATTTAGGGCATTTTCAGAATAATATCTTCTTATACCTCATTCCAAACACATCTAGACTCGTACCTTTTGGTCAAAACGTCTTGGCTATGTTCAGTCAACGTGTGTCTGTAATTCCTTTGATGCACCCAATCGCTAACAATCAGTCAAATTCCATGATTAAGAATGAGTGAGAAATAAACATGGTGTGTGTGTAGTGTCTGCATTTGGAGACATGAAGCACCAGGTGAACGTTGTCAACCTGAAGAAGAACTTGAGACACTTATAACGGGTAACATTTAAATCACATAAAGCCATTCGACCCACATTAAAAGGAAGCACTGATGTGAAATCTACATAAACTAGATCTGGGGAAAGAGGAGGAGGATTGTATCCATTTGGCCTTTTTGGCATGTTTATTAAAACCCTTATTGTCTTTTCCCCACATCTTTTTATGCCCTTTCCACTCCTCCCTGTACCACCTGTACCTTCAGGCGTTTTGATTGGACAGCCCTGCCTGGGATTCAAACCCATGCCGTCCCACACCATCACCACCACCAAATACAATCCCACAGGTCCAAACTGAACCTTCAAGCACCTGCATCATAAACCAGGTGTAGCTAACCACTACCCAAACCACAGACAGCCCACACATGAGGCTTGCTGGGGCTTTGAGATTTAAAACTATGCAACACATTACCATGAACCAGCAACTGGGGGGGGGTTTACTTGTGGACTGGCGGTATTGTCCTCTTTAGAACTTTCACTCTGTGACCTAAAAAGGTGCCTTACCAAGCAAAAGTGCTGGGATTTAGTTTTTTTTTTTTTCTTGGAACCACACCGTTGCCATAGCCCCTGATCATGACCCTCTCGCTGAGGCCAATGGTGTGATGCTTTAATGGAGCCCAAAGAGTGTGCTTTGTGTGTGTGTGTGATGTGAAGGGAGACTTTGTCTCCCAAACGGGTGTAATGGGGGTTTGGGGGCATGCCTTTTACCCCACCTCCTGATCATGACCTTCTGGCTGAGGCCAATGGTGTGATGCTTAAGTGGAGCCTGAAGAGGGCACTGTCTGTGACGTTTGAGATCAACTCCAAAACCTAGTGAAATTTGGCAAATTTGGTCAGTTAGTCAAGAAAAGAAAAAGTCTACAGAAACCCAACATTCCTATGGGTAACCATGGAGTTGAATGCAAAACAAGTCAGTCAGTCAGTTAACCTTCTTCCTTTTTTTTTTCTTTCTTCCTTTTAATATAATGTTTTCATCCATGTACAAAATGGAGCGTTTTCATTGAGGACACCTGTTGCATGTTGGGTACAATGCATGCGTCTCTTCAGTCTAAACCATACAAATGCTGAACATTCATTAAAAATTAAGATCAATCTACTTCCTGTCTAAACCTCACTAGAGCTAATGATGGTGTTAATGATGTAATAACGTTGGATAGTCATCATCATTAAAAAAAAATTGTCCTTTATTCCAGTTTCCAACCAGCCAACTCTCAGACTAGAACACACACGCTGCGTTACATCTTCCCAGACTGAATCCAGCTCTTCAACCTGGGACGCATCGCTATAAAACTCCTCATTAACTCCAGCCCAGCGCCTCTGATACAGATTTAATCACAGCAGTAAAGCGGCTTTATTAACCAAACACACTCGCTTTCTCCAAACACCCTGCACAGCTCCGGGGTTAAAGAGCTGGACTTCTTTCCCGCTCCTTTCCCTGTTGACTTACTACTTGAAGTGTGTCCTGTGTGTGCGTTTCTGTGAGGCTGTAATCTAATTGAGATTTAATCTACATCTGTGAACTCAGTGCACTGTAATAAGCGCAGACTAATGTGCTAACAGTATTAACATCTCTACTAGCATCTTTTTTTTTTTTTTTTTTTTTTAGCATTGCAGATCATTCATTAATCGAATTGACTGCCAAAGAATACAACTTTTTTTCAGAACGAGCTGAAATGAGTCCAACAAATCCAAACAGCTCTTATTAACATTAAAAGTCAGAAAAGACTTTTCTGAACACTCAGGTTTGCGTATCTGCAAACCTATGTTTTTAATTCGTGAAAGTTTCAGGGTCTCGCCAGAACATAATTAAGTGATGTTTAGAAAATGGGGCTTTGTTGGCCGCAGAAGTGTTTACAAAAACATTTCCAAAATGTTAGTGCGTGTCTAATCTGAAGGCTTGTGTGAGCAAAATTGTAATAACAATTACAAATCATGTTTTCAGAGCATTTCAGGCTATTTTTGGATCATTACAGCGTAGCATTCTCTATTAGCTGAGCGCTCACTCTTATTGTTGAAATCACACAATAAACCAGACTGAATCAGCACCAAGTCAAAAATCGGAGTCAAATCTGATTTCCTGTATTTATTGCTACATTGAGCCTGAAAAAGAAAAAAAAAAACCCCACCAAGGATAGCTGACGGTTTCTGAGCATCATGGTTAAAATTTCAAAGATGCTTTGGTGCTCTTTGGGGGGATTTTTTGTTTTGTTTTGGGTTTTTTTTTGTTTTATTGTGTTTTCTGAGGACAATTCCAGGACATTTTAGTGACATTTTTGAAGGTCAGAACATTAACACTCATTTTTTGAAGCATGTTAGTTTGGGTCCAGCTGCAATGGTGGATCATATTTTTACTTCTAAAAAATGTAGTAAAAACTTGGATACATTTCCATAAAACACTGAGAATATATATATATCTCAATGTTTTATGAAAAGGTCTGTGTTGACTATTAACTATCTGTTTTATGAAAAGGTCTCCAATTTTATATATATATTATATATAAAATTATATTACATTATATATTATATATATATATGAGAGAGAGTTGTTCTTAGGTTTGCTTTAGAAGTGACAAAACCATAGTGCTGTAAAACTTGTACAAAAACTATAGTAGAAAGTTTTTTTTGTTTTGTTTTGTTTTATTTTTAAACATAGAAAAGTAGCTTCAACAATATTTTAAAGTAAATACAGCTGCTTGCTCCTGCAATATCCAGGACAGGTGCTCTAATTTTCACCAATATTATATCAACACTGTACCGTAGTCTGATCTAGGCATGATTCCCTGCTACATGATGTGAAGTATTTGTAAGCCTGAGGCGCACATCTTAATTACGTTTACCGCAGTTCCCTTTGCAACGTATTCAGTTTAATAACCTGCTTGTGATGCAGCACTTCAGCAGAGAAGGTCACTACTTCGACACCTCACAACGCACATATACAGTACACGCGGTAGCTCTCTGCACGGTCCGCTTTAACCCTTTAATCTCAGGCTTGTGATGGAAAACAAATTGAAAACACAGATTACTGCGCAGGCCAAATCCGCTTTGCCCAACAGTGCAAGGTGGAGCAGTCGCAGACCCCGGCGAACACACATCATTAATCGGATCATTAACCGTTTTAACGCTTTTCCCGCCAGAGCACACAGATTCCCACACACGCACACACACACACACTTTTCTCAAAAACACACAAAAAAACTAAACAAAAAAGTGGAATTGCTTGTGTAGATGTTTTGTTGATCATATTGACTTCAAGAAAACTAAAACACATGACTCTTCCTTCCTTTACATGCTAAATCATCAAGGCATCTTCATTCTACTTGGGGGGGAAAAAAAACACTTCCATGCTTCACACACGCATTCACACAAGTGAGTGTGTGCAGTCCCTTAGTCTTTTATATCAGCATCTGTGTCTGTGTGTGTATTTTTATATATATATATATATGTAGTATGTATGTGTGTGTGTGTGTGTTTTTTGTGAGTGCGTGTTGAACAGAAATGTTAGACAATTTTATAATATAGATCACTTACTTACCTCTCGACTGCAGTTGTCCAGTTTTCAGTGCGTGCGTGTGTGCGTGTGTGTGTGTGTATGTATGTATGTGTGTATGTGTGTATTCCGGCCGTGGTCAGGGTGAGAGTGCTGGTGTGTGTATGGGTCGTGGACTGAAAGCTGTTCCGATGCCCATGGAAGACGGAGGATTTGTCAGGATCAGGACACGTCTCTGGAGCGATGTCTCTGATGTCCCCAGAAGTTGGAGGAGAACTTCCCTAGTGTTGTTCTGCACTTTTTCTGTCCTGCTCAGTGGGATGGAGCTTTCCTGTCTGTCTCTCTGAGTCACTCTTCTCCCCTCTGTCTGTCTCTCTTTCTCCCTGCTGTGTTTGAACTCTTGTTTCTGGCTCTTCTCCGTCACCCGCATGTGGATCTTATCAAACCGCAGGATTTCTATTGGCTCTGATCACCAAACAAATCAGACCAGCTCTCTCCCTCTCTCTCTCTCTGCTTCCCTTTCCTCTTGCTTTCTCTGACTTTATCCCTCTCTATCTCTCCCCCCCTCTCTCTTCCTCTCCTTCTGACACGCCCACTTCTAGCTCCTTCATTTTTTAAAACCTCTCTCTCTCTCACACACACACACACACTTGCACACAGACGCTCATCAATGTGTCACCTCGCATGGGAGGAGGATCAAAGTTGTATTTCGTCTCCAAAGCCGTGACTCTAAGCATAAAACATCCCGGTGATCCTACACGGCTCTGGGACAGCTTTATCGCTTACAGAAAGCTCTTGAAACTCCAAAGAAACACACATCTAGTCTTCCCTTTCATTGTATTATAGCTATAATAGTATAATAGTGGCTTCAGCACTGTGCACAATGTGAAAGACCGTAAGAGAATCAAATGTTTAGATTTTTCTCACCTTTGGTGTAGAAGTAAAACAAACAAACAAAAAAGATATACAGTTAAGAGTAGGTGTTACATCATGATGAGGTGATAAGGGTGGTTTGAAGATTTTTATGACGGAGAACAGCTCCATCCAAATATTAACTTGAAAAATGGGGAGGGGGATTACTTTTTTTCCAAGATAAATGAAAGAATTGTGTTCAAATGAACTTTGACATCTAAGAGACTGCCAATCAGCCAAATTATATAGCGGCTCTTTAGGTACATATTTAGTTACTGAGTTAATATTATGTTAGTATTTTTTTTTAATCACTCTTTTAGACTTTTTTTTTATTTTAAGTTATTAATTTATTTTAATGGGTGGCACAGTGGTGTGGTGGTTAGCACTGTCACCTCACAGCAAGAAGGTCCTGGGTTCGATCCCCCGGGTCGACCTGGGCACCTTTCTGTGTGCAGTTTGCATGTTGTGTCCACGTGGGTTTCCTCCCACAGTCCAAAGACATGCACAAAGGGGATTAGATTAATTGGCTACTCTAAATTGCCCATAAGTATGAGTGGTTGTCTGTCCCTGTGTGTCGCCCTGTGGTGGACTGGTGACCTGCCCAGGGTGTACCCCGCCGCTCACCCAAAGTCAGCTGGGATTGGCTCCAGCTTCCCCCCACGACCCTGAACAGGATTAAGCGGCAGAAGGTGAGTGTAATTTATTTTAATTTATTACTTTATTTGTTAATTTATTTAATTATTTTTCTTCCAAACTGATCATTTTCAGTTTAAATTCGATATAATTAATCAACAAATTGCCATTTCTTGCAGATCTCATGTCTGTGTATGGTGTTTCTGAGAAGTCAGATCGATCAGAAAACATGCCAGTAGGTGGACTGCTGACTCTAAATTGCCCTTAGGACAATTTGTGTCACATGTGTGTGCCCTTCCAGAGTTGTACAGGGTGGGCCATTTATATGGATACACCTTAATAAAGATTATATATAATAATAATATTAATAAAGGTTTTAT
>JAQMCW010000006.1:17595302-17605375 GCA_030068335.1 Chrysichthys cranchii
ATTTCTCCAGTTTGTATAGTGTACATTATTTATTGTGTGCTGCTCTTATTTTTGATCTGTCCTGTTTCTGCCGTGACGTGCAATTTCCCACTTGTGGGACTAATAAAGGATTATCTTATCTATCTTAATAATCATTACACAGAGACAAACTGCATACATGAGGTGTTGCCAGAAGTTTTTGATTTTGACTCCAGTATTAGGTTAAGTTGGCATGTAAGCAGTACCATACAGATACATGCTAACATTATTTATCCTTCCTGAACAGATCTTTAGGTCCTACACTGCGTGATTACCGCAGACTTACAAGGCTCGTCACATTATACGAAATGATCCTAATAAAACCGTGGCCAAATTCTTTAACAGATCCTACAGTAAGGTATCCCCCATGTCAGTAAGTGAAGATGAGCCTCGGACTATAAACCAGCAATTAAAATAAAAATGATATAACATTCAGTGTTTTTTTGTGGGGGTTTTTTGGTGTTATAATATGCGATTCCGGCTCGGAAACAATCTTTCTGTAAACGGAAACAGTCTTTAATTTGACCTTGAAGTAATAAGAATATTTTTGCATAATCAGATGCTGTTGTCCTATTGGTGGCTTTAAGACCAACATGATCGCAGCGCTCAGACTTTGAGATTTTGATTGAAAGTAAGTAAATAAATAAAATCGACACTGCCAGAATGTGGTTGACAGTTTAATTGCAACAGCAATATTAAGTCGGCCACCAGTGAGCATGTAACATCATGCGCTGTAAGACCACCAGAATCAATATAGGACCAAGAATTGGATGATTTCCGTCTGCAACAGATGGAAATCGTACAATGTAAAGCAAATTTATGCTACAGGACCGCAAATACCACTTCTATAGTGTCAAACACTGGTCAGTACTGTAGAACAAAAAAAAACAACCAAAAACAAAAAACAGTACCGACCACAACACAACTATAAGTAAGTGCTACACTTCAAAATCTAATTAATTTTTGGCATATGGTCTGAGAGGACACTTATCTTTCTCCAATAACTGCGTGTTCCCCGATGAAGCACATAACATGTAGCGAGGTGAGGAAGTATTGAAAAAAGAAAGAAGAAGAAAAAAAAAAATCCTTGTTGAACCACATTATGCAAGATCATGAAATTGTGTGCTTTCCAACATATAACCATAACTGCATTTTATCCATTTACATTTCAAGCTGATGTTTCACAAATGATTGTTGTTTTAAGAACGTTTGAAAGACTTTTCACCCCTGTGAGTTGCCATGATGATCTTGGAAATGGTCCAAAACATCCTGTGGATCCGTTGATATGCTCACAGATGGGAGGCTGAAAGCCTAGTTAAATACTAAAACACAGTGGGAAACTCAAAACACATTCCTGGATTTAAAGAAAAATAAAACATATGCCCAAAAGAAACAGTTTTACTGGACAAAGACCCGGCGTTTCTGAAGCACTTCCACACTTCGGAAAGGGAATAATTTACTTGGGGCCGAGCATGTCCTGGGGACGGACCCACTGTTCAAACTGCTCCTCTGTCAGGTAGCCCAGTTTGATGGCAACGGCTTTTAACGTTGAACCCTCTTTGTGTGCAGTCTTGGCAATGGTAGCAGCTTTGTCGTAACCTGACAAAAGACGGAAAGAAAGAGAGACAGGTACATGAGGCAAGTATACAACCCTGGCTGTCAGAAAAACTCATTTACAGAAAGTTCTAGAAAGCACAACACAGCTACTCCCAAAAAACCAACACTATTTTCACTTGGAAACATTAACAAACAACATTTTCCACCTGCACTTGTGGGTTTGAAAGATCCTGGAGTTGGCAAGCTTTTAACCCCAGTGATTCACACATTATGAAAGATCAGCTCTTTATTTCTGTCTGCCATTTGTGCAGGCTACACAGAGACCACGGTTCTCCATTCAGGGTCCTACATTCTGTACGTTGCTGAGTGCAGCACTTTCTATATGCTTGAATTCTTTAGATACTGAGCAGCGCTATTCACATTTCCCCTCCTTCCCTACTGTAGTGAATATATTGTATTATACTATGATAAGTTTTCTTCTGGTAACTGATCTGCTGAAAATTTAAATAAAATTCAAAGAAAACGAACAACCTTCCATCTCCTTCCTATTGCCCAAAGAAATGCACACAAATGTGCCATACTCACTGTGTTTTATTACCAGCAACAATGACTAGGATTTTCTCATTAGCAAAGAGGAAGATTCAACACACGTCAGTAGACAGGATGGCCCGTTGCAAACGTCATAAATACCTGTTAACTTCAAGCTCACAAAATGAGGATTTATAAAAACAGCCATCTGAATGTATATGCTTACCTGTACACTTGTTACAAAAATCACACACTACAGATTGCTCCATGTCCATAATGATGCACAGAATAAAGTACAATCTACAATCGCTACCAAAAATATTAACTGTAGATCAACTGGATAATTTGTAGACAATCCTAGATCTGAGCAAATGTATAGTTAAAAAAAAAAACACAAACAAACAAAAAAAAAACTGCCTTTGTACTTTCCACAATACGAAACGAAAACATTAAACAAAATCAAAACTACAGTGGTACCTCGCATAACGAACGCAATCCGTTCCAGCAGCGCATTCGTTCTCCAGGGAGTTCGTTGTGTGGAAATTTCCCATATACATTTTCAGACCAGTTTTAGCTAACACAACATGATGCTTTGGCTTCATTGGAGACACATCTGGCCGGATTCAGTCTTTTTTTTTTAACGTAAAACCCGGTTTTTAACGTGCGACGTGCGGTTCGTTGTGCGAAACGTGTTCGTTCTGCAATTCACACGCACGTTCATGGCGGCGTTCTTTATGCGGAACTTTTATTCTGTAGGGCGTTCGTTTGTAGCAAATACAGGTGCTCCTAGTTATGATGGCCGGACTTACATTTTTTTGAAGCTACGATGACTATTGCGATAGTCACGAACGCCTCCAAAGATGAACAAATCGGTTCCCGAACACAAAATCCGCCAAAATTTTGCATCTGATCACGACCGCATAATCGGATGCCCCAGGCATTTTCCTCTTCCGCTTCATACGCACCAATGTTTTCCCATTTTCTGTTTGCGTATTGTACAATTGCACACCTAACAAAGACCCGCGCGTCCCTTTAAATCAGTCTTAGTCAGACATGCATTCACAGGTTGTACAGTAACCTCCTCCACGCCCATCTTCCTCCTCACTTCCTTAACACTGGAAGTTGACTCATGCAAGGTTAGTTTTCTTGGTTGTTTACAGTAAATTGTTGTATAATTAAAGATTGTTCAAATTTTGATTTTTTTTTCTGTGCTTAAAACCCATTTAAAAAAAATGTTCACAGCATTTTTTCGTTGTGTTTCTGTGCATTTTTGCTCTGTAAGCCTTCACTACGGGTCCCAAGAAAGTGGAAATGGAAGTGAGAGTAAGAAGCTTAAGTGTATAACAGTTAAAATAGATAGATAGACAGACAGATAAATAAATAAATAGCAAGACATGAGAACCGCCACCATATCCCTTCACCACCGTCCACCCCCGCCAGCGACTACATATCCAACGCAAAAGGTAACGTGCATTAAAATCATCTGTTTATTTCATTTAGTTTTATTTTTCTAGAATTAAGGTTTTTTAAATTTTTTCCTATGTTAAAAAAAAATGGTTTTGAGGGCTGAAACACATCAATTGTATTTACATTCATTTCAATGGGAAAAACTGATTCGGGTCATTAACAAATCTGGTCACAGACAGTCTCAGAACAAATCCAGTTCATGACCAGAGGTTCCACTGTATTTAGAAAATATTTAAGATTCGTGGGCAGGCATCGATGGCAGCGTAACAGCATATGTGGTACGATATGTTCGCCGATGCCCGGAAGTACGAGTCACTCACCTTGCGTTATGCCTCACTCTCTCCCATAACTCACGGGGTTAACTTGTGTGTCGGCGTACTGTACGGTGCATTACTGCGTGTTTTTTGTGTGCTTCAAGAGCTAATGTAAATTCAGGAGCATGTCTTCTAAACCCCCCAGCATGTCTCCTACAGGAAAAGACTCCTGGGTAGGCCAGGCTAAGCTAGGCTAAGCAGTGGCCTATGATCTTCAACATTATACGATAGTCTAACTCAGTGTTTCCCAAACTAAGGGTCGTGACCCAAAATGAGTCGGCAATCTTTATTTATTGGGTCGCCACTTGGCAGATTTGTTGTTTTATGTGTAAATGTAGATGTTACGAGTATTTTTTCATTATATTCCTGATGTATTTTTGTAAGTTTGGGTCCCGCTGTGACACCAAATTTCTCTTTTGGGTCTCGTACTGAAAGAGTTTGAGAACCACTGGTCTAACTACTCACATGACACTGTTAAGTTTAAGCATACTTTTTGGGTACTAGTGTAACAGGGGGTCAAAAATCATGTGCTATGAGCACACTAACTTTCAGCACCTCTAAAATGATCTTTTTCATCCTCCAAAACGAGCCTTTCTAGTTTTTCCTGTTCACATTACGGTCTATACTTACTCATCTTAACTCAATCAGCAATCAGCAATAACATCCTTCAAAAAACTAAGCCCCGGTAAACTTCTCATCCACACAAGAGCAAATACTCATTATATCATTAAAGCCTGCTTGCTCCTAAATCCCATTACTCCACTAGAAAATCATTGGGTTTGAGCTCACGTCCTGCATTTAGTGGCTGGAAAAGTCCAGTCTGTCCAACAGTCCGATCTTCACCAGGGGTGTCCAGGCTCATCTGCCAAGTTCTGGTGTGGTGGCAGGCTTTTGGTCCAACCAAGCACCTGATCGTAAACTGAAGGCCAAGAACTGATAATTAAACTGGTAGAATCAGCTGTGACTCCTGCTTGAGTGGAACAAAAAACCTGCAGCCATGTCGGCCCATTGTGGATAAAATTAGCCACCAACGTTCTACACTGTGCCAGTTAACCATGCCGGGTGTTTCAATACAGTCTCTTAAGATTCTCAAAGGCTCTCGACAGCTGCTTGGGGACAGAACTAATGGCTGCTTGGCTGAACCATGGCAAGAATAGGCAATGTGTCACTTCTGTATTTGCAAGTCTGATGAAGGTCCTGAGCTAGTGTGAAGGCCTGCTAGACAGAGTGAATATTAGCTGATTCGATTGAACACAGACCCACACATAGACCCACAGGTTTGAATAAATACTCCAGATGAGACACATTTACGGTCCACAGTTTTCTGCTTTAAGTGGCCTTACGAAGCTTATGAGGAAGATTATGACCCCAAGTTACTAGTTTAGCTTTTTGCAAACACCACACCCAGGTCATCGTACGCCTGCCTCAAAAATAGCATTAGCATATAAGAGACTTTCAAAAATTAACTTGTGCAACTTGCACAGTCCTCAACTTTAGCAAAACTGAAGTAGGAAATTTCACACACCAAACATCTCGGCCTATTGACTGTGTGGTGGCTTGAGCGAACCAGTCAGATGTCTTTGTGGCTGAATTCCGGCTGGGGGTGGGTAACCCAAACACGCACCTCATTTTGACCAGATTTGGGCATTTCTGCTAACACTACAAGTAGTCGTCAGGTTACAATGGAGATGCGTTCTGATATCCCCAGTCATAAGTGGAAGATGCTGTATGTCGAACAACTACTTAGCCTAGCTTTGCCTATCCTAGCCTAGCCAGGAATGTTTTCCTGTAGGAGACATCCTGGGGCATTTGGAAGCCATGCCTTTGAATTAAAATAAGCTCCCGAAGCATGCACACATTAACCCCCCCCCCAAAAACAAACAAACAAAAAAAAAAACACCTACTTGGTAATGCACTGTACAGTACACAGATTCCCGCAACTCACGGAGTTGATGTGTGTGAGTGAGGCATCATGCAAGACGAGTGATGTCTGCATCCAGGCATTGTCTGCACGTATTGCACGTCATATGCTGTTATGCTGGCCTGCTAGCGATACCTGAATCTTAAATATTTTACAATTCTTAGCGTATCGCAAGTCATCGTAAATCATAAACCGAGCCATCGTAACTAGGGGAGCATCTGTGTGTGACCCAAGGTTTGGGGACATGTGCCCATCATAGCAATATGTGCTACCGTATCCTACAGTCCCGCATGTGCTGTTATAATAACTTTCTGTATTCTGGGCAGGTTTTTGCTAGATTATGGAGCACGGATAGGAGGGGGTTGCCCATTCATTCAGCTGCAAGAGCATCAGTGAGCTGATGTTGGGTGAGGAAGCTTGGGGTGTAGTTGATGTTCCAGTTAACCCCAAAGTTGGTCAGTGGGATTGAGGTCAGGGCTCGGTGCAGGACACTAGTGTTCAACTCCAACCTTGGCAAACCATGTCTCCATGGAGCTCACATTGTGCTTAGGGACACTGTCAAGCCAGAACCGGTCCCCTAGTTCCAGTGAAGGGAACTCTAAATGCTACAAAACACGAAGACATTCTAGACAATTGTGTGCTTCCAACTTTGTAGCAAAAGTTTGGAGAAGAACTGAATATAGGTGTTAAGGTGAGGTGTCCATATACCTTTGCCAATACAGTGTATTTTGACATTCCTACTTTAATAAAACACAATTGGAGTTATGGTGTAGTCATTTTTCTCCCCCAAAAAGTAAACCAACATTCAGAAACAATGTGGAAAAAATGTCAAGTATTAAGAAACCGCATACGGTTAGTTAATAACCAAGAAATGTTATTAACCTCTATAAAAGCAGAACCTTTGGCAGTTTGGTGTTCTCAAGCACTCAAGTGCATCTCTCCATCATGCCAAGAAGAAAGGACATCAGGCATAAAATTCGGAGAAGCAATAAGTGCTGTTTGTCATTCGGGGATATGTTATGAGGCTATCTCCAAACAATTTTTAAATTCATCATTCTACGGAAAGAAGCACCGTTTACAAATGGAGAGCTTTCAAAGCAATTGCCAATCTTCCCAGTGGTGGGGTCCTAGAAAATTAAATGTTTATGATCATGACAGCACAGTCAGAAAAAGGTTTGACTAAAGAGGTTTGGCTTTCATCACAGGGTAGCTATGGAAAAAGCCCTTCTCTCTTAGTAAAAAAAATAAATAAAAATGAAAAAAGGGAGAGAAAAGAAAATCTTTTCCAAAATGCCATGAGTCCCTTCAGAAAACATTTTACATCAAGTTACTGTTGCTAAAGGTGGTTCTACAGGTTACTGAAACTTAAACTTTTAAAGGGTGTACTTACCCCCCTGGTTTCTGAATGTTTTTATTTCCAAAAAATAAGACTAAATATTGAAATTTGTTGCATCCTAGTTGTCACCTGAGACTATTTGTTCATTTAGACAAATATAAGGTGAAGACAATTCCTTATTTAGAATTGAAAGAGGGTGTACTTTCTTTTTTCCTTTGATTGTATAGTTTACCAAAACAAACAAGAAAGCCGTCTTAACATTTCCTTTCTTTCTGCCAATTATTAATGCAACTGATAAGAAGCAAGTTTAACAAACTAGCTTTTAGACATTCGATACGTTGCCACCATTCAGTGAACCTGGAACTGAATCTTCATACGTGATTTTCTCCCTTTTCACTTTTTGGGGTAAGCAGACTTTAAAAATGCTAAACCTTTTTACTTGGGAGTGGGATATGTTCACAAGAGAAAAGCAGTTCAGTTCGGAACCGGATGTCTGTATTTATTGCTACAGTAGATGTCGTCAATATTTCACTCTGTAAGCATAGTGAGCCTTTTCCATACATTTTTAACCGAACTAGAGCCTTCAGTCTGAAAGCATTTCACCGTTCCCGACGGGCCTTGGGTTCTTCTGAATAGTAGAAACAAACACTAGATGTGACTGACACTAGTGACATCATTAGACAGATGATGGACTGGAGGTGTGACTGGGTATATAAGTGCAGGTTGGCGGTGTAAGGAAATGATGGGTTTTGTCAGACTTCCTCATCTGTTCAGTTTTGTGCTCTCCCAGCTGTCGTTCACACCCAGTTGTGTCGTGTAGGTCTAGATAATACTCGTGACAGTTTAAGTGACAGTTTAAGTGTTTGTGTCAGCAGTTTGTAGCCAATGCTTCAGCCATGATATGTGGTATACTGTCCTCACGTCACACATAAAAGAAACAATTTCTGTCTGGGGTCTTCTTTTCTCTCTGTAATAAACTGTAATGGGATTGTGCATCAGGCTAACAGTATGTTACATAATGGTTTTGCGTTCTTTATTTTACACAGTTTCATAAAAGACCTGCTTGTTCAAGATTTGGAAAAAAAGACTGTCCATCATCCGGGCACAAGATAGAAACAGGACTCGGCTGATGTCTCTGCTGCAGCAGGTAATAGGCTCAGAACAATTAGGTCACAGTATAGTTATAACACCATGATGTCACCACCATGAAGCGCATCAAGCTTAAACCTACAGCCTACAATCAAAGGGTTGTGAACATCTGACCATTACACCCATATGTGATTCTACTGCAAACTGTTGCACAAATATGGAAGCCCACAATTGTATAGAATGCCTCTGTATACTGGAGCATTACAATTTCCCATCACTGAACAAAGAGGCTCAGTTCCAGTATGATGATGCCACTGTGTACAGTGTGAGGTCCGTAAAGACATGGTTTGCCAAGGTTGGTGTGGAAGAGCTTGAATGTTCTGCACAGAGCCCTGACCTCAACCCCACTGAACACCCTTGGGATGAACTGGAACGCCGACCGCACCCCAGACCTCCTCACCTGACATCAGTGCCTGACCATACTAACGCCCTTGTAGCTGACGGAGCACAAATCCCCACAGTTATGCTCCAAAGCCTGGCCAGAATGGTGGATGTGTTCACCACATACATACAGGTGTGAGGGTAGGGTGTCCCCAAACATTTGATCATACAGCCCACCTCCTAATGTAAATGTATTCTGCAAAACTAAAACTTAGCCTCTTGAATACAAAGGTGTACTTGGGGGGTTGTTAAACAACAACAACAAAAAAAAACCAAAAAAAAAAACCACTTCAACACCCAGGACTGATATGAAATCTACTCTCTCCTGGCTTGGCGGTTCGTTCATTCCTTCCTCTTTTACCAGCTCATGATTTTTTAAATTTTATTTTGTATTTTACGTTGTTTGAATGTCTAGATATTACTCTCCCAAACACTTGTAAAAATTACATTTCCATTGCTTAAATTGACTTTTTTTGCCATGTTTCCCTGAGATAAGAAACTTATTTTGACTTCGAGATGACCAGTGAAACAAAACAAAACAAAAAAATAAAAAAAAAAAAAGGATAAAAAGAAAACTATATTGAAGTGTGTGAAAGTACAGACAAGTAACAAGAAGACAGGCTTGACAGTCCTAAAGCCAGTGAAGGAGCGCCCTCTGGTGTACTTGCCTATGTGAGGGTTTAGAGCGGTGACGAGCATCAGAGACTCGCTCATCAGTTTGTTGATTCGATCCGTGTTGGCCTGAATTCCAGACACGCAGTTTTTCGTGAAGGAAACCGAGGCGTCGCCCAACAGCCGGGCGGAGTTCAACACATTCTTAATCTGTGCAGAGAAACAGAAACATAAATAGTGATAAAGTTAAATTCCTGTGGAGAGCAGGCTTAAAGATGTGCTCAGTTTCTCACATGACATTTGTAAAGCAGGAACTACAGCCATAGATGACAAAAAAAAGAAAAAGGCAGCACAGGTGTATTTATATTGTGTTTCAGGGTGGGGCCATCAACAGTTTTGCTTTTCTAATATTCTGATAAATATTAGTTTTGAATATTACATAAGGATAAGTGAAGCCCAGGACTTTTACATCACTAACAATTTAATAAAAGAAAACCAGCAGCAGAATATAAACCATATAAAAGGCTCTTCTGTGTCACGCCAGGCTTTTAAAGGTACAGAAAATGTGCTTAAATCTTAAAACACAAACTAAAACAGACAATAGAGCACGAGTTAGGCTTGGGGACATAGCCAACATGTACTGTGTAGAAAATTCATTTACGTGCTCAGTGTTGAACAGAAGTAAATATACTTCTTGAATTCTTATCTGGTGGAGTTTAAACACACACACACACACACACACACACACACACACACACACACACACACACACACACACACACACACACAC
>JAQMCW010000006.1:17616996-17630579 GCA_030068335.1 Chrysichthys cranchii
TTAAAATAGATGCATGTGATTGGTTGGATATGAAGAGGGGCGCGAAATAAATAATGATATTAATCTGTGAGGAAGCGCAGCGGCTTGCTCGGTTTTTGCACAATTCGCCGAGACCACTGTCCGAGACCAAGGCAAGGCCGAGACCAAATAGACTCGAGTCCATGACAAGGCCGAGACCACAAAAAATTGGTCTCGAGACCAAGACCGGTCTCGAGAACTACATCCCTACCAACTGCAACTCAAGACCTCCTCACCCAACATCAGTGCCTGACCTCACTAATGCACTTTTGGCTGAATGAGCACTAATCCCCACATATGGGTGTGATATATAAGTGTCTGCAAACTTTTGGCCATATACCGATCACTGGACGTCCATTATGCCCATGTGGAGATGTGCATATAGAACAATCAGCTCTGCAAAGATGCATTGTATTATATTCCTGATGCACAGCTGATAAAGACATTATCCTTTGTGTTTTCATTTTCCCGTTATATCTTAGTAACTCCAGGAACTATGGTATGGTATATGTTTACAGTGGTTTAAACTTAACATGTTCATGTTCTCTGCATAGATTTCAATTCATCCTGTTGATGTATATTTCTTTTCAGATTTAAACAAAGTCATGCCTGCATGTGCACACTTGGAGAAAACAAGCGTGTTCCAGGTGCGCCAACTGTCTTTTACCCAATTGAACATGAATTATGATTTGAGTGTGCATGCGAATAGTGAAAATATAGCTGTGAATGTTTGAATTAGCATTTGGATTCAAATAAAGTCCAGAAAATGATAGCATAGTAAACTGGTAGTTATTCATCCCTTAGGTTATCAAACATTTGAAAATATTTCCATGTTAATAAATGGAGACAAGTACGAAAAGAGAAGACATAAAATTAGATGAGTAGACCTCGTCTGTCCTAATCAGGTAGTAGTAGGAATAGTTACTAGATCAGATGTGTTCAATCTTATCCAGAAAGGGCCGCTGCAGGTCTAGTGAAAGCCAAGCTCGACTGATTAGTCAGGTGGGGCTCCTGCACCCAGGAATGAAAACCTGCACCCACACCAGCCCTTTGAGATAAGATTGGATACCACTGTACTAGATAGTAATGTAGTAAGGAGGTTAGGGCTGATTTGAGACTCATTTGAAGCTTGTTCCGGGGAAGCAATTAGAGGTAACACACAAGCAGCAAGTCAAAATTACAAACTAAAACTGAAGTTCACAATAATGACATAAATTATGAGTTTACATTACACTACTACTACTACTACTACTACTACTACTACTACTACTACTAATAATAATAATAATAATAAGTCAGATGATTCTGTGTCACAGCATTTTATTTACAGAACAAATAAACTCAGAGTGCAGTTTAAAACAAACTTACATAACTTGTCTATATATTAAGCAGATCATTCAAATTTTGCTCAGGATTAGACTCATACAGATATAACTTCAGAATATGATACATATGAAAGCACACCGTAACAGTGAATAAATATAAATACATTTATCTGGTTGGTAAAGGGATTACTCCATATCATACTTTCTTCAGGTCTTCTGTTTCAGTCCAGTTCATTTGCATATTTTCAATGGGTGTCGTCACAAAGCAGTTTTAGAGAAATATATAAATTACAGATATAAATTGTACATTTATGGATGTATCCCTAACCAGCAAGCCAGAGATAACAGGGTCGAGGAAAATCTTCCCCAGACAACATGAGGATGAAACCCTGAGAGGACCGGAGAACCAAGAACATGTGACACCAGATAGTGCAATTATAAATCAAATTTCCCTTTTATAACTGTATACTATATGATCGAAAAGTGTCACTGTGTAAACAGGAACCTGTGAGCTTATTATTATGAGCATCAGATTCATTTCTGCATTAATTATAGCTTTAATTTAAAGTCTATTGTGTTATCAATTGTTCAGTGATGGAGACTTGTGTGTAAAACTGTTAATAATCGAACAGTTTGAAGCAGTCCTTGGGAGGAGCATCCACAGCCATCTTTATGGTTTCTATCTTTGATCTGTTAGATCTTTGTGCTGTGCTGTACGCACATGCAGTGAAATATGTTTTTTGGTCATTTGATTGTGTTGTGACAGGGCGCACTGCAGATATACACAGGGTTTCTGGGAATACATGAGCCTGTGCAGTCATGCATAGGCCACTTTTAATGAAATGTGACAAAACAATTGGGGTAGAGCAGAGAACGGAAAACTTTAAAGGAAGAAGAAGAAGAAGAAGAAGATCCTCAGTCCTTAGTTGGATTTTTCTTTAAAGGTCTTTAACACTATCAAAAATACAAAACAGTATTGTTGTTGTTGTTGTTGTTGTTGTTGTTGTTCTTCTTCTTCTTCTTCTTCTTCTTCTATACCTTTAGGGCTGCTGAAAGATAAATATGAGGATGCTGATGACGACAACAATGATGATAATGACGGTGATGATGATGTCGACGACGATGTTGATGATGACAGTGATGACGATGGTGACCATGATGATGATGATGATGATGATGGTGACCATGATGATGATGACGACGATGATGATGGTGCCGATGAAGATGACGCTGATGATGATGGCAATAATGACGATGGGTATGATGATAATGTTGACGATGACGATGATGACGATGGTGACCATGATGATGATGATGGTGCCGATGATGATGAAAATAATGATGATGGGTATGATGATAATGTTGACGATGATGATGACAACGATGACGGCAATAACGACGACAAGGGCGATGACGATGACGATGATGACGACCACGGTGATGTTGATGATGATAATGATGACGACGATGATGATTTGTTGTAATAATAGTAGTAGCAGCAGTAGGAGTTTGTCATTGTTGTTGTTGTTCCAAACAGTAAATCCACCTTTTAGTTAATCTTTAAAATCTTAGTATTCTTACAGTTTGAGTTGAAGAAGTCTTCATGGATTGTGTGATCCTCTGGGTTTTTTTTCTCTGATTGCAGATTAGCACCGCTGGGTGGCGTGTGTTCACCTCATCAGCACGCGCAGGACTCTGTCTTCACTCTCCGGATGGAGTCAGATTACTCGGGTTCCTACATGACATCTAAACTCCTTCGTGTAGACCATGATGTGATGACAGCTCGTTTGTCCTGGCTTTTCCCGCATTTCAAAGCAGTCCTGGATTGTTCATTATCATGTATCCGGTCCTGAAAGCGCCGAGAGGAGCTTTAATGTTCACTGAGAGTCAGATGACATTAATCAGGCTGTGATAAGACTGCAGGGGATTCTGGGACTCTCTTAGGGTTATCAAATACGTGACTGATTCCTTTCATGCTTAAATGTTAGTGCTAATTGAATGATTTGGACAACACTTAGCCATGGCTGAAAACAAACAGTGGGGTGATCATCCAAAGTGTACATCATCATCATCATCATCATAATAATAATAATAATAATAATAATAATAATAATAATAATAATAATAATACGGGAACCTGTCAGGAAAATAAGTCAATAGCCCAAATAAACAAACAAACAAACAAACAAACAAACAAATAAATAAATAAATAATCCCATGTGTCGGGTGTTTCTATGCTACTTGAAACCAACTCATTATCATTATTTGTAAATGAAAATGTTTGATTTGCGAAAGTCCAGTGTCATTCAAACCAGAAAACCTGAGTTTGTTTATGCTTAAACCTGTGGGATTTTAATAATCTCTCTCTCTCTCTCCCTCTGTCTGTGTGTGTGTGTGTGTGTGTGTGTGTGTGACATTAGTGGCCATCAGCAGCAGTGTGATGGGTTTCTGTAACACACTTTCAGGCCTGTCTTGACCTCATCAAGCCTGCGCTCTGTTTACACACCGCTTTGTCAGGCCATGAATGAGTGGCTAATGCCAGCTATTGTTACTGTCCTTGAATCTGAAAGCAGTCAGTTTAACCAGTGGATAACACTCTGTTCGGGGGTTTGGACACACAGCTTTTGACGATCATGAGGAAATTTATTAAAGTCATGTGCACTGGTCTAAAGTGGCCTTGTTTAAATGGGCACGTAGCTTAGTGATGTTATCCCAATGCACTGACCCCATCGAGCAGACTGCTACTGCTACAATAATAATAATAATAATAATAATAATAATAATAATAATAATAATAATAATAATAATAATAATAATAATAATATAATCACCGCCATCACCATAATCGTCATCATCACTTGTTTTGCGTTGTACCTGTATTCCTGCTGAAACTGTCATGGCAGATAATAGTGATTATTATTATTATTGTTGTTATTGTTATTATTATTATCACATCATCATCATCATTTGTTTTGATGTTTTTGTTGTACCTTTAATGCTGCTGAAACTGTCATAGCAGATAATAATAATAATAATAATAATAATAATAATAATAATAATAAAAGCAAAGCACGATTTTGTGCTAATTTGGTCCTGCACAACATTAGCTTATAGATGCAGGTGCACTAACCCCTGAGCTCAGCCTGTCCATGGCTGGACCAACCAAAGGACGGAAATGAACCTGCCGGAAGCCGATCCTGAGCTCTTAATCTCCTCCCTCGCGCTGCTTCAGATCACTAAACTTGCAGCAGTGTGAACGGAGTGAGTCCGGTGGGCGGCGGATCAAGAGTGACGCGTTTCACCTACACGACATATAAAGGAAAAGACAACAAACATAACAGTCACTAACTTTCTGATCAGCGGATACACTCACAGATATACCCACCCACACACACACACCCACACACACGCACACACACACACACACAAACACACCAAGTCATGCAGTACCAGTCCGCAGCCAGGTCGGTGCCTCTGTACGCGCCGACCCCGGTTCAGCCCGCGCACCCTACTCCGTTTTACATTGATGATATTCTGGGCAGGAGTGATGGCACACCGAGCGCGTGCTCTCCGCTCGCCCCACCGCCAGCACCGGCTTTACCCTCACCGAACTCCTCATTCACCAGCTGGGTGCCGCCTTACCGGAGCACAGTGTACGAGCCGACTCCGATCCACCCGCACCAGAGCCCGCACACGCACCCGCACCCGCACCACCACGCCGCTCTCGCCGCAGCCGCCGCAGCCGCATACGGAAACCCGCTATACCCGTTACACCGCGCGCTGCTCGGAGACTACTCTCACGCGCTCATCAGACACGACCCGCTCGGTAAGTCCACAATGACACTTTTATTCTGTTTATGTTTGGACAGGGATGAGGTTATAGTACACATTTTGCCTATGTGGCAGATTTAGACAGCTTAGGTTCGTTCATGAAAATGAAAAGGCACAGAAGAACCATGTCTGGTTCCCTTATAGGAACCTTATGATGGGTGATTAGGCTAGGTTTTATTTTTATTCTTCGTCCTAACCCCAAATCATTCCCCATTAGGAATATCTACATTGTGCTGAAAGTGCCTCGGAGAAGGGAATTCAGAAGGAGTTTATTGCGGCACCAGGAACAATAGCCTTGGGAGAAAGTAAAAAAACAAAACAAAAACAACAACAACAACAAACAAACAGACAACAAAAACAAGCATAAAAACAACAACCCAAAAACCATCCTTACGAATGGAGAGTGTATTTTACTACTAATATTTTTTATATTAACTCTTTAAGTGCAAAGTTCATTCTTACAGTGTTAAATGAACCTCCATTCTAACATTTCAACATCCTTCAAACAGACTAACATTCATTCGTGTCTCCAGCTAAACTTATAGAAGCATGGGTGTTATCACTAGTACCTAACACTTCATCCCCTTAAAGGCTAAAGGCTAGATATTTTGCCGTACTTATGTGAACGTCATCATCATCATCATCATCATCATCATCATCATTATTATTATTATTATTATTATTATTATTATTATTATTATTATTAATAATAATAATAATAATAATAATAATTTCTAAATGGCTTCCTGTTGTGCTCATGTTTACTAACAGCTCGTGTGGTTAATACACCTCGACCAAACTGACCAAAGGGGAAGTTATTGTCCCTTATTTCGAAACTGCAGAAAATGCATTGCACTGTCATAGTCTATTGCTCTTAAACAACTACTGAAAGTCGTTTCATTAGTTACCAAAAATAAATAAATAAATAAATAAATAAATCAGCCGCATTATGTTTGAAGAGAAATTTGCTCCAAGATGGAAATGGAACGCTCCAAGCTTTGGACAATAAAGGAAAATCATTTTAGATATTGTGCAGGCCTTGATCTTAAACTTGCATCCTACAGCACTACATGGTCTAGATCCTAAACATACTTTAAAGCAGCACACTATCGTAATAAACAGCATCCCTTGACACCCTCCTCACTGCGTCATAGCCTACTAAGTCTATAGTACGCGGTTTGGGACGCAGCCTTGCATGGGTGAAGCCATTGTGATTCGGTCTGAGGTTTTAAGAGCCTTTTCCGGTGTATGGCGGAAGTCTTGAGCCTCTTGATAGGAGCCAATGTGCTTTCAGGAGCTGTGCAGGGTTTTCCGGAGCGGAGTCGTGCGCGCTGCTGATTGTTTTTATCGACATCCTCAATACAGACACATTCAGGAAACACTCGGCCTCTGATAGCCGGGATCCGTTTTTTTTCTGATTATTGTTCATTTCCTTCTGTGGCCATGACTTCATAGCAACTAAAATAACCAAACGCAGCTGGAGTGCAACACTGTGAAGGAGTTAAACAATCTGTGAAGCAAATAAAGCCTTTATAATCGTGAACAATTCATGTTTTTATGTTGCATTGCGCTGTCTACTTAGCAATTTCAAATAAGCTTCCAGTCTAGTATCATGCACTGTTAGGAAGTTTCTTATTACAGACCACAGACTCCTTAAAGTGGCTAAAAAGTTCGTGCTGTTGTCACTGGTTGGTAAGTTCGGTTATTTTAGGTTTTCTTTATTGTCCTACTACTAGGGGAAATTTGTTATGCACCCAAGAGTTCACACAATACAAATACAGGATACAAAGGGTTAACAACATCAACAATCAAATCACACACACACAAATACCAAAAAGAGTGCAAATGTGCAAGTGCGTGCCAAAGTGCCAGGGAGGTCAAGGAATGCAGGAAGAGTGCTCATTGTCTTTATGCATAGCATATCAGGAGCACGTGGGATGAAAGAGACATGGAACTGCAGTCAGGTGCCCTGAAACAGGAGCACAAACCCTCTGTGAAGTGGATAGACCTGGCAAGCCAAAAGCATCATCCCTCCTAAGAACCTGTCTATGATGAAGGACTGAAAGCTTGGCCTGATTCCCCCTTGAGCTCTTCCTGGGCATTTTACCAAGACTTGCAATTCTATTCTTATTGGACAAATTATGGTTTCGAAACCAAGCAGTATGAATAAAATCAACAATGAAACAGGTTACAATTCGGTACATTTAAAAAAAAAATGTATTTGCACATGCAGCCTGATGTAGGCATTACAACCCATCTTTAAAACGCTTATTTCTGTATATAATATACAAGCCAGTACAAGCCAAGTGTGTTCTCGTGAGTTTTTAGTTTATTTTCTGGACACTCTGTTGTTGTTTACCTGGCCTCCAGAATCCTGGGCACAAACTTCATCAAGCTAACCGTGATATTCACCCCGCATGAGTCTATTATTAAAGCGATGTAAATGAGTAGTTCAGGGAACATAAATCAGTTTCCTATGCATTTTTTGGGTGACTGGATGAAGGACGGATGTTCAAGCCATTCAGCCGATAAACCAACAGGAAACACATTGGCGGAAATTTTGCCATAAGTCCTTCTGGCCTTGTCACAGCTACAGTTTCAGCGGATGTCAACTCTGTCAACGAGTCTGTAACAGAATTCTCCTGCTGCCTTCAACTGAAAAAAAAAGAAAAGAAAAGATCAGAAAAAAGAGCACATTTCCCTCCATTCAGTAACTTACATTTTTCATTAAATAAAATAAACAAAAAGGACTCGTTTAGCTTGAAACTCTTTAACATTAAAGTCCTAAAAGGAAGTCATCATATCCTCGTTTTTATACTTCTTATCCTGGAGCTTTTCTTATGAAAACATCAAACTTTTTTCTGTTTTTTTTTTTTTTTTTAAGAAAAAGTCTTTAAATTGCACTTATATTCAAAAACATTACACCTTAGCACGAGTGCTTGTGCAGCATAGTTTTTCCTGTAGTAGATCCGGTAATTAAACACAATTTATTATTGGCTACTTCTTCACTAGGCTACTAGACACAGTAAAACGTGCTTGGTATAAGCTCTTGCATTTCCTATAGAATTTCAATTCACAAATTCACGAGTTGAACTCATATTGAATTTCTACTTCTTCATATAGGGTACATATAAATGTAGCCTGGAAATGAATGCACATACGTTGTTTATATCTATGCAGGGGATACACTGAATGTTAGCCTTTAAAAGAATATAACATAATTTAGCCTTTAACAACAACAACAACAACAACAACGACAATAATAATAATGACGACAACAACAACAACAATAAATAATGACAACAACCACAACAATAATATTGATATATTTATATAATATATATTAATAATTATTATTTTTCTTTTTTCTTTCTTTCTATTTCTTTCCTTCTTTCTTTAAACAGCAATAATAATAATAAAATCATTTATTTATTTATATAACAATAATTATTGTTCTCTCTCTCTCTCTCTCTCTCTCTCTCTCTCTCTCTCTTTCTTTAAACAACAACAATATTAACAACAATAATATTTATTTATTAATTTATATAACAATTATTATTTATTCTCTCTCTTTCTTTAAACAACAAACAACAACAACAGCAATAACAACAATAATCATATTTATTTCTTTATTTATTTAATTAAACATAATTATTATTTTCTTTCTTTCTTTCTTTCTTTCTTTCTTTCAACAACAGCAACAGCAATAATAATAATTTTATTTATTTAGTTACTTATACAGTTAGTTAGTTATTTAGTTAGCTCATATTCATTTATGTATTTAGTAGCTCTGTGTTCATGTTTACGCTGTGTGTGTGCGCCCAGGGAAGCCCTTATTGTGGACTCCGTTCATTCAGCGTCCTCTGCACAAGCGGAAAGGTGGACAGGTGCGCTTCTCCAACGATCAGACTGTAGAGCTGGAGAAAAAGTTCGAGACGCAGAAATATCTCTCACCACCGGAAAGGAAACGCCTGGCCAAGATGCTCCAGCTGAGCGAAAGACAGGTATTAATAAAACGAAAATCATTTTTTAAAAATAGGGTTCTGTGTAATTCAGCTCTTAGGGTGTGACTTCCCCATTGGGCAGCAGCTTCCGGCGGTCATGCAGGACGCTGTATAAATAATCTAACACCATTTTTAACCATTATCCTGCAGTGCAGAAGGAAAAGATGCAGAAACAATTCTGCCAGATATGTAATTCTCACACATTCCTTCGACATGCATGTTTAAAGTATTTACGCAGTAATCTTACATGGACATGAACCCGTCATGCAGTTTTCTTTAAGAGTGACATGTCGGGAATATTTCTGTCATTTACAATTGGTTTATTTGTGCCACCCTGCAGGTGAAAACGTGGTTTCAGAACCGCAGAGCTAAGTGGAGGCGACTGAAACAGGTGAGGAGATGAAGCGTTAACCTGCTCACGCCAAACACACATCTTACATCAGCTCCACTTCAAAACACGCCGAACACACACACTCTGCGCTTTTACGCCGTGCCATTATTAGCTGCGCGTAAAACACATGGTTTCTCATTTAACCCATAAGAACCCAGACCCAGTTCACCTTGGAGGAAAATGAAAAACACCACATGGAATACGCTTCTGCACTTTTTCTTAACATTCAACCCCCAAAGTTCACCATATGTCGCTTAGGGACGTCATGAGTTACAGTGAAGGATAAATGTTTTTAAGGAGCTTTCCAGACCATTTACAGTGTGTGTTCTTTATGGGTTAAATAACATTTTAGAAGAAAGGTTTGAAAGAATGCGGTTAAACCGAATTCCAAAATGAATTCTCCAGCAATCAGTGTTCATATAAATACTTTAATATGCAGGCTAATAGATGAAAAAAAAAAGAGTAACAAGTGAAATCGTAAGAGATAAAATGATCAGTTAGCAAAGCTAAACAAGTGCGATTTATAATAATAATAATAATAATAATAATAATAATAATAATAATAATAATAATAATAATAATTATTATTATTATTATTATTATTATTATTATTATTTTCTGTTATGCACCACAATACGCTTTGAATACAAATACAAAAACAAAACGAACCTTAAAAATAAACACACATTAATAATAATATCAGTAATAATAATAATGATGATGATGATGATGATGATGATGATGATAATAATAATAATAAGAAAAAGAAGCACACATTAATCTGATATCTATTTATTTTTTTGAATGATTATTCTCTACAGGAGAACCCGCAGGGCTCTAAGCGTGAACTCGAGAGTGAGCAGGCGGACAGAAGCTGCACGCTTGCAGAACCACGAGCCTCAGACCCGCACCCCGTGCGCTCCTCTTCCTCCTCCTGCTCTTCACCTTCCTCCGCTCTGCTCGAGTCGGAGGTTTCAGATGATTCAGACAGAGAGCTGGACATTGAGGAGGACGCAGACATCTCATTGAGCCCTCCTCTATGAGGACCACACTGTAAATAGGAGACAAGAAGACATTTATTTATCTACAGACTCAGCAGTGGCTGGACTTCTACACTGTAAATAGTAATAATGAAACCTGTCCATGTCACCACTTTTGTCAGATCAGACTTTCCAGTGTTGTTTGCACACACACACACACACACACACACACACACACACACACACACACACACACACACACTCTATATTGTGGAGCATTATGGTATAATCAGGTTATCTGAATTTCAGTGAAACCCAAAGGTTTAATGTCATGCTTTCAGGTTTAAGTTAAAACAGTGTAGCTTGTTGCTGTTGTTGTGTTAAAACAACAAAGTTTAATTCTGATAACTGATGGGATAATTACTGTAAGTGTTCAGCTTTAAGTTGTAAGACATGGATTGTAAATATTCTATGTATAAAATGCTTAATAAATGGTATCTCATTACATCATGGACAGACTGTGCATAATTTCTACAATAAATAAATCAAAGTAATAAATACATCAGGAATTGATTGAGTGCATGAACAACTGATCGATTGGCAGACTTGGATTAAACTGAAAACAAAATAAAATAATTGTAACTATTAATAATTGTAATAATTATAACTATTTTCTTTTTCTTTTTTTCCACTCTGACAGGATCCCAAATCCCTTACTATTGAATATATAATGCACTCCATAAAAACTTAAGAGTTATTTGAGTTTGCCCATTTGGAAAACCCTGAAACATTCAAAGTAGCATCCTTCCATAAAAATGGTTTTGTGTGAAATGGGTTTCAGGAGATTGATTGTTTCTTGCATTTGTCATAATAATACATAACAGTCGCAAAATCTGACAATAAGACATAGCAGTATCACAAACTGGGAATACATTCCATTACCATTGTCCCAGGGGCCATGGACCGACATTAATTAAACATATAAGCAAATGAAAATAAATCGTCAACAATTCAGCCCACCCGCTTGCATGGACATATACCATCACCCTTAAGAGGAATTCTGGAAGTTTTACCCTCAAAGTTATTCCAATATGGATAGCTGCTATATTCTTTGAAGAAAAATGTACTGGGTAAAAATCTGAAAAAACTGTATTTTGATGTTCTTTTGACAATATCAACAGGTATATTACAGTTTTACTATAGTATAAAGTATTACAATTCATCCCAAAGGGATGAGGTCAGGGCTCTGTGCAGGCCAGTTAAATTTTTCCGCTCCAAAGCACGTCTTAATGGAGCTGGCTTTGTGCACAGGGACTTCGTCATGCTGGAACAGGTTTGGGCCTTTTAGTTCCAGTAAGGGAAAGCTTCAATGTTACAGCATACTAAGACTTTCACTTTGTGTGCTTTGTGGCAACAGTTTGTAGAAGAACCACATATGGGTGTGATGGTCAGTATATAATGTATATGAAAGTGTGAATTTGAAGGCTGATACCATGATGCAGGTCCAGCAAAACCCCAGGGCATTACATTTAGCAATTTGGGATATGCTTTTACCTGAAGCACCTGCTATGAAGTTGATGGTAAAGTGGGTTAAGGGTCTTGGTGAAGGGCTGCACTGTGTTTCTTTGGCAGTCCTCGGAGGTTGAGTTACAACCACTGTGGTCACTAAGGCAGAAACCCAAAGTCACATGGACTTAGAAAAGTGAACACTCCAATTCTGGGAAGGTCTGAACTTCAAATCAGCATGAGGAAATCAAATCCAATATGTTGGACTGGGAAGCCTGAGATTTAACGAAGTGAACTACAGGGAATGTTACTATTTATGTTACTACAGCAGGAATCATCATTCACTTTCCTGCCATTGTGTTGCAAAACCCCTATCTGATCCTTAAAAAAAATCTGAAATCTTAAATCTAAAGGTTTTTCCCATCTGTATTCATAACCTCACACTTTGAAACATTTTATACAGCTTTTGTGCAAATTGTAACAGCAAGTGTGAGAGCCATTTTAGAGACCCTTAGTTGCTAAAAATGTGTGAGTATTAATGTGAGTATAAAAGTGGGTGCATTATTGGCTATAATGACTCAGTAACACAACAAGGTTCTGCCAAGATGCCCAGCACTATATATGGAACCCAGAGAGTAAAAAAACCCCAAAAAAACAAAAAACAATATTTAGCTTCAGGTTGTAAATTTCATGAATTTTAGGAATTTAGAAATTTAGGACTGAGGATGTTTCTGGATGTATTCCAACCTTTCAGTAAGAAATATTTGTTTCCAATGAAACAAAATGAACTGATTCTGAAGAAAACCATTGATACATTTTTAAAGATGTATACATGTACAACTGGAGTGTATTTCTCTTTTTGTTAAAAAATGAAAAAAAGAAATATGAAAATTTGGAGAACAACTAACCAATTTCAGTATTGTACAATTACCTGTTTCACCAAATGTGCCCTCATGCATGTACACAAACAAATGAGCAAGCAAGCAAGCAAACAAACAAACAAAACATTATTTGTAGCTGGCATAGGTTTGATTATTTTAACATATTATTTATAATTTATTTTAAATGATTTAAATATAGGATTGAAATATTGCACACTTTCTTGAATGTATACTGCCCATGTAATAAAAAAAAATTGAATTTGAATTAGAATTTTTGTTCTATCAACACCAGTTTTTAATTGAAAACTAAAATTATAATTTATAAATTAAAATGTATAACTGTATAATTAATTTTTTTATTTAAATTTATCATTTATAAATTAGAAATATAATAAAATTATGAACAGTTATTAATCTAAACTTTTAAAATGTATAATATTTAAATTTACACTTGGGGTGAAATAATATTTTGTTTAAAATATGGATTAACCCCATATGGCCTCAAGCTTACAGTACATATTTTTAAGCATGGAATCAGCATATGGTTAAATATCATCCATACTAATTACATGAGGACACTAAAGATATTGTACTTAGAACCTAAATGTAATATACGCACACACACAGACACACACACACAAACACAC
>JAQMCW010000006.1:17644902-17662998 GCA_030068335.1 Chrysichthys cranchii
ACACACACACACACACACACACACACACACACACACACACACACACACACACACACACACACATACTGTATATATATATATTTCGAAGATGAAAATCCACCGCCCCTAAATGCTTTTTAAAAAAAACAAAACAAAACTAGATTAAGCCCTTTAAACACATTCTAGACCCAATTAAACACATAAAGAAATCATTTGTGAGCATATAGCGAGGTGAATTTTGTGTAGAATTTGTAGAAACATCACATTTATAGCGAGTACTACTACGGGAGAACTGGATGTTGGCGATTGATACACTGAACTGTATTTTATATATTATTAATATTTTACCCCATTTCAATTCATGTTAATATTTTATAATACCGGGGAAATACACAAAAAATGACATATATTCTAATTAAAAATCCGCGAATAGTCGGGGACACGAAATGTGAACCGCGATATACCGGGGGATTACTGTATTACACAAAAACTGAAGTGTCAGTGAAAAATAAGAGTGTTTTCTCATTTTAATCCAAGGATCTCACAGGAAATTTCACAGAACTAGGAGGAAAAACAGTGCAGTTATCATGTCGGTGTCATTCTGACCATGACTGATGCTACGCTATTGTATATGAGTTGGTCTGGAACTAGTTCAGATTTCAGTCAGCTTTTATTCCGAACAGACAGAAATAGATTGTGTTGTCATTAAAAGTTTCAAACAATACAGCTAAGATCTTACTTATAAGCTCTTTCTGAAGGAAATTATGTGGCAATATATTAGACCCTATTGCAAACTGAACTGAACTCTCTCTCTCTCCCTCTCTCTCTGTCTCTCTCTCCCCTTCCGGCTCTTTCACCCAACTTTCCTCTTTCCTCTTTGTCTCGTTTTCTCCAGTCTACCAACACAAACAGAAGACATAGAAAAGACCTGAGTGAAAGCATCCTTCTGCCTTCATCTGTCTGCTGCTATTTCTGTTCTGCCTCTTTCACAACATATGAGAAGTCACCAAATGACACACACACACACGCACACACACACACACACACACACACACACACACACACACTCGCTGACACACTTACAGAGGCTTATGGCTGGCGACAACATAACCCTGCGAGGTCGAAGGTCAAATGTGGGGGAAGTGTGTGCATGTGGACACAATGAGAGATGACAGAACAACAGTACTCAAGACATTATCTAAGAAGTTCCTAACTAGTTAAGGAATGTTGGATTGACCTGCAGGGGTAACACGCGCGCACACACACACACACACACACACACACACACACACACACACACACACACACACATATGAAAAAGAAACATAAATTATTTTACAAATGATACCAGATAAAACACAACCACACACGGAACCATTTGGGAAAACAAACTGATAGAAACTCTCTCTCTCTCTCTCTCTCTCTCTCACACTTGATTTTCTCAAAATGTCTTGGACTTTTCTAAGCTGATCAATTGCTATTCTGTTAAATGTCACCTCCTGTTTCCTGAAGATGAGAATGATCTTCCTGAGGTCCTGCACCAGCAGCACAGATGATCCGTGTTTTCACTTTTGCTTATGATGCTTATGACTCAGAAGTGTCTCTGCTCTCAAAACATCTTAACACACTTCTCAAAAATAATTACTTATCAGTTTTTCAGTAACAGCTTTACTTTTTTCTTGGTCATGGTCATAAATACAGAATGCAATGAAACAATAATTCAATTTGAAGGAAACGTGAAGAGACAGGAAAGATAATGTAGAATGGACACTAATAATAAAAAGATGGATTGCCACACACATTTATAATTCCATTTTCATTTGAGGACATATTTGATTTCTAAAACTCTTGGCACCCTTCATTAAAATGGGTAAAAATATTTATGATGTGATATTTTCGACATATATGGAGGCAAATATACAACCCCAGTTCCGAAAAACGGTTTTGGAGACGTTGTGCAAATTGTAAATAAAAACAGAATGCAATGATATGAAAATCTCATAAACCCATATTTTATTTGGAACAGAACATGAAAAACATATTAAATGTTGACAGTGAGACATTTTGCTCATTTTGGATTTCATGACAGTAACACATCTCAGAAAAGTTAGGACGGGGGCAAAAAGAGGCTGGAAAAGTCAGTGGTACAAAAAACCAACAGCTGGAGGAACAATTTGCAACTTATTAAGTCAATTGGCCACAGGTCAGTAATACGATTAGGTATAAAAAGAGCATTTTAGAGTGGCAGTGTCTTTCAGAAGTAAGGATGGACAGAAGATCATCCATCCCCCTCTTACTGCAACAAATTCATATTGAACAAATAGTGGAGCAATATCAGAAAAAGGTTCCTCGGCGTAAAATTGCAAAGAGGTTGAATATATCATCATCAACAGTACATAATATAATTACAAATTTCTGAGAACCTGGAGAAATCGCTATGGGTAAGGGACAAGGCCAAAAAACCATACTGGATGCCCGTGATCTTCAGGCCCTTAGGTGGCACTGCCTCACAAATAGGCATGATTCTGTAATAAAAATCACTAAATGGGCTCAGGAATATCTCCAGAAAACATTGTCAGTGAACAAAATTCGCCGTGCCATCCGCAGATGCCAGTTAAAACTCTATCATTCAAAGAAGAAGCCGTATTTGAACATGATCTGGAAGCGCCGACGCCTTCTCTGGGCCAAAGCTCATTTAAAATGGACTGTGACTAAGTGGAAAACTGCTCTGCGGTCAGACGAACCAGAGAGGTCGTGTCATCCGGGCTAAAGAGGAGTATGACCAACCAGCTTGTTATCAGCACACAGTTCAAAAACCAGTACAGCATCTCTGATTGTATGAGGGGGCATTAGTGCATAAGGCATGGGTAACTTCTGAGGGCAGGGGTAGTTCAGGGGGTAAAGACGTTGGACTACTGATCGGAAGGTTGGGAGTTCAAATCCAAGCACTGCCAAGTCGCCATTGCTGGGCCCTTGAGCAAAGCCCTTAACCCTCAACTGCTCAGTTGTATGAATGAGATAAATGTAAGTCGGTCTGGATAAGAGTGTCTGCCAAATGACTATAATGTAATGTAATGTAATATAATGTAACTTGCATATCTCGAAAGGCACCATCAATGTTGAAATGTATATCCAGGTTCTAGAGCAACATATGCTCCCATCCAGATGACGTCTCTTTCAGGGAAGACCTGGCATTTTCCAACATGACAATGCCAAACCACATACTGCAATGTTTACAATGTCATGGCTTTGTAGAATAAGGCTCCGGGTACCTAACTGGCCTGTCAGCAGTCCAGATCTTTCATCCATTTAAAACATTTGACACATCATAAAATGAAAAGTAGGACAAAGAAGACCTAGGACAGTTGAACAAGTAGAAACCTGGATCAGAGAAGAAGGGGACAACAGTCCTCTCCCAGAACTTGAGCAACTGGTCTCCTCGGTCCCCAGATGTTTACAGATAAAAGAAGAGGGGATGCCACACAGTGGTAAACATGTCCTTATGCCAGCTATTTTGAGACATGTTGCTGCCATGACATTTAAAATGACCTTATTTTTTCCTTAAAATGATACATTTTCTCAGTTTAAACATTTGATATGTTTTCTGTGTTCTGTTACGCATAAAATATTGGTTTATGAGATGTCCATATCATAGCATTCTGTTTTCATTTACAATTTGCACAATGTCCCGACTTTTTCGGAACTGAGGTTGTACTAGTAATTTTAGTAACAATGCCTTTTCAAATATAAAAAACTTTTTAAGAAGTGTGTTTTGATTTTCTACCAAACAGTGTTTGTAAAAGCAAAAGCACCCCCCCACACACACACACATTTCAGCAATTTTCAAGTCCTTTCAGAAATATAATTACAATAAGGACTTGAACATGCTTGAATACCATCATAGTGTTGTAATTACTACTTGAATTATGTAACTTGTATTTTCCTATGAGCTGTGTCATTCCAAGTAAATGACAGCACCCAAAATTTAACGTGCCCTCTATAGCAGACGCTAATTATGGGATAATAGGGAAAATAAATTAAAAACAAATAACATTTTCTTGCTGTCTTTATTTTTTCCCAACACACCGTCCATTTCCCCATAACAAAACGCCTTAAACGTGCATCTCATCTCAATCACTACCTCCGAACTCGTAAGCACAAACTTCTGTGGACGATTTAAAGGCAGCATTAAGATATACGTGAAGCCTCCCCCTAAAGCACATTACAGCACTGAACATCTTCATGCAAAAAAAAGTTTGGAGGCACATGTAGAGCACTGCGCTACATACAAAACATGTATTAATAGTTTTGTGCATGTGGACACCAACTTATGTTCAGATCCCAGGACTTCTTGTAACTTTTACTGTATTGATTTGGTTGAATGTTTAGTATCATCATACAAAAAGATCCTAAAACTAATAGTTCCCTTCTAACAGAGGCAATAAGGATTTAGCCTTAAAATATCAAGTTACTACTAAGGCTCACAAGAGCCTCTGGACAAAAACAAACAAACAAACAAACAAATTAAAAAAAAAAATCGTAACTGAAGCATAAACATAATTTACAGCAGGGTTATGGGGTTTTCATTCTTTCAGTTCCTGTTTTTCTCGAAACAGTAAAAAAATAATTTTGGTCTCAGCTGAACACAAAAGATGATTTCAATTATAGCTCCAATGACATTGCGTTTTGTAGCTTGCACTCAGGAAGTGCTTCATTTGTGCAACCCTTCCATATAGCTTGTGTGGATTTTGAAAGTTGGTAACCACAAGAATCAACTGAAATGTGCAATTATGAAACCGTAATCGTTTGGTTCTTCTTTTGGGGGTGGTGTCCGCAGTATGCTCATGTGTCCACAACTGCACAACGGTTTCAGCTGTGTAGTCCACTTATGTTTAGGTTTAAGAACATGAATCCAGTAGTTCCTTATTGAAAAGCCATTCATTTACACTCTGTGCAGTGCATCTTCATAGGAATAAGGAAACTGAATTCAGAATGGACCCCTATTAGAGGCCATATATAGTGTACAATGGAAAAGACGTCACGTATGCCATGTAGTAATGCACTTACATGTGGAGTACAGTGGCATTTTGGGATTCAGGCAGAGTTTTATGTTGGCTGGGTTGCATGCAGTTATTTTCTGAATCAAATAATGCTGAAGGTGAAATAATTTATTGTTATTAAATGTTATTTCATATTATTTCACATGTTGTTCTACTTAGTCAGGATGCAGGAAGCTTCAGAGTTGTCTGAGTCTAAAGAAGAAACTACTGGTATGAATGTATAAATTGGTAATGAAAGGCACGTTTTTTTTTACCAGACTGCGCAGTACAGTGTTTCCTCTGCGCTAGTGTCAAGTGCTACAGCTTGAGCCAAACGATATGAAAAATTGGCTCCCTGAGGGATGAACAAGTTTTCACGATTGCCTATAAACAGGAACTGAAACTTCATTGCTATTTTTTCCCACAACATGACACAGAGTTGTGCTCAAGCCATAATATGATTTAAAATGTCCATGGTCCACTTGAAGAAAAAAAAAGAGGTTTTTTCCAAACATTTGGTGTTACAGAACATCTTCATGTATAATACATGCAGTAACTAAATAACTAAATTCCTGCATGAGTAGTTAATGTATACTGGCCAATTCACCAGTATGGCTTATTGAAGAGAGTATATAAAACTTGGTTCTGACTCTGGAAAATTCTCTCTCACCAACAAGCAACATGTGACTGGTGAGCATCATCTCTGGTAGCTGATGAGTCAGATCTTCATAGTGGTATGGGTTTGATTGACCTGAGTTTCCAATTGTTGATTGTCAAATGAAGCCTTTGCTTTCTGAAAGCAACACTAACACTCACACACCCTATACTCTGCCTCAGAAGAGTTCTTCGTAAACCACCGAGCCATCTGTAGCTGATGCTGAATGAGTATTATGTATCATTCAGGTAATAACCAAAAATGTTTTTTTTCTCATTAGGAAAAACCCTGGAATAATCTTTAGAAATGAAAACATTCATAATCTGGTGTGTCAGTAGAGTTCCAAAATAAACAGGCAATATAATTCTTTTAATTATATCATATCCCTGATGAATCACACGTTTACATTAATCGTTATTATTAGTAGCAGGAAATCCTAATCAGGGACCCATGGTGGTGTGGTGGTTAGCAGTGTTGCTTCACAACAAGAAGGTCCTGGGTTTGATCCCTGGGGTCAACCTTGGTGCCTTTCTCTATGGAGTTTGCATGTTCTCCCCGTGTCCGTGTGGGTTTCCTCCCACAGTCCAAAGACACGCATAGAGGGGATTAGGCTAATTGGCTAGTCTAAATCGCCCGTAGGTACGAATGGTTTGTCTGTTTCTGTGTGTCACCCTGCGGTGCATTGGTGACCTGCCCGGGGTGTACCCTGCCTCTTGCCCGAAGTCAGCTGGGATTGGCTAATATTAAACAGATAAACAAAGAAAAACATAATTCTTGATATATTGAAGTTTTCTGTGAGGAGCTGTTTCATTAAAAAGGTCCACTGTGTAGGATTCAACCAGCTGAATGCCCCTCCCTTAGCACTCCCTTTCTAAGCATGTATTGGAACGTATGTTGGCCACCAGGCGCAGTTCCCAGTGCTTGCGTTCACACTTCCCCGCTTTTTCTGTGCTAAATATTAAGTATTATCCTCCAAATTTTAAAATTTGCATTTTCAAACTTGTTAGCTAGCACCAGCCCTGATCACTGATTTCTCTTCTTCCTTTCTTCTTCCTTGTCTTCCTTTCATCTTCTTCATCATCGTCTTCCTCCTGGTGCTGCTTTCTGGATTCACGCTGCCCCTTGTAAAAATATGAAACTCGAAAGGCGCTCGATAGAGGTGTGTCCATTCTGGGCTACTGTAGTGGTGCAACATGGCGATTTTGTAGAAGTGGACCAGCCCCCTATGTAGATATAGAGGGCTCGTTCTAAGCTTAAAAAAAGCAACAGTTAATAGTTACAGGCAATTATACATGAATGAAAACCTACTTAATAATATGCAGGATTCCATTTCTGCTGGCAGATCTGCCTAAACTCTTTACAGTGGAACTTTAACACTTATGGAAGTCTTTTTTTTTATTTTTTTTATTATTTTTTTTTTTTAAGTTTTCTGCTTTGAGAATGTCAGGACTGAAATGTTTCTCGTTCTTGTCTCCTTAGTAACATGATAAGCTGCACTTTTTATATTTTAAAACTTAAAAAAAACAGAGGCTGGTGAGGAAATGACTTCTTATAGCTGTTATAACATAAGATATAGTCACAAATGTTCTTCCTTAAATGTAATTATAAACAGATTATAACCAAATTGAAATGGTGAGCTATTTGACGTGGTACAAGAGCTGTAAAGCGTATTAGGACATGGCGTCATAGAAAATAATCAACTTCGTGGTTGTGAGTATCGACTACATTTTTTATCATTTAAAAATAGATCGATTTTATGGACGCAAAATCTACATTTATCACTCAGTTATTCGACTTAAAGCATATTATTTAATAACAACAGTGCACCTAGTAATAAAGATATAGACCAGAGTGAGAAACACCTTTGAACACATCTGTTCTTGTATCTCTGCCCCGGTGCTAATGGAAACCATATATATCATTTCCTGTTACTCAGAGTGTTTTTAAACCTTCATTCTGTGATCCGATTGCATTACAGTGGCAGAGAGAGAGAAACACAGACCCAGAGGAATTGCTATCACTCGTTGCATATGTTCTTCTGTGTGCTAACAGTGCACTATCAGGGCAGACAGATTTGCGTGTTGGTCTTATTGAGAGCCGAGGTTTCTGCAGAGCGTGAAGGATTCGGAGAGAGACAAGCGTTTCACTTCTGCTTTCCAAATGAGCACTGAGCCATCAGCCAAGGCCAACGCACGCTTGTTTCACAAGAGTGAACGCCGAATAGCAAGCGGTGAGCTCACACTCCAGCTCAGAGAGAAAGAGGTGGAAAAAAGAGATAGAGAAGTAACAGCAGGCTTGTGTTTGTTTCGCTCAAAATGCTGACATTATGATTGATAGTGCTAACCACAGATTAATGAAGCCATGTTCTCATACAGCATCTACTCCTAAAGAGCAACTGGGTGATGTACACTTTCGGATTGGCAGAAACTGGCTATTTTGGGTGTAGGTGAGAAGGAGAACTGTGAGCAAAGATAACGTATTCGAGACCTAGATTGCTGATAATGTCATTCTACACATGGGCCACTTCACAAATATTTCAAGTCAATTCGTTTTTATTTGTATCACTTTTAACAAGAAGACATTGTCACAAAACAGGTTTAAAGATATAGTTAGAGTTAGAAAACTAGCGAACAGGCCAGAAGAAATAGTGGCAAGGAAAAAAACCACCTGAGATGACATGGGGAAGAAACTTTGAGAGGAACCAGACTCAAAAGGGAACTTCTTCTGGTTGACACCGGATAGTGGGATTATAAATAATGACTTCATTTTAGCATATGTCAAGTTGTGCCAAGTTTTCTTGGAAATAAAAAGAAAACAACGCACAGCTACTTTGCTGTAGATGACATTTAATACGCAAATATACGTATTAAAGGTTTGAGTCACAGCTTTAAAAGTTAGCCACCTTATCTTCTCTGCAAGAATTTCCTAGCTATACTTCGCTTAGCCTACTACATTTGGCTATTAATGCAAATTATGTGAACTTTCACAAGCACACGAATGCTAAATAGCCCTAGAATGCTTACATATTCATGACCTTGTGCCCTAAGAGTGTATGCCACATTATACATGTAGGGATATATGTGTAAGAGATACAGGCCAATATTTCATATCTTATCCTAACAAAAGTACCTTAAAGGTAAAAAAAAAAAAGAAAGAAAGAAAAAGAAGAAGCTTTTTAAAAATAGTCTTGTCGTTAATAGGCTTTTTATTTACTCTTTCATTGCCCATCATTTTTTCCCCCTTTGTTTAAGTGCTCCTTCACCACTGCTCTACGCTTTATGCCCTCAAGGACTCTTGGCTGTTCACCGGTGCATTTGAGAGACGAGTGGAATTTTACCACACTTGATGCATCTCTCTCTCTCTGTCCCTCTGTCCATCAGCCGAGTCCACTTTGCTGATACGCATACAGAACTCTCAAAACCCCGAGACGCAAGAGAGCTAAGCTCAGTGCTCCAGGTCCACTCCGGCCTACAGACCACACATAAGCATTTCAAGAGAGCCCTATCTAAACAAATTAGGGATTTTGACATGACATTTTAGTCAACATACAAAGTTTCAAAGGTAGACTGGTATTGATCCTAGAGAGTAAACTTACCAAAGCATTCAAACAGGTGATCCAAAGAGTAATCTAATCTAGGCTTCGACAAAGAACACAATTAACTCAAAAATAAATGCTGCGCAAACACGAATGGAGCCCTCGCTAAACCTCTGATAGGAGTGGGGCCTAGAAGGCGGCAGGCAGGCAGCCTGAAGTTATACTTGTCCCAAAAATCTCTGGCTAATGGTCACAGCATGTCCAAGATGGAAGAGGAAGTCAACAGTATGTGCTTGTCAACAGGCGACCAAGCCAGGCCTCAAGACTCGTTAGTCAAGCGTCGGCTGTTTGTTGGCCTTTGAAGCTGACACGTGTCCTTGAAGAGAAAGCACATCCAGCAATCAGGCTGCACACGCACGAGAGAATGACGGGAAACAGAGGATGTCGCTCTACAATAGGCATGAAAATTTACGTGACACAATAAGCGTATCGACCAGAGGCGAGGGAGATCCCAAATCCCAAATGACTGCCTATTGTTTACCCTATTTTCCAATATATAGTGTATAACCTAGGGAGTACATAGAGAGTAGTGTGAGTCATGAGCAAGTCTGAATCCCGAATTTCTGCCAACTGTGCAGTGTATAGGACAATATACAGAGCCTAAAGTGCAGTGATACAAGGTGTCCCAAAAGTCTAGCTTTACTGTATCGGCATCTTTCCTAATATGAAAATAAATTTCATATAGATACAATAATTTCAAATAAATAATATTTTTCCCTTTATTTCACATCCAAGATAGCTTAGAAACTAACATCAGAAGATCGAATTCAGCATATACACAAGTGTCGTGAAGTCCAGTCTGAATTATAATTCAGACATGGAGACACATGCAAGAATTATTTCCCCATATTCCTAAACGTGTGACACAGGAAGTTTGTGTTAAACCTTCACCCCCATTCGATGTCCTTTCATTTTTGTAACGTATGCAAAAAAAAAAAAGGTTTCAAAGTCATATAATATGAATATGATTTTAAAACATGTCACGAACAAACGCTATTACACTTATAAAATAAAATGTTGAGGTAAGCGCTAAATTAGCTCAAATTATCCTAACCAAAACATTTATGTTACTACCAAAATAAGTGTGGCCTTTCTAAATTCACATGCACTGTGTTTTATTAGTGACATTCAGTTCATATTTCAGGTTCTACAGTAGGTAATACAGTAAACCCCCATCTTTCACGGGAAGTTTTGGAACGTAACCCCCGTTATACACGGATGCCACACCTAAATGTTTTTTTTTAATAGATTAAACCATAAATGATCCTCCCACAGTCTTTAAACACTTTCTAGACACAATTAAACACATAAAGAAAACATCTGCGTGCACATAGCGAGGTGAATTCTGTGTAGAATTCATTGAAACATCACATTTATAGCAAGTACTGCTACGGGCGAAGAACTGGGATGTTGGTGAATGCCGGTTGCTTCTCCCCAGCCGTACTCATTGTATCCAGCAGCCAATCACAACCAAGTTTAAATGAATATGGCGTTCCGATTGGCCAGACTCGTTCCTCCAGCCATTTTTTTTTCAGTATCCCCACACTGCGTTTTCGTAACAACTTTATGTGTTCAATGTCTCTTGTGTAAATATGACACACACTGTACTGTATTTTCTATATTAGCAATATTTTACTCCATTTTAATTAATGTTTATATTTTATAATACTGGGGAATTCAGCAAAATTTTTTTTAGATATTCCAAATAAAAATCTGCGAATAGCCAGGGGATGCGAAATGTGTATCAGGATACAGGGGGGATTACTGTACATCGTAAAAATAATATTAAAATATCTATATTTCAAACTCAACAACATCGCTGCACTTCAAAGTTGGCATCAACTAGACACTGAGATATTTTCTAACAAATTTAGTTGGTTCTATTTCCCAAAATATAAGCAAATTAGCTTATAAACCATCATGTCCTGATCCTGACCAGGCAGGTACTAAGGATGCAGGAGCAAATGCTGTAAATTCATCACACCATGCCGCATGTTAATGACCATCCTACCAGCTTCGTGTGTGAGCACTTACTTGAACGTAAAAACTTCCTACTCATGGGACTATTTTGTTGAGCTAAAAATAAACTCCTAGTGCGCTTCCAGTTTGCATCGAACATATCAGTTTTTTATTCTGAATAATGTATTCACATTCAGTTGCATCTCTAGGTCACGTCTTAAAGAGCATGTACGGCAGGCGTACATGTCTGGCGCACTATATAGTGATTAGAAGCGGTGCGGTGTGGTGTATATAGAGCACTACATTAGCTGTAGAAGCAATTATTTCATATCCTGTGGAGTGAACTTATATAATGACCGTCAGTAGGAAATATGGTGCTAATATTACATATCCTAAGTAGTGCACTTGCATAGGAAATAATAGCTTCCTATGTATATATATAGTGGACTACCTAGTGTGTAGAAAACACTGGTTGCAATGTACTTACATCATCTCAGTTTATTTTCTGTTCAAATATGGTGCAAGACCTAGGATGTTCAAGACAACAATTTCTATCCTATGTAGTGCTTTTCCACAGGAAGTACAAAGCTGAATTCCAAATATCTCCCTATTATTCCTACCACTACAGCACTAGCTAAGGTGTTGAAGTCATTAAAGCTTGTGTAGTGCACTCGCAAAGGAAGTAGGGAACTATTTGGAATGCAGCCAGAGTTTTAAGGTGGCCGGATTGCTGAGGTGCAGGAAACAGTTGAGCGTGATCAGGAAGCTCACTCCGAGGAGATAATGGCGCACTATGACCGAGTTCAAGTACCCCGATGGGCCTCATCACGACTCCAGCAGTGCTTCATTATCTGGCCAGTCTTTTTTTTACATCCACTGCAACAGTGTTGGGACAACACTGCTTCCGGCAGATAAATTAGCTCAGAGAGGAAAGTCAGCAGAAAGGCCCGCGCGCACAATGGCGTCCCGGCGGCCGCTGTTCCCGCGCCTCAGACACACATATCCGCTACAGATGGGAGCAATCATTAGCCGCTTCTTGTTTTTCACCTCAGCAATGAGGAAACCCCATTGTTTAGATTCATGGCCAGAGAGCCCAGTGAAGATTTGATGGCAGTTTGCACTGACAACATCAAATAGGTCTAAGGCCCAAAGTTGAGGAGGGATCACACCTAGAGTAATGGAGTGTTTTCCAAGATAAAATGTTAAGAACGTGGCGTCATATATGGCTAAATCTACTACTGCTCCTTTCGGCTGTTCCCTTCAGGGGTCGCCATAGCGAATCATCTGTCTCCATCTAACTCGATTCTCTCATATGTGGCTAAACCTGCGGCATTAATCATGGAATATTTTTGTCTCGATGACGGCGCATTATTAAAAACCTTTTAAACAAAATACTCTCGCCTGTTCAGTTTCCCACTTACAATTCCTGTTCGGTGATTCAGCACAGATTGCAGTCTTCCATTTTCCTTCACATCCTGTTTGCAGTCACTTTACTGGAAGACTCTATCACGATGACCCCTTTCGCACTTAAACAAGCTGATCAGAGTCTGCTTGTCTGATTAGAATCGCTGCGTACGCTAGCGCCACACAGTGGCTAAGAACTTCATTAAATGAAAAGGTGTAGCCTAAAATGACTTGTACACAACATTCTGCTTTAGCCCAACATGATGCGTCAGAAAAACATATTTGGTGTATGAAGTTAACTTCCAACTACATTTGAGACAAATAGTTCCAGGAATATATGTGATTGATATGCGTGTGAATCTGTTTAGTTTGGCTCTGTTCATGGGCTGAGAAACTGAAGAGTGATAGTGAGTAATAGACGAGTATTCTTGATAGATAAAAGCATTAGTTAGTGGTGTTAAGTCCAACATTTGAAGATTTTTCCCACTACACCCACCTGATTCACATAAATCAGGTAATTATTAAGTATTTTGTGTCATATTGGGGTTTGAAGATGAACATAAGAGCTGAAACGATGATTCAATGTCACTGGTCAATAGTTTTGGTTTACAGGAAGTCAAAAAAAAAAAAGAATATAAAAGGATAACACAAAAAAAGGCAAGTAAACAATTAAAGGTTCACCAAACCATATTTTAAAGTCTGACAAGCTTTTTTTTAATTGCAATGTCACAGTTTTAAAACCGAGCTTTTAATTCAAACACTTGAAAACAACAACAGCAAAAAACAAAAACAAACAAACAAAAAAAACCATTGTGCACTCTCACTTCATGCAGATCAAACATGCATTTGAGCAAAAAATACCTTAAAAGACCCTGAGACACTAAATTCATTCCCTTCAGAAGCGTTCTGAAAACATCATACTGTAACCTGTTCTGCAGCATACAACAACAAATAGTGCAGTGTTATTTTAGATTCAGGGAAAACAAGGTAATTCAACAAAACTGGCACACGGTGACTGGTTATCCTTTTACCCTATAAATTCTTCCCTGAATAATAATTAAAAAAAAAAGATCTTGTACAATTTAGGGTTTAAAACCTGACATAAGACAGACATTATAGTCATGTTATAATACTTCATTAGTAATACTTGGAGAAAGAAAGACAGAGATGTGCCCCACATATTAGTCTTCTCTAAAAATAACTAACTAGCCTACAGAGTCAGGTCCAAAAGTCTGAGTCCATGACCAACTTGCATTAATAAAAGGCACAAAACAATGAAAAACAGCTGTAAAATGAAATATATATATATATATCTCGATAGATAGATAGATAGATGCAATGGAATAATGATATCACAAGATAAGCATTAAGTTTTGCTCAACATACTGCCAAGCCTGGCAATTTATGCTGTATATATGTATTATCTTTGAATTAGATATATGACATATTTTCAAATCTGTCTCTTCCCCCTCAGGTGGGTGGGGCAGGCTTGTGATTGGGTGGCCCAGAGCTGGGGCCGGTTGGTCGTGGACTCAGGTTGGACATGACTATCCATGGTTTCCGGTCAATACTTTCTCTCAAACCGCTTGTACGGGTGCTCCCTCTTGTGGTTTCACCCAGGATGTGCAGAGGCACAGTGAACTGGGCTTGCATACCTAAGGAGTGTGTCCTTATTACATTTTAGCAGCTACAACTCCTGTTAGCTTACAGAGTTCTGCCATAAAGCTGTAATGTCCAGTCCTGGAGAGCCATAAAATTAAGCCTCGTTTCTCCGAAAACCTCGTCGGATCAAAATCAGATTAAAAATGACAAATCCTTGCTCTATACTTGCCTGATTTCCTGTGCTAGGTTTGAGGTGCAAGACTATATGACAGTTTTCAGTATCATTCCCTAAATATAACACACTGCTTCTGTGATTTTGGTTTTGATATTAGCAACAGAGATACAATAATAGAAATGCACCAGGAACTGTTTCTTTCACCATGTCAGGGCCAGAATTTTTTTGGACTAATGTTTATAGAATAAGGTTTCAGATATCAAGTTTCTGGTGTAATGCGTAAGGTTTAAAGGTTCTGGACTGAAGTTCCTATTCTAAAGTTTCTGGATTTCCCCCCTAAAGTTTCTAGGCTGAAGTTCCTGCTCTAAAGTTCCTAGACCAAATGTTTTTAAGGTTAAGGTTAAGGTTCTGACACACATTTTCTGGGTTAAAGTTAATGTATTAAAGTAGCTCATATACATTTGCTAGGATTATGAACTTCCTGCTCTAAATTTCCTGGTTAAAGTTCTTAGGTTAATATTTTATTTATTGATTGATTGATTGATTTGTTTGTTTGTTTGTTTGTTTGTTAAGTTTGTGAGCTAAATATCCTGGTATACATTTCCTGGGGGAAAAAAAAAAATCCTGGGCCAAATTTCCTGAGCTTTTCTTCTTGGGTTAAAATTGCTCAGTGGACTATAACTAGTATGTGACATGCGCAGTACCACTACGGCATTATTATCTTTTTTTTTAAAACCTTGGTATAATATTTTCCACATAACTTCATGTATACCATTGTAACACAATTTTATTTACAGAACAATTTCAGATTACTTCATACTAGTATATCCTCTCATCCACTAAATTGAACCACAAACTTTGCACTACAATGTTTTGGGAAAACATAGCAAACTACTGCATAGTAGTGATCCAAAGAGGCAAAAACGGCTAAACTGTATCTTCTCTCTAGGACTGGACTAGGAGTAGTAGTAGGTCTGCTCAGGACAATTGCATTCCTTCAAAGTATGATTTACATCATGGGCCTGACTTAAGGTTTAAGGCTGGCATTTGGCCTGAAACATCTCTGATCTTTCTCCTTGTCTTTCTCATTGCACCTCATTCCTATAACTTCTCTCATCCATTATTGTGTCTCGTAAGGTCCTATGTGAAGCCACAGCAGCCTGATTTCTGTGATTTCTGCTCGACAATATCACTGATTTGGAACTTGGGCTCTTTGGGCAGTTCGAGACATCGGCCAATCAACTCCCTGTAGGACACAGTGGCAAAAAACGATTAATAAATACAACAGGATTAATATCAGGAATATATACATCCTTTTTGTTTTATAGGCACAAATTTGGGACAAAAATCTAGTTCAGGGGTACACCCTTCTACTCCTTCTAGTAACTAAGATGGAACGTTTGGGAACATCTCATAATATGCATCATTTTGTGCATAAATGGTGTTGTGAAAAAGACTACAGTAATAGGGGCTTTAACACCATTACAGGTTTCACAAAATCTAATTGTGGCAATAGATTTCATGTGATGTAAACACTTGGGCTTGTTTGAAAGGAAACCCAGTTGACTCTCACACAGTCGAGCTTATTTCATAGATGCCTACATAAAAAAAATATCTGATCACGGATGTGATTTGCTAGAGTTTTTAAGGCCACTCAATACAGCTAGGACTGATCTACTGTAGATACATAAATACAATAAAACCACCAGATTCCAGAATAGTGCTTCTTGTTTCTAGTCCATGCCTAGAACATTTAATACACAAGTAAAAACAAAAGTTAAGTACTCACTTTGCTGCAGTCATGAAAGCCAAATCTACGTTGACACCAGTTTTAGCACTCGTCTCCATAAATATGACGCCATATTCCTATAAAGCAAAGCACCGAGTCAAGGTATAGATCCATTTATCCTTTCAGGCATGTAAACTGTTAAAACAAAAACCCTAAATCATCACTCAACAATCACAAAATACCAGATATTTTGTAGGATATGTCGGTTTAAAAGTTTCAGAAATGCAAGAGTGGTTCATAACGTTTAGTTTTGATGTCAAAATCTCTTATGACAGGACAAGATCTTATAAACACCCCTCATTTCAGTGTCCATTTTATTTGATTATTTTACTGTAAAGCCTATAGCTTGTCAACATATGCAAACTTCATTGTATTTCTCTCTGATTGATAATCAAAAAAATTACTACAAATGTCACTGCATTAGTGTTAGTCCTTGCGTGAGGAAAATATAATGGTTTGTACTGTAACACACCCTGGCCAGTCTCTCTCCATCCTCTCGTTTGATGACTCTCCCATTGCTCATATCAGCCTAAGGAAAAAAACACACAAAAATGTATGTGTGTGTGTGTGTGTGTGTGTGTGTGTGTGTGTGTGCGTGCCTGTGCGTAAAATGTGTGTCTAAGTTTCGTGTGCGTCAGCTGAAGTTTGTTGTACCTTGTTGCCCAGCAGCATGATGACTGCATCACTCTGTGCATACTCATGGATCTCTGTAAGCCATGCCTATAAAGGGAAATTCAGCCAATCAGCTATGAGCAAAGAGATACCCGCTCTTGATTCAATTTGATCTTTTATGTCTGGAGAGACTGTAAATGTTAGTTTTAAAAATAAAGAAAAAAAAAATTTAGTGTACATTGAATGTCAATTCAATAACTGCGTTTACCCTGATATTGTCGAATGATGATTTGTTGGTGATGTCGTACAGCAGGAGAAGAGCTGCGTAAGAGGAAAAAAAGCATGTACCAAAGGTTGATACATTTATAATGCATAGTAAGTAGAGGGAGTATGTTGCTGGGTTGATTTACAGTATTGTTATTGTTCTTTTTTGTTTATTATTATTATTATTATTATTATTATTATTATTATTATTGTACTTTAAAAAATACTATTATTTCTATTGTTGCCATTTTTATCATCAGCATTATATACTCTCTTTTTGTATTATTAATGTTTTGTATAGTACAAATTTATGCACATTTTCAGCTACAAAACATAAAAAATGAAAGTGCTGTTTCATTTGCTGTATAGCAGTCTTGCCACAAAACTGCCTCAAACCGAACTCAGTAGAAATGGATTGATTTAAATTGCCTTTCACTGAACTGCAACTGATCTTAAGCTAAGTAACTAATTTGAGTTCAGCTAAATTAAATTACAATGAACTTGAATTGAACTGAGCACTGGATATGGATCCACTTACTGAAAATGCATGAATGAATGAATGAATGAATGAATGAATGAACAGAACTGATAGAGAGAGACAGAGACAGAACAGGAGCGTGAGAGAGAAAGAGAGATATATAGTGAACGAAAGCAGATTCTCTCACCATGGGCATCTCTGTAGTAAGCATGTGTGACGCTGCGAAATCTCTCCTGTCCCGCCGTGTCCCAAATCTGAACCAGAAAGAAAAAAGATAAAAGGCTGCAGCAGCAGAACATTTAATCTGTACATCTACATGCATCTCTAGTCCTCTGGAAAAACCCTTCATTACTCGCACATGATTTAGTAGTTTTGAACAGTTGTCTTGCCGCATGACCCACTTTCTCTTGAGATTCAGTTCATGGACAGATGTCCTGACAGTTTCCTTTAGTATTTGCTGATATAATACAGAATTCATTGTTCCGTCAATGATGGCAAGCCGTCCTGGCCCAGATGCAGCAAAACAGGCCCAAACCATGATAATA
>JAQMCW010000006.1:17668461-17682685 GCA_030068335.1 Chrysichthys cranchii
CATTACAACAGTCCGGGTGCTGAATTGGCTGCCTGCAGTCCAGATCTTTCACCTATAGAGAACATTTGGCGCATCATAAAACGAAAAATACGTCAAAGACGACCACGACCACGGACAGGAAGGACACAATAAGTGGTTAAGTTCTGTGCATGTAACAATCATGTGGTAGTTTCTGTCATCCTCCAACATGTCACCATATCAGGCATTTTCTCTGAGCTGAGTTGACGGAGTGAACTTGGAGAGAAAGTGAAAAACACCAGGTGGCTCCACAAACATGACGCAAGTGTCACACAAGTCAGTGAACACTTCTGTTTGCACTGAGCCTTATAATGAAGCCCATGAAGGAAACCCTGCAGAGCAGAGAGGGCAACTTTCTATGACAAAGTGTGAAGAGGTGGAAATGCCACCGAAACAGCTTCTGTCCCTGTACAAAACAAGCTTTTGTGAGGAAACAAAACAAGCCTTTGTGTCTAAATGTTTTTTTCTTGGAATTGTGTGACTCTACATGTGTTTTTTTCCAGGCATCCAAATAATTAAAAAGATTACTACAAATCATACAAATTTATAAAATGCATTTTATTCTCCAGAGGTGAAAAAAAGTCAGTCTAAATATTCAGTGCTAGCTCTTCTTATTGGAGATGACAATGAGATACAGTCATTGATTGGGGTGAATCAGTTGATGATGCATGGGTGGATGGATGGATGGATGGATGGATGGAATTTAATCTAAGAATGAAATGATATGTGGATGGATGGTTTGATGGAGGGGTGAATTTGACTTGTTTAAGGAATTGATAATGGATGGATGGATGGATGGATGGACATGAATATAATTTAATCTGAATTAAATGATATGTGGATATATGGTTTGTTGGATAGGTTAATTCAATGTGTTTAAAGAATTGATGATGATGGATGGATGGATGGATGGAATTTAATCTAAGAATTAAATGATATGTGGATGGATGTTTGATGGATAGATGAATTTGACTTGATTAAAGAATTGATTATGGATGTATGGATGAATGGATGGGTAGATGGATTGATGGATGGATGGATGGATGGATGGATGGACCATTCATGCAGGTATTCAGCACAGTTCAATTTGACGTGTTTAGCATTTATACCAGAACATTGTAACAGCAGCTTTACAGAAATCTAATGTAAATTCACTTCTTGACCATACCAATATACTCAAAAATGTGCCTAATGAAATTCAAACACATGCTCTGCATTTCACATATATGGATAAACGCATAATGCATAGACCTTTGGTCGTAAAGTCAACCATGAAGCTTTTGTAATTAAGATTGTACATTGCCATATGCATTTACATACAATATTTCTATAATAATAAGCCCAAAAAGTTGTCATGCTTCATCAGTATCCTTGGGATTACAATATTAATTGTGTTCATGCTGAAACTCAGCATTCAGCCACTGTGATGGTTTCATAAGACTCCAGTTGGAATTCACTGAAGCTTTCAAGCTGCGACAGCAAAGACGTTAAAAATAGAACAAGGGTTGCACCAAAATGTACCAAAAATATAGCAGATATTTATGCTCTCAGTTAATAAACTCACAGCACCTTTGCCTATTTCTGCTCATGCCTTTAAGGCAACTGAATGAATCAACACCCCCAAACAATTCTGACCTTCACACTGTTTTCTTTCACACAGTCAGAAATCTTTTTTTAATCCATCCTCAAGGCCTTTGAGTTCACACTCCTCCACTCGCATTAATGCTCACACATGCTCAACCTGACAGCGCCACGTCATCCAGAACCATGCCGGAGACTGAAGATGCGGTTGCCGTGACAACAGCAAGTCTCAGGCGAGCGCGGTCCTCCTCTCCCCTTCTCCCCATGACAGGAAGTAATTAGGCGGAATCAGCACAGATGCTCTGAAATTTGTCAATGTAAAGCAAATGCATTATAGGAGCTCTAATCTGTAACTGTTAAACTGTTTGCTTGGCTGTCGGGAAGCTTTGGTGAAATTATGATAGACTCGACAAAACAGTTTTCTCTGGAACCATCAAAAAGACAACTTCACAAATGTTCATTTATATTCTTTACCAAAAAAGGAAACAGAAAGACACAAATCTAAAATGTTAAATGTCTAAAAATCCACTGAAATACAATTTTCCCTCTATAGATCAAAAAGTCTAAAAAGGACGAATGAAATGACAGACTGAAGGATAGGATCCAATCAAGATGGATAGATGAATGGATGGATGGATGGATGGAGAGATGGATACCATTTACTTAAAAAAATCACAACTCTGATGGATTTGAGGGACATATGGATGGAATTATAATAAAGCAATAAATAATATTAGTTGTTATTACGGTTAGATGCATAGTGAATATGGCTTATTTTAAGACTTACATGATAGCTGGAGAGATGAACAAATGAGATTTATCAAGAATTATATAATGGCAAGATGGATGAACAGATGAAACGTGGATAGATAGCTAGATGCATGAAGGAGAGAAAGATTGAGTGGATGGTTGGATGAATATGATTTAATCATTATTGGATGCATGGAGGCATGTTTGGATGGATAAATGAATAAATATGATTTGGATACATCATGTTTGGATAGATCGGTAAATATGACTTATTTTAAGAATTTTATGGTATTCATAGATGGCTATAAGAATAATGGATGGGTGCACACATGGATGGATGGATGGATGGATGGATGGATGGATGGATTAACATGATTTGGATGATAGAGCATGCTTGAATAGATGAGTGAATATGACATTTTTAGAATTGTCTAAAAGCTTCATGGATGATTAATGGATGAGTACATACAGTAGATGTATGGATGGATGAATGAATGGAAGGATGGATGGATGGATGGATGGGATTTGTTTCAAGAATTATATGATGGATTAATGGATAGAAGGAAGTATAATTGGGTGAGTGGATGGATGGATAGGTACAGGGATGAATGGGATTTGTTTTCAAGAATTGACTTACGCAGTATGATGGTTGGACAAATGCATGAATTGGTGGATTTGTGAATGATGGATGGATAGATGGACAGGATGTATTGATGGGAGGATAGGTGAGTGAGTGAGAGGATGAATAAATCATAGAAAGGTGAATATGAATTATTGGAATATGAACGTGAATTTTAAGGATTACTGGCTCGACAGATAGACTAAATAAATCTGTTGTTCCAGCAACATGCACAAAACCACTTCTGACCTGATGTAACTCTGTCAGAATGTACTCTAGTCCACAGAATCAGTGATGTAACTCTATGCTGTGACAGGGCTTTCTGACCACAGCTGATCCCTACACACCCTCCATCCTCCCTGATGAGACTGGCAGCTAATGGACACACATTCCCTAAATCCCCAGAGCTTGAACCACATTTACTGCTTCCAGCTCCACACAGAACACAGGATACACTACACAAACTTCATACCTCCATTCAAACCAGACGACACACCACAGTGTTACAAACCGCAGGCTTATCATATAGCATGTGCAATCTGTTAACTGACCCCAAGCATTGTGCAGGTAGGGATTTTGTCCATATAAAATCTACCTAAAGTGACTCATTTGACACCGAAACTCTGCAACTGAGACATTAATACAGTGGACGTCATGTACAGTCGATGAAACGGGAATCATATTATTTATAGATGAATAGGTAACTCTATATTTAACGTGCCCGGGGGAAAACTCTCTGGCTGATTTTAACGTAACACAATGCGCTGAGTGCTCTTTCTGGCTCATGCACTGAAGTAAAGCAAACTGATGCCTCCATGCACGACTAATTTGAATCACCTAAGCAGAGAATGAACACACAATCAGTGCATATTAATGTGCTCTGGGGTATCACATGCTAGAATATTTGAACCTCTGCTTTGTGTTTCACTGGGATTCTACTCTAAATGGGTTTTCACGCTCTAACACATCCATTAAAACCTCATGAATGGCTTCCTAATGGACTGGCAATTGGAGTTACATGTGTTAAAGCAAAACATCAAAACACAGCTTACGCTCCCAAGGAAAAAACAACAACAAAAAAACGAAACTAAACTGCATACGACTTCGTGGCTGGTTTGGTATCCTTACCTGGAAATATGGATACAGCGGAACTTTAAAGGTGATTCAAGGTATAGGGAAATGAAAGAGCAGCATTTAGAAGTGCTCTAATGCACTTTTCTGTGTTGCATAAGATGAAAAATACATAAGGCGATCACTCCTGTGACAAGAGAGGTGCCATTTAATATCTTTTAGGTTTTTTTTCTGAGCATGTACAGTGCAGCAAAACTTGTGTCCAGGGTTTTGGACAGCGCTCTAATCCTAAATAATTGGCATGCAGGTTTTAACACCCTCTCTAACCTATAACGAAGACACCCACTGAGCCCCAGTATCTAGAAATAATTCAAGGAAAACAGAATTAAGAAGAGAAGAATTAGATCAAATCTATTGAAACAGATCATACTGTAGACAGCATGCATAAGGAAATAGTGCCTGTACAGAAGCTCATGGACAGTATATAGGGTAGATGGGTATGCTGGCATACAGAGACTGGATTTGAGGATCTATGTGATTTTTTTCAACCTCATGAGTGGGTATTATTAATAAATAAATAAATAAATAAATAAATCTAATATAATGGGGAAATAGGAAATATGAGAAGAAATCTTTGATGAGCTGATGACCAGGTTGTTACCTTGTGCGTTAAATCCTGGTCGTAGAGGCCGTACACGGTGCAGCTTTGCTCATCTCCAGCCTCCGGTTCGTCTCGCGCCTCCGGTTCCTCTCTTGTCTCCGGTTCCATCGCGGTCTGATCTGTGGGATGCTCACAGCGCGAGAGCTGGAGAGGCGCGGTCCAGCGCGCGCGCCTTCTCAGCCTGCATACGTCACCTCTTTCGCTGCAAGCCCACTATGGGGCCGTGACGTAAAGCTCAACGTCATTACATATATAATTTTTTTATTATTTTATTATTTAAAAAAAAAAAACCTTGTCTCTCTCTCTCTCTCTCTCTCTCTCTCTCTCTCTCTCTCTCTCTCTGTCTATCTATCTCACTCTCAATCCAAATGAACCAAAATCAACAAAATAAATCATTTCTGCAGGTGTCACATGTTTGCTTTATAATAAGAATAAAGACTCGCCTCAATAGGCAAATGATGCATGATGAAAAATGAGAAATATCTCATAATATCCAAATATATGTGCACGTATCAGGTCAATAACCTAAATGGCTGACATTAAGTGACCACTAGATGGCGACAAAATCATTTCCAAATTCACTTCTGTCCAATTCCAGTCTGTTTAACCTAAAGAGGCTAATCAGGTTTAATTACAATAGTAACCTGATTCCAAATCATCCATCCATCCATCCATCCATCCATCCATCCATCCATCCATCCAGGTTATTCATAAACAGTTGCAGGGAAGCTGACTTCGGGTGAGAAGTGGGGTACACCCTGAGCGGGTCATCAACCTATAACAGGGTTAACACAGAGATGAACAAGCACTCACAGTCATATTCACACCTATGGGCAATTTAGAGTAGCCAGTTGACCTAATCTGCATGCCTTTGCGGTGTGGGAGGAAACCGGAGTGTGCAAGGAGGAAATCCATGCAGGCACGGGGAGAACATGCAAACTCTGCAGAGAAAGTCCGCGGTCGGACAGCAGGTTCAAACACAGAACCTTCTTGCTGTGAGGGGACAGTGCTAACCACTGCACCACTGTGCTGGACTTTCCAATATTTATTCCATTCTTTTTGTTGTGTACTTTTAGTATGTCGTTATCAAAATCTCAAACTCAGTTAAAACTCTTTAGAAGACCTTATTTTTATTGAGCTCTAATTAGAAAGAAAGGAAGAAAGAAAGAAAGAAAGAAAGAAAGAAAGGAAGAAAGAAAGAAAGAAAGAAAGAAAGCAATAAATCAGACATCATGGGTGTAAAATCATGATTCTTATTTGAAATTTACCCAGTAGGTTTCACACAAAGTTTTATTTGACAACATACCATTTTCTCACAGGAGCCATTACTTTCAGGGTATCACATTCACATGTCCCATGTTTACTTACATTGCACCTTCATATGATCAGCTTTTCTCAAAACAAATTGCAAAAGGGACAGATTTAAGAGACTTTTAACAATTTGTGCATTTATGCATATTCCCTTGAAAGGTTTAACTCATAAATGGTTTCATAAATGAGAATAAGTCTGGTTAAATATGCAAATACAATAGGTGGTACACAGACATCTCAAAAGTAAATGGACACCCCTCATGATGTTTTAGCACCTTGTGTTTCAAACGTGTTAATATATGATTATTTATCATTTCAGATTACAGCATATTTATAGTTTAGAGCAACTAGCCATGCAGTGAACACCAGAAGCAAAAGAGTTGTGTGATTTTCAAAGAGGGCGTATCGTGGGTCAGTCTGAGGGTGGAATTAGCCAGTGTATGATTGCACAAAACCTTGGGATTCCTCTCACCACAGTCTACAGAGTGATTGTACAATTCAAAAGCAAAGCAAAGGAATCAACAGCATCCCGCTCAGGTCGACCTCTGACAGGTGTCTTCAGACTGTTGATTGTTGAAAAATTCCCCATTGTAAGGCTGCTGATGTTGCAGAGCGACTCCAAATGAGTCGGAGTACTTCTGTGAGGATCTCCATCAACATGGATACTATGGCAGAGCAGCTAGAAGGAAGTTTCTAGAAATACCTTTTTCAAAAATGATGCTGTCTGTTTACTTTTGAGATGTCTGTGTATATTCTATAACACTTGTAACATATAACAGCGCTTTTAAACCTTGGGTCCAATGATTGAGACCAGACTACATGCTGAGGATGAGAGCAATTCAGACAACTACTGGATTTTCTCACATTTAAAATAAAATGTCTTTGGCTCATATCAGTGTCATACACTGTCAGAAGAATGAGTAGCTACAAGCTTTTGTTATTGCTTGGCTACATTGGCTAAGTGGTCTTGGTAGACAGATGACATTTGATTTACATGGAAGACTGTGTTAATTTCCTTTTTAAAAAATAATATCACTTGAGCCACTGGAAATACTGCAAATGGACCAACATGCCTCTGCACCAACTCAGTGGCTTATATAATGCTCACACTCAGGAATGTGGACTCAAGTAGAGAGTAAACTGGCACATTTCCAAAATACACAAAATGCACAGATGCAGCAAGCAATAAGGAAAATATAGACAGGGAATCTGTAAAGGACTTTAGAACTTTAGAAAAAACGTTAAGAACCACAAAGAAAGACTAACAGGAATCCAGCTGTTTAGCTGAAACCACACCCTTTTCACTGTATGGTGCACTGTTTGTTGTAGATATTTTACCATTTTATGCTTTAACTATTGGGGGGATGCAGGCTACACATATTACACACTGAACACTGCAGTTTGTTTGAAATAGAAAGTATGGACTTGAATACTATTTCAGTCAGAGAGCAAGTCTTTCCAAAATAGCAAGGTGGAAAACTACAGGTTTAAATACTGAAACTAAGGAAATTAGGAACAGGGGCATGTGGAACATGGAATTTCCACATGTGGAATTTATTTACTTTTTTATTTTTAAATTTAGCACAGATTCGGCTATAAATAATGTTCATTCAAAGCACGGAAACAGCTTAAAATGAAGAAATAATTATGCAAAAATATTTTTAATCATGATTTTTCATCAACACGAAGCTGGTTTTCGTTGGTGTAAACTCTGCATGCCTTCTTTTTTTCCTGAAAACAGACAAAAAGTTTTGATGACCAGCTGCCGTAATGCTCCTTCAGACCATATGGTTGGGCATTTTCTGTCGTTTTCTCTCTGTTGCAGCAAGTAAATGGACTAAAGCAATAGAAAAGAAAGATATAAAGTGCTTTCTCATCCCGTCTTATGTGACTGGAAATCCCACCTGGCCAGATCCTTGTGTTGGGTCATAATGTATTGATGTAGTTGAACTTGAAGGCATGGAAGCATTAAAAAAATATAAACTGATATGTTTAGAAATTGATAATCTGCCATTATTGTGAATATTTCCCAGAACACCTCTTGGGCTGCTGTATCTTTTATTTATTTATTTATTTATTTTATTTTTAACATATATACCGCATTGTTACTTCCTGACCAGTTTAATGTCCTCCTGCTTCTCAAATGCATCACACCAGATCTGAGTCATCACCATCAAGAACAAAACGACCAATGAAATTACTCCTTTAACCACGCTACACCCCGCTGAAATGTGACACAATAAATGTAACATAACTTTACGCTACATTTTTATGCATTACTAAAGACTTTAGAGCTCAGTAGCATAACAGATGACAGTGTTGAGTAAAGAGCAAGCTGTGCTGCCGTTGACTCATGCACTCATCCACTCAGTCTGACATAGCTCTCATACTTTCCTGGCTCATTTGCTGTGGAGAAATCTGGAGGTAATTTGGTGCTCCAGAATTCATTGCAATCAGACAAAGAGACTCTATCGAGGTCCGGGCCTGCTCATATTAAACAAATAGAGCATGAAGAACAAAGCCAAGGGACAAAGACGGATAGGTGTTTTAGTAGGAAGTAAAAAAAAAAAAAGGCTGGAATCCAGTCTGATTATTTCTTGAGATTGCACTGGCATACCATACAGTTTTGGAGAATCACTTGCTGGCTCGATTCTTACTGGCTCGATGGAAGAACCTGAATAACCAGTGTGCTCTCAAAGGAACTTCAGAACAAAGTTCCTCTCGAGTATCCAAACCACATTGTTGATGTGTTTCGATGAGCTTCACAGAGCTCCATTGTCTTCGTCTTTTTAAGGTTGTGTTGATGTTTTCTAACCACAGACACTCACATTCAAATTTTTTTTTTCCCACACAGAAAAGAAAACACATGCAGCATAAATACAAATAACAGAGATGAGGATGGACCCTGAACTGGTTAGGTGAAGATCACACTGTCCAATGCACTGGATTAGAGCCTGATGTATCCATATCTATACCGCACAGTGTTTTTTGCACAATTCGTGTGGACGAAGTAAATTGCTAAATTTTTCTTACAATGAATGAAAGGACAGATAATGTGATAAAATCTTAGGCAATTGATAGTGGAAGTATCCAGCCAAATAAATGCAAGTGAAATACTGTATAAGTGTAAGGGAAAGCCAAAATGTACTTTAAATTAATTTAATTAGGAAATGGCGTGCTTTTAGGTGAAAGTAACTTAATATTACCATCATACGGCCAAAGGTTTGTGAATACCCGACCATACTACTCACATGTGTTACAATAGTTTATACAAGTCTTTGCTTTTGGCTTGCTTTGTAATTGGGAATTTGCAGTTCAGAATGACATCATTTTCAACCTCGGCTCATTTGACATATAAAACGGGGGGGAAAAACATTAGCTAGCTAGCAACAATCTAATGGTGATAAGTGATAAATATTCTTCTCTGCTTTTATAAGTAAAGTAACACTCAAGTATAGTAATGAGTTACAATTACTCAAATATTTTCTAACCTGGGCTTAATACAAACCTGGTCTGGATTTAACAAAGAATATTGTTTCCTCTGACCTTGAACTGTTGCAAGTCTGAATGCGATTTTTAATATCATGGCCCAGAAGATGATTTTATAATTTTTTTAAATGATTTTTATGATTTTGAGAGATGACGATATTAAACAAAATGATGACAGCTTTCAACAAGCAATCGGAACAGCAGTCATACTGTATTTGTATTCGTCTTCTTCCGCTTAATCCTGTTCAGGGTCACGGGGGGGAAGCCGGCGCCAATCCCAGCTGACATCGGGTGAGAGGCGGGATACGCCCTGGGCAGGCCGCCACCGCAGGGCAACACACAGAGACAGACAATCATTCACACTCACATTCACACCTATGGGCACTTTAGAGCCGCCAATTAGCCTAATCCCCTCTGTGCATGTCTTTGGACTGTGGGAGGAAACCGGAGTACCCGGAGGAAACCCACACAAACACGAGGAGAACCCATGCAAACTCCACACAGAAAGGCACCCGTGCCGAACCCAGGGCTCGAACCCAGGACCTTCTCGCTGTGAGGCGGTAGTGCTAACCACTTTGCCACCGTGCCGCCGCAGTCATACCGTTGAAACATTAAACTATTGTACAGGATTATGCTTTTAGCTCAGCATTGGGAGCAAAACACTCTTCCTATTCGTTATTGAAGATAAATACTCTTTACAACCAGCTTTGAGATCTAATACCAGATTAAACCATGTCACATTTGTTAATGTCTTCATGTGTAGCCTGGAAGGTGACTGGGTTCTTGTGAAAACCTTTATTGTTTCCAGTGTTTGCACTCAGACAGGTTTTAATATCAACAAGTATTTTACAGAAAGGGTTAACAGCCTGTCCCTTTGGAGGAACCTTTAAGGATTCATTGGAGAAGTTATGACTTATGAAGTCACGCTTCAAAGTGATAAGCTAATGCTATTTAAAGCATTTTTATGGACAGCATATGCACCGAGTTACATTTATTAGCTGAATTTATATATGTGACAATGTGTTTGTGAATCGTTCAGGAAATACAGCACTAAACACTTATCTTAACTCATCAGATCTTTCTTTCTAATACAACTACAACATGAAAAAGTGTTCTTCTGTTAATGTGTTGCTAATGGAGAATGCTGTGCGCTCTGGATCTTGGCTAGATGGTGTCGTTTTTCATATTCAAATTTCGGATTCATGCCGGACCAGTTCAAGTGTTTTCTTTGCTTAATGAGCACTGATGCATATTAATGAAATGCCAGGTGTACTGACCTCTTTTTCTTCCCTGTACGTTTACATTTACATATTTGGTGACGCTTTTATCCAAAGTGACTTACAGCTGACAAATGATACAGCTACTCAGCTCAGATGAGAGTTATGGGTTTCAGTGGTAGTGCTGGAATTTGAGCTCTTAACTGTCTGTAGGACAAAGCCTTAAAAGTCCATTATGCAGGATTCAACCAACTGAATGCCCCTCTCTTACCCTTCGCTTTCCAAGCATGGATTAGAGCGTACAGTGGCTGTCAGGTGCCCGTAGAGTACTACCAAGTACTTACATTCACGCTCCCTTGCTTTTTTCCATGCTAAATAAGTATAAAATTTCAAAATTTGAGTTCTCTTGTTAGCCAGCACCAGCAAACACTGATTCCTCTTATGTCTTCTTTATAGTCTTCCTTTCTTCTTCTTTATCGTCCTTCTGGTGCTGTCTTCTGGATTCACACTGCCACTTGTAAAAACGTGAAATATTAAAGGTTTGTCCATTCTGTGCTACTGTAATGGCGTAACACAGCAGCTTTATAGAGGTGGACCCGCTCCCTATATGGGCTCATTCTAAACATGCCCCTGTCCCAACTATTTTGGGATCTGTAGCAGACATCAAGTTTGAAATGAGCCCATTTTATGCATATAACTGTAAAATTTCTCAGTTTAAACATTTGTTATGTTATCTAGGTTCTGTTGTGAGTAAAATATTATTGTGCTCATGTGATTTGAAAGTCTTTTAGTTTCCATTTTATTCAAATTTAAAGAACGTCCCAACTTTTCTGGAATTCGGGTTGTAGATGACACTTAACAAAAATGCATTTGTTAAAAGAAAAACCACTCAGCAATGTGCTCCAGAAGCTGGCAGAACTGGGACACACAAGTGTTTTCTTTATACATGCCACCGTTTTATTAATGAACCAGAGTTCATTCTGTTCTTGTAGAGAACATTTGACATAATTCGACGAAAAATACGTCAACGATGACCACGAACTCTTCAGGCAAGAATGGGACCAAATTCCAACACCAAGTCTTCAGAAACTCATAAACTCGATGCCCGGATGTCTTCAAACTGTTTTGACAAGAAAATGAGATGGTAAACATGCCCCTGTCCCAACTATTTTGCGACCTGTAGCAAGCATCAATTTTGAAATGAGCTCAGTTTGTGCATAAATTTATGTTTAAACCTGTTATGTTATCTATGTTCTGTTGTGAATAAAATATTGGCTCATGTGATTTGAAAGTCTTCTAGTTTTCATTTTATTCAAATTTAAAGAATGCCCCGACTTTTCTGGAATCCGGGTTGTACACAGTACCACAAATCCAATTAAAAGGAGAACAAAACCCCAACAGCTAACCCGAATACATCGAGACCAGGCTAGACAGAATGAAGCCTGGGTTGCGACAGCATAACACAGTGAACAGGGAAGCAGGGGAGAGGTGCAGCCTGACGAGATGGGTCTTCAGTTTGCGTTTGAAGGCGATCATTCCACCAACGAGGGTAATGAATGTTTTCAAGGGTAATGATAGCCTTCATGCATTTTTGCATCCCAAATAGTCCATTATGCATTATGTTACTTTCTTTACTGTAATATTTGTTTTATTGAAACAGTAATAGTCATTATTTGTGACTATATTTGAGTCACCGATACTCAGACCAAGTTTTAGAAACCCCACACTGTCCTAAAAAGACTGCAACTCTTTTTTACAAGCAAAGAGTTAACGTGAAAGTAAGAAATTGCCACCGCACGTCTAAAAAGCCTATTTATAGACACAAGGCAGGATCTGATAACAGACAGAAGATTGTGACTGAATGTTGGCTAGATGTTCAGTGACTGCTGGAATCCCGATATGCAGAACAGTGAGACGAGAAGCAAAATGACTAAACTAGACACAGAACAGAGTGGAAATCTTTTAGACTGGCCTTCCAGAGTAATAAAGTAATCAGTTATATATCTACATAATATCTGCCTTACTTCAGTCCACTCCGTCTATTATAAATGCAGAATATCATTCCTCTGCTTCTATTATTATACCGTGTGATGGCATCACTTCAGCCACAGCAGGAAAAATGAACTGAAAGAAAGGATTGTGAAAATGAAAACAATGGACAACAGTACTTAGACACCCACGTCCCAACATTCCTCCCTCTGTCTCACTGAGTGCCTCCTGTTTACTAATCAACACAATAATATGCATGCAGGGACAGAAAGGTTAGAAGAGCTTTACATGAATCTGTAAGAATATAATTATATGCAGGATTTCATGGTATAATATCACAGCAAGTGCTCCATGTTTCATGGAAATGCCAGGTAAGTGTGAAGCTGCAGATTAAGGATTCAGTTATGTGATTTTGAAAAACGGCAAAAATATTCACAGTTTATTAAAAAAAAAAAAATCTGAAAATATAGTTTACTCTGATTCAGATGCATAGTTATTGTCTATAAAGTAGACTGTTTTTTTTTTTAAATATAAATCTTGTATAATATTTAGAACACGCAGGAAATCATTTTATGCCAACAGAACATACAGCAATGGATATGCAATGGAAAAAGGAAAAATAAAATCCCCCCTGAATAGTAATTTTGAAGGCTAGACATTTTTCCTGCCCTTACGTCATCATTGGATCTATGAGACCCAAATGCATTTCACTAAATATCTTCCCTAAGCCACATCACAAGCTTTAATAGAGTTGTTGATGTGGTTTAGGACACAAACATTGCATTCACAAAACTTTAAACATGGTAAACAGCTATAAATTTCTCCATCTGGCTGTAAAGTTATTGGGACAAACAGAGTCATTTGTCTGGGTATCATTAATTTGGCATCAGTCACCTCCAAAGTTTTAGGCAATTGAAGAACTGTAGAGAAAAGTTTCACACAATGATAATAGAATTTATAGTGAGGACTGTTGCAAACCTCAAGTTATGTCAAGTTATGGCGTTATTTTACAGCATTGTTATAAAGGATTGACAATTGTGACTCTTTACTAAAAGCTGCACCACATCAGCATTTACATGTTTACTGGGTTAATGTCTAGGTTGTTACTATAGAAATGCTAATGTATTAGAAGGAGTGCATTATTGAAGTACTCACAAATCAGGTGGGTGGGTGCACGTCGGGGGTCCGTCCTGCTGGGGGTGGGGTTGGTGGGCTGTGTTTGAGCTCCAGTGCTGTACCCCACTACACACACACACATACTCAATTTTACCTGGCCACCAGGACAGGCTGGGGACTCTCTACCATCGGGTATTACTATTATTATTATTATTATTATTATTATTATTATTATTATTATTATTATTATCATTATTATTATTTAACAATCAGTAATATCACTATTAGTGTTAATTATTCTCACCCTATCACTCACAGGCTCACTCCCTTACACACACACACACACGCACACACACACACACACACACACACACACACACACACACACACACACACACACAC
>JAQMCW010000006.1:17725261-17735882 GCA_030068335.1 Chrysichthys cranchii
ACTAGCGTCTCGAGCTGAAACAGCGCTAAGAGTGAGTTAAGGTTGGTCCAGACCAACCTTACGAACGTGTGACTTACAGAAGATATACTTAGCGTACGAACGTTTCGAGAACTGTACCACAACGTTAAGAGAAAGGTTAAGGCATAACTTAAGGACTACTTAGCGATAAGAACGTTTCGAGAAACCGGGCCCTGATCGCTGGACTGAAAAATAGATTTTCATGACTGTTTATTCATTTGAGGGTTTTCATTGGGCCCAGGGCCAAGAGCTTAGGTTGTCCTATGCCCTGTTTACACTAACACAGGCTCAAGCACAGTCACCTCATATCCATGTGATAATGGCTTTGGCCCAAGCAGACCTCAAATTACATTTATTTATTTATTATTTATTAATTCATTCATTTAGTTAGTTAGACAGATAGTTAGGTATGAACTGAAGCTGGAAACAGAGAAATGAAGTCTATGCACCAGTTAAGCAAAGTGGGATGGAGGCAAAATAACTGAAACAACAAAATATAAACTCTGAGTCTGTATTATTACTCATTATCATAAGTATCATTAGTTGCCACCTTCATGAACTAATCTCAAATTCCATACCAATCCATATTTTATGGTAGTAATTACTTGTCTGTGTTAGTAGTTTGCCAATTTAAATCATTGCACTGTCGCCTCACAGCAAGAAGGTCCTGGGTTCGATCCCCAGGGTCGACCTTTCGGTGTGGAGTTTGCATGTTCTCCTTGTGTTGGTGTGGATTTCCTCTGTGTACTCCAGTTTCCATGCACAGAGGGGATTAGGCTAATTGGCTACTCTAAATTGCCCATAGGTGTGACTGTAAGTGTGAATGGTTCTCTGTCTGTGTGTTGCCCCTATGGTGGATTCGCAGCCTGCCCAGGATGTACCCTACCTCTCACCCAAAGTCAGCTGGGATTGAATCCCCCTGAACAGGATTAAGTGGCAGAAGATGTGTGAGTCAGTGAGGAAAGTGAGATGATGTATTACACTCCCGAAAGTGAAAGAGGCCTTTGCTTTCAGATGCAGATGTCAGGGTCGTGGGGTGATTGCGGGTTAGGCGACGGCGGCTGGTGCGTCGTCGTCTGGGAGGGGTTCGGGATCGCCGCTAGAGGGGGCTTGGGAGCGAATGCCTCTTTTTTGGCTGCTGGTGGGCACTCTGGAGCAGTTCCTGCCTTCTTGCACATGGTAAAGAACCAGCGTAGCATGTCCCCGAAATCCCCTGTGCGTTGGAGACAGGGTGTTTCCTGGCAGTGAGACCCTCAGAAAACTTGAGTGCTGGTTCCTTTAGCCAGCTTATCATTATTCTACCCAGGTGCACTCAGGGGTTTTGGTTTGAGCAGACTCTCAAAAAATAGCTCACAGTGTATGAGGAATCTATTTGGCGAAAACTCCACCCCATCGTAGGCTTCCGGGAGATGCATCGGGTAGAGGACCTGGAAAACGTTAGGAATGGCATACCTGTCACTGTCAGCTTCCGATCCCGCTGTGTCCTTTTCTCGGTGAAGCATTCTGTCAGGGTCGTAGGGTGATTGCGGACACAAATGCAGGGCTGAAGTACTTGTAAAATCCACCAGGGGAGTTTATGAAGAATCCAGGCGGAAGCACAGAAACAGCAGGCAGAAATCGTAATCAGAAACAGGCAGGGTTACCGGATGAGTAACCCACACGGAGGTGGCTATGCAATGCTTCGCACCGGAGTGCGTGTACTTGAGTCCATTTATAGTCTTTGGCCCATATGCGGAACATCTGTGATGATCAGGTGGTGCACGCACATGGGGGACGTCTCGCGTGTGTGCACACGACGCCGCGGAGGAGCGGTGCAAGTCCCTTTGACTTGCACCGCTACTGGGAGTCCTCAAAGCGGGTGCTCTGCGTGGGCGGATTCATGAGAGCAGAAGTGTTTATTTTTGTTTTCTTGTTCTTCCTCTTTGTGGAGCCCTTGTGCCATGTCTAGTGCACATCTAAGTTTAACCGATCGTGTCTTTTGCAACTCAAAACCGAAAACTAAAACCCTTTTCTACATTTGTCACTGGAATTGTATGGAAGAACAATGAACACCACAGGCAGTACTGCAGTCTTATTCCTCTGTTTCCTGACTCTATTTACCTTAACAAGTAGGTCATGATTTTCTGTTTCATTAACCATTTTAATGTTTGTCATTATAGTACCTGACTTGGTATTGAATTAGTGTTTATTTCAGAGTTTTTAGTTTTATATTGGTTTGCCATTTCAGTTTTATGTTAGTTTGCCACTGCACCTGGCCTCAGCAATAACGTCAGAGACCCCCACTGTAATCTGAGCACCCACTCTTAATCTGTAACATTATACACTTTCTCTCTGTAATGTGATTTTATACATTTCATGGTTATGTCATGCACCTTTGTCCTGTGCAGTTATTGTACATCCCGGCACACACTGTATGTATCACTATTATTTAAATCAATTGCACATATTTTCTCTCTTGTACATTCATGTTATGACACTTAATCTCTATCCTGTGCTGTGTTTTTGCACATACTGGGAAACACAATACAGCTTGTACTTCTAAACAACCCAAGCAAAATCTGTTTTTGAAATTTACATTTAGTTTCCTACTCATTTTTTTTTATTCTATTTATATTACCATTTCATCTATTTTTAAATTATTGTATCTTAACTGTTAAAGCATCCAACCACCAAAGCAAATTCCTCTTATGTGAGGACATACTTGGCAATAAACTTGATTTTAATTCTGATTAAGGTTGTGATTGTTTCCAAAATGGTTTATTGTAAAAAAGAAAAAATTTATCAGAAATATTTGTGTTGCATTTGACATGTTAAACAATATATTGTGTGACTGTCACATATTCCTCATTTTAAATCAATTAAATTATGGCTTGAAGAAGACTTTACAATTTTTACCCACAGACTGTAGCACGTGTCAGACTAATAAATTAGAAGGGGACAGTCTCACCTTTAACCTGACTGACAGACCGCTTAAGGATGATGATCGATTCATCATAAAAAAAGACAATAAATTATTAGTCCCCAAAAGGAACAGGAAGCAAGAGGGACCAGGGATCATAAAAAATGACTTCCTGGAGCTCCAAAATGTGAAACTGAATGATTCTGGGACATACACCGTCGAGGCCTTTGATGTAAAAGGTATCAAAATAAAGTCATACTCAGAGCATGTCTGTGTTTATGGTAAGACATTTGGAATTATAAATGCTATTTCACTGAAAATATCTTTATCCCTTTTAATGTATATGCAGAAAATTTACACTAACTAAACTGACAAATGTTATATTTTACATTGCATCTCCAATGCGATTGTATTACATTTTAACATCGTGCATAATATTTACTTGTTAAATATTATATAATGCTGAATGGTGCATAAATGTATACTTACAATGATGTTCCATATTTACCAGCAAAAGTCCCAAAGCCAAGAGTGAATATTACATGTCAGAATCAGAAGGTTGACTTCAGATGTGATGTTGAAGGCAACCAAGATCTATCTTTCAGCTGGCACAAAAATGGGAACGAAATGAAGATGAACGCATTAAACTTCTCAACAAATGTTGAGGAGGACATTTCAAGCTATACATGTACTGCACAAAATCCTGTTCATAAAAGTACAAGTGTTCCCATAGAAGCAGCATGTATGTATTTTACATTTTTATAATGATTTTTAACACTTATCTCTTGATATGATTATATTATTCTCTGTAAGAAAGCTATACAATCTTATTAATGAAAGATTGTGGTTTGGAATGTTACCCAGGTTTCCACCCTTTTACACTCTTTGGCTTTGACTTCTGGATCATGGCGAGCATCTTAGCTGGTGGAGGAGGTCTCGTACTGTTATTGATGATTGTGCTGGTGATTATAACCTGCCGTGCCTGTAAACACAAAAAGAGACAACAGCGAAACAGTAAGTTCAGTCTTTGTATTTAGGAATTGGTTCTTCTTTTTCAAATATCTCATTTAAGTTTCCTATACTGTGCTTCCGAATGTACTTTTACTCGTGTTTCGGTCATTTCGAAATAGGACTATGTAGTGACATTTAGGAAATTGTAGGTTGTTCTCTAGTTTTGATCTCCAGTGTAAGTGCATTAAGTGACAGCCCAGTTATGAAACAATATATACAGGGGGTCCTCAGGTTACGCCACGGTTCCGTTCCTACATCAGTGATGTAACCCGAATTTTGGTGCAAGTCGAAACACACCCTAGCCTAAGTCACTTCCCTATCCTGACACAGTTGTAAAATCATAATCTAGAACATAAAACACAACTAAGCCACAGAAAAATGAAAAGGACATAAATATACTGTACTTGTCAGGCTTGGGTGGTTTAGGTGGACACATGTGAATCAGGAGACAGCTCTAATGTTCCAAAATGGGTTTATTATAATCGAAGGCTAAGGTACATAAACTGTAGGTAAAACCAGGGTCAAAAACATAAACAGGTCAGGCGAGCGGCAAACAGACAAAAAAGGAGATCCAGAAATCAGAGAGAAAAACAAGGCCCAAAGGTCAGAGCTGACAAACACAAACACAAGAATCAAGGCTTGGCAAGAGTCACAATAGTAAGCTAATCCTTTGCAAGGAGCACATGAATGGGTGAGTCTATTTATAGTCTTGCCCGCTGGCTATAAACGTGCATGACGCACGACGCACCACCGGAGAGCAAAACCCGGAAGAGCGCATCTTCCTTGTGTCATGTGGAGCGGATCCATGACAATACTGCACACTGGAGTAAGTGTAGTAACAGAAAAACTGACATCCGATATCCATCACTGTTTCTCCCATTTCTGATCTCTTTACCATGTCTTATTTCACTTCCATCGTGATGGATTTCTTCCTCGTCAAAGCACTACCATCTGAAGACTCTGACTTTCGTTTAGGAGCCATGATAAGGGTCAAAAAGTCACCAAACAAAGCAACAGAAACGGTTGCGCTTTTTTTAGTCAACTTCACCAACTTCCGGACTCATATGCATTACTGCGTATTCTTCTGCTACGCACAAACAAACTAGTTGGCCCACGTAGTCTGTAAGTACGACGCAAATGGCATAAACCGAAACACTAATGTCTCAAATTTGTAAAGTTTTTATGGAAGCGAGAATCGTAAAAACTTGAAACATCATATGTCAAGACTGTTGTAACCCGAGGACATCCTGTACATGCAATTTGGCTCATACTGATTTATGAGAATTATCAAGAGTGCCATTACTGGACTGTTTATTCTTTGCAATGAGTTCTCCTCCCTAACCCTAGGTTTATTGCATTTCTCTTTTTTTGTAGCAGTTTTTTTGTTTGTTTGTTTTTGTTTTATTTTATTTTTTTTTTTTTACATTCAGATATATGTCTTACAGTCAGTCCACCATTGCTCTGTCTGTATGCTTTGGGTTATTATCATAATTGCTGTAATTCAAACTGACCCTTCATTCCAGTCTGAGTTTGAGCAGGTTTTCAGTGAGGACCTCACTGTATTGGGCTTTCCCTAAAGAATAAGTACCAGGTAGTAGTACAGGTAGTCCTCAAGTTACGATGGAGATGCGTTCGGCCACACCCACCGTAAGTCAAAACTATCGTAAGTCGAACAACTGTGTTGAACCACTTTGCCTAGCTAAGGTATCTCAGCCTAGCTTAGCCTAGCTTATGTAACCAGGTTGAAATTACATGTTAATAATTTATTGTTTTTCCTGTTTCTTTGAAACTTCACCAACATCTCAAATGTCCTTTTATTTGATTAGTTAAAATATTTGTGCTCAGACCACAGACCCATTTAAGAAAAAAGTGCGATTTGGAAATATGTGTATTCTGGGTACTGTCGCTTTAAGACCGCCATCTTATACCCTTGTATACTTCTGGTTCAGGCTCTCGCTGAAAATGAATTGTAAAGTTTTAATACGGTAAAGTGAGTGATTGTGTAGTCCCGTTGTGTTGTTTTAGTTTTCAGTTTAGTTTATCAGTTAAAGTTCAGTTGTTTTAATATTTATTTTATAGAGATTTTTGGCATGTTCCACGATGCTGCGAGCTCTTTATGTGCTCAGTTAAGAGAGACCAACATTTCATGCTGTGGAGCGAGTTAACATTTAAGCAAGATTTCATTTAAATCACTTTTCTGTCAAAAGAGAGAGTTTGTCAGAGAGTTCCACACACATGGGCAGCCGCACTGTGTCTCTGAGCTCCGGCCGCGACACCTCACTATACAAACACTGAGCTCCGTCTACAGACAGCCGCCGCTGAAGCTGCTTTGTTAATAATCACAAACAAACCCGATGTAACACACTGTACAGTACACTGATACACAAGGTAACTCCGTGAGTTGCGGAAGAGAGTGAGGCATCACGTGAGGCGAGTGATCTGAGCATCGAACGTGCACTTCCGGGTGTTGGCCATGTACTTTTGGGTGTCGTCCGCATACTTCCGGGTGTCGTCGTAACATCCACGTACGTCATATGCACTTAGCTGGCCTGCCGGCGATGCCGGCCCACAAATTTTAAATATTTTCTGAATATTTTACAATTTGTAGCGGATCATAATCGCCATCATAAGATCAAAAAATCGTAAGTCGGGCCATCGTAACTAGAGGAGCACCTGTACTTCATTTTCCTCACACATACTGCTTGCACATCAGCCCAAATTTTGTCTCACCGGACCAAAAAAACCTTGCTCCTCATGTTCTTGGAGTCCTGTAAGCACTTGCCATGTGCCTGTTAATAAGTGGCTATGGCTATCCACTCTACAATAAAGACATGATTGATTTCTTTTGTGATTTAGCTCTTCTGGCAGGTTATTCCATCTCTGTGGAGGAATTTTGAATTTCTGTTAGGGTGATTACTGGGTTCTTGGTTACCTCCATGACCAATGCCCTTATAGCCTAGTTACTGAGTTTATCCAGACAGCCAGCTCCAGGAAAAATCCTGGAGATTCCAGTCTTCTTCCGCATTGTGCTCACTAGGTTCCTGGGAACATTCAGAGCTTTAGAAATGGTTTCATACCCTTGCCGAAATCCATGTCTCAATATGATTTGATTGTTCAGATGATAGGAGAGCTCCTCATGCCTAGGTTTTACAGGCATGCGTGTCTAGACATGCTTGGTTTTTCTGACATGCACTGTGAATTGTTATTTGAAACTTATACACACTTGTGTGCTTACAGTCATTAAGCCCAATTAGAACATGATTGATTAAAAGTTTAAAAGTAGTTGAGGAGTTCTCCTTTCTGACCAGCCTTACAGTATATTGGAAGTTACGAGGTGTAACCAAAACAGAAACCTTGTGAACTGGAACTTGCGCTCTTTGAGTAACTTTGAGTAAGTCTAACTTGTTGACATACCCACACTCTCAACACAGTCATCAAGACAACAAATGTGTAAATAATTAGCTTAACTAATAGCATGTTCCTTTTGATAACCCATACAAAAGGGGCTGCCCCATCTTTTACCTTTGGAGCTAACAGGCAAGGTCAGACAACAGACAAACTCCAGCTACTGGAACTACGTATGTACTGCAAGACCATTAATACTAATACTAAACCTTCTTTTGCATGAGAATGAGCTTAGCTCGATTGACACTGTTTGCATGTTGCTTGATTTGACAATGGCCCCTGCAAATACTACGCATACCATGCTTAAGAATATGTATTTCCCTAGGAATATTATAATAAATTCTTTTAAATTCTCAGTAAGATGCCTTAAATCATTACACTCACTTTCAGGTATATGAAAAAAGTAAAACCACCCGCCACCTAAAATCTCAGACTTAGACAGAAAAATACACAGAACAGAAGAATCACTAAGCAAAAATCCATCGTCAGCTGGACACGAGTAGGAATGCAGGAGCTTACATGTACCTGACGGATGCTGTCAGGAAACACAGGACTTCAGTATGCTGGCATGACAGACACTCTTTTTCCATTTCCTATGGAGCTTGGAAACCACATGCAGTGTCACTAAGTTTGACTCAATTTGTTTTGGTTTCGAAAGTCTAGCTTCCAAAGATGAACTAGGAAGAGGAAGAAAAACTAAAACTACTACCTGTACCTTGCAGACAGTAATAGTGAGCTTTCATTTTTGACTGAGCAAAGGAGGGGGGAGGGGTGCATGCAATCGCACTTTGAACTGACCAGTATGATCAAGCAGCACGTTTCTGGTGAACTGATACCCATTTCTATTCTCAAAACCCCATAGCCTGAGGGATCCCCATACTGAATATACCACCTCAGCCTGGCTAAATGAACAGCAAATAAAGCTAGAGGAATGGTTTTATCCCAGTGTTTTCTTGACCCAATGCAATCCTTTCAGAGCATATATTCCTGAGTTTGATCAAATCATTCTACTTTTCCTTTGGAATTCAGGGTGGTATGCACTTAATATGCTATTCTTAATACTGAACTGCAGTACGTGGGTGAAGATGTTTGACATGTTTGAACCCTGGTCTGTTTGTACAACCTTAGGAAGCCCAAAAGTAGGAAATAAGAATGAATCTGCTGATATATATCCTCCTCTGACACAACTTTTCCACCAGCTAGATCAGTTCCCAGGATAAAAGACATGCCTTCAATTGGAAATTGCACACTGTCATGCCAAAATTTTGAGCAATTGTCATGCAAATTTTGAAAGACAGAAAGCCAACTATCTTTTTCAGGTTTATGTACATCAGTTTCATAGAACACAGAAGCATACATAGGAAGCCTTGAAGATAAGACGCTCAGAGCAAAATTATATACTATTCAACACATGATTATCTGATCAGCTAAACAAAACCCTTGGGATTATTTACCTAAAAACATCTTGGATCATTCCAAAAGCTTGTTTTTTAACATAAACAGTTACTATTCACATGAGGTTAGACAAAATCTCGCATAGCTTTAAAAGAAAAAAAATTTCAAGAAGTAATCTTTTAGGAAATTGCATAAAATCTTATACATGGGTCTTCCTTTGTGACCGGAACGTAATCAGCACAATTCCTCTTTCCACAAGTTGGCTCATGCTGACATTATTTATAACAAAACTAAAGATGGATGATGTATTAATTAACCATAGAAATTGATTTATTTATAAAGCAAAATAGCCACAGCATAGATGCAGACTTTTACCCTTCTACACTACAGTGCAATTCTTACAGAACTACAATAACAGGAGTACTGTGTAATTCTTTACCTTGAACAACAACGTCAGACTGTCAGCCTGTGCCATCAGAGAAATTGAGCACAATCTCCAACATACAGGCAACCATTGTTGTTATCAGACAGAAGAAGATTGAATAAACCTCTTTCCTTGAACAAGATTGTTTTTGACCAGGTTTAAGACAATAAATCCCTGAACATGTCTTAGGAATCGCCAGGTTTTCAAAGCCCTTTAGAAGAAAGACTGGATTTGAAAATAGAACTGGCCATTCAGATACACAAGAAGTCTCTATGGGAAGTTGTTGTTAAAAGCCTCCAGCAATATTAGCTCACAAAGCTTCTGAAAAGTATGAGTTATAGTTTTACAATTGTGGAAGTTACCTTCGAGACAAACCAGACTCATGAGGGAAACCATGCTATTCTGGGCTATACTGGAAAAGGTGATTATGAGTCATTACACTTTCTACAACTGTCTGTAAAACTAGACAATACTTAGAGTGTTGAAAGAATCTTCAGTACAAGCATCAGTATTTGCTTCACAGCATCCAAACATCCCATTTATCCAAAAATCTACCTCTAAATAAACGAAATAAACTATTAACAAAGTGCTTGACTAAACAATCAGGTTTTCAGATAGAATCAAAGATTGAGACTGTGTCTGAATACCAAACATTAAATGGAAGGCTATTCCATACCTTCTGGGCGGGGATGGGGGTTAAGCAAAGAAAAGGAAATGAATGAAAAAGCCCTGCTCCCTGTTGTAGTCTTCATCATTCTAGGTAATAATAAAGAACCTGCATATTTTGCTCATATTTTGTGTGTGTGTGTGTGTGTGTGTGTGTGTGTGTGTGTGTGTGTGTGTGTGTGTATTTTTATATGCTTTTTATGTGTTGTATTACACTGCTGCTTATATTGTACCCATTGCATTGTTTGTATATTATATTTGTTGTTTGTTATGCACAATTTTAGAAGCTGCTATATCTCATTTCACTGCACCTTTGTATGATTTACGTATGAATGAGCATGTGACAAATAAACCTTGAAATCATAAACATTTCAAAATAATGATGCAAGAAAATAATTTGGTAATGATATTTGAGTCATTTGTAGAAACATTTAAAAATTCATGAAGGTTAAATATATTTAGTATTAATAAATTCTGTGCTCTTTTCCATGTAAAGTGATGATCAGTCTGGACAACTTCTATATCTCCTAAAAATCAAAGTAAAGCACAAGAAGACCACCATTATGACAACCAAGGAAAATGGCATAGATCAAATGCTTGAAGGACACCTTCCTAAGAAACTGGCCCATGCGGTTGTCATTTTGCATCTAGACTAATGCTATGTTCATGGTTAAGTGGGAGCTTCAAAGTTGCCAACACCAGAGCACCGTCCCACCTTTTTTTTTGCCCAAGTTGCAGTTCCGTGACAGCATTTCATTGCCATGACAATGCACATAGTAAAAAGGAAACACATTATATATATA